>JARFIZ010000029.1:0-376455 GCA_036325965.1 Sinopyrophorus schimmeli | reverse complement strand
CATAAAAGCAACTGGTGGCTATAATAAGCCCCATAAAAATAGATTTCCTGTAGTTGTGGCACACATCAACCAATAATCCAAACGCAGGCTTTGCTATTAGGAAGAGAATAGGTAAAATACCGGTCACACTTCCCATTACAACCGACGAAATGCCCAATTCCTTGCCATAAACAGAGAGTTGGGGTAAAATTGGTCCCATTGCTGAAACAAACAAAATAGTCGATAATAAACAATAAAGCGCCCGTTTAGAGTAAAACTTACCAGCCATAAAGAAGAAGAAGTGGGCCTTTATGGGAAGTAGATGTTTATTTATTCTTCCCATGTTATCAGCTTTGGGATTTCAATGGTAATCTAAAAATGAATAGAAAAAATACCAAAATAAATTTTAAAAACATCAGCACTTCGTCTAATATTAATTTTACATTTAAGCTAGTGTTAATAGGTTTTATGTTTACTGAAACTATGTTTCTTTATCAAAAATAAAATTCTAATTTTTACATTTAGTTTGAGCTAAATCTAATACAAAACAAATATAGTGTCAGTCTGAAAATATAATTAAGTATGCTTACAAAATGTATAAATAATTAATTTATACGTTCGGCTAGTAAATAAAATACAATATTCGGTTATGACTTACTGTTGAAAAACATTTTTAGTCAGTTTACGTTTAGTGATATGAACAATTAATGTAATTGTTAATTAAATCAATGATTTTCAGTCGCTACTAGCATTGTACTAAATAGAAATTATCACAAAGTAATTGTTTACGAACGACTCAACGATATCAAACTAAAATTAGTTTGTGTGGATTGGTCTCATTATAACAGTTCATTTTGACCTTTAAAAAATTAATTAATTATAGTTTGTGTTTTATACTGTAAGCATACTATAGAGAGAAATGTATTGCATATATACATACATACATACATGTGTTTTTATCAACATATAAAATTGTATAGCCATTCCTTCCTAACAATTTAAATAAAGAACTTAATTGGCTATTATGTTGAATTACAAAGATTACTAATTTAGTGAATTACCTTCAACTTAAAAAAGATAATGGTTAAAATATACATTATTCCGGAGGCTGCACGTTGCAATAAAAGACCGCGTAAAAATGATAAATCATGAAAATTAATATTTCTTAAATCTTTTAAGACAAAATTTTAAGTTAAAAAAATGCCCTATACTTATTTTACATGTAACTTATGTAAAAACGTCCCAGAATTCCAAATCCGTCTCGTTTGTAATGATTGGATCGAAAATAAGGGCGCTACGATTTTTTTTGTGAATCAAGGGGTACGTTTTTTTATTTATTTAATTTTATCGAAAATTTTTATTTAAGATCGAGAGCGCCAGAAATTGACAACGGCTATAGTTACTAGGGATACGTAGGAACACCCCATTGCAATATAAAGCAATTCTATTTTTTTCATTTTTTCCCAAAAAGCCATGGGTTAAAACCCATCGATATTGAATTTTCAAAACGTTTTCCCAAAGCTCTGGAATAGCACGCCTACGGTTTCTTAAGCCTATCCGAAGCCAAAAAGGCTGCCAAATCCGATTCTGAATAGATTTTAAAGATCCGTCCACAAATAACGGCGCTACAATTTTTTGAAAGTTCAAAATTGGCTCAAAATGAGCGCTAAAAATCGCAATTTTTTATTTTCGAAAAATTAACGTCGCACCCTATACATATTATACATGTATCTTATGTAAAAAAGCCTCAGGATTCCGAATCCGTGTCGTTTGTAATGATTGGATCGAAAATAAGGGCGCTACGATTTTTTTTGTGAATCAAGGGGTACGTATTTCTATTGATTTAGTTTGTATCAAAAATTTTTATTTTAGAGGGGAAGCGCGGGAAAATTACACCGGTTATAGTCACTAATGGTACATAGGAACGTCCCCTCGCAATATAAAGCATTTCTATTTTTTTCATTTTATTGCCAAAATACATGGGTTAAAACCCATCGATTTTGAATTTTCAAAACGTTTTCCCAAAGCTCTGGAATAGCACGCCTACGGTTTCTTAGGCCTATCCGAAGCCAAAACGGCTGCCAAATCCGATTCTGAATAGTTTTAAAGATCCGTCCACAAATAACGGCGCTACAATTTTTGAAAGTTCAAAATTGGCTCAAAATGAGCGCTAAAATCGCAATTTTTATTTTCGAAAAATTAACGTTGCACCCTATACATATTATACATGTATCTTATGTAAAAAAGCCTCAGGATTCCGAATCCGTGTCGTTTATAATGATTGGATCGAAAATAAGGGCGCTACGATTTTTTTTGTGAATCAAGGGGTACGTATTTCTATTGATTTAGTTTGTATCGAAAATTTTTATTTTACAGGGAAGCGCGGGGAAATGACACCGGTTATAGTCACTAGGAGTACGTAGGAACGTCCCCACGCAATATAAAGCAATTCTATTTTTTTCATTTTATGGCCAAAATACATGGGTTAAAACCCATCGATTTTGAATTTTCAAAACGTTTTCCCAAAGCTCTGGAATAGCACGCCTACGGTTTCTTAGGCCTATCCGAAGCCAAAAGGCTGCCAAATCCGATTCTGAATAGTTTTAAAGATCCGTCCACAAATAACGGCGCTACAATTTTTTGAAAGTTCAAAATTGGCTCAAAATGAGCGCTAAAATTCGCAATTTTTTATTTTCGAAAAATTAACGTCGCACCCTATACATATTATACATGTATCTTATGTAAAAAAGCCTCAGGATTCCGAATCCGTGTCGTTTGTAATGATTGGATTGAAAATAAGGGCGCTACGATTTTTTTTGTGAATCAAGGGGTACGTATTTCTATTGATTTAGTTTGTATCGAAAATTTTTATTTTAAAGGGGTAGCGCGAGGAAATGACACCGGTTATAGTCACTAGGGTACGTAGGAACGTCCCCTCGCAATATAAAGCAATTCTATTTTTTTCATTTTATTGCCAAAATACATGGGTTAAAACCCATCGATTTTGAATTTTCAAAACGTTTTCCCAAAGCTCTGGAATAGCACGCCTACGGTTTCTTAGGCCTATCCGAAGCCAAAAGGCTGCCAAATCCGATTCTGAATAGTTTTAAAGATCCGTCCACAAATAACGGCGCTACAATTTTTGAAAGTTCAAAATTGGCTCAAAATGAGCGCTAAAATTCGCAATTTTTTATTTTCGAAAAATTAACGTCGCACCCTATACATATTATACATGTATCTTATGTAAAAAGCCTCAGGATTCCGAATCCGTGTCGTTTGTAATGATTGGATTGAAAATAAGGGCGCTACGATTTTTTGTGAATCAAGGGTACGTATTTCTATTGATTTAGTTTGTATCGAAAATTTTTATTTTACAGGGAAGCGCGGGAAATGACACCGGTTATAGTCACTAGGGTACGTAGGAACGTCCCACGCAATATAAAGCAATTCTATTTTTTCATTTTATTGCCAAAATACATGGGTTAAAACCCATCGATTTTGAATTTTCAAAACGTTTTCCCAAAGCTCTGGAATAGCACGCCTACGGTTTCTTAGGCCTATCCGAAGCCAAAAGGCTGCCAAATCCGATTCTGAATAGTTTTAAAGATCCGTCCACAAATAACGGCGCTACAATTTTTGAAAGTTCAAAATTGGCTCAAAATGAGCGCTAAAATCGCAATTTTTATTTTCGAAAAATTAACGTCGCACCCTATACATATTATACATGTATCTTATGTAAAAAGCCTCAGGATTCCGAATCCGTGTCGTTTGTAATGATTGGATTGAAAATAAGGGCGCTACGATTTTTTGTGAATCAAGGGGTACGTATTTCTATTGATTTAGTTTGTATCGAAAATTTTTATTTTACAGGGAAGCGCGGGAAATGACACCGGTTATAGTCACTAGGGTACGTAGGAACGTCCCACGCAATATAAAGCAATTCTATTTTTTCATTTTATTGCCAAAATACATGGGTTAAAACCCATCGATTTTGAATTTTCAAAACGTTTTCCCAAAGCTCTGGAATAGCACGCCTACGGTTTCTTAGGCCTATCCGAAGCCAAAAGGCTGCCAAATCCGATTCTGAATAGTTTTAAAGATCCGTCCACAAATAACGGCGCTACAATTTTTGAAAGTTCAAAATTGGCTCAAAATGAGCGCTAAAATCGCAATTTTTATTTTCGAAAAATTAACGTCGCACCCTATACATATTATACATGTATCTTATGTAAAAAGCCTCAGGATTCCGAATCCGTGTCGTTTGTAATGATTGGATTGAAAATAAGGGCGCTACGATTTTTTGTGAATCAAGGGGTACGTATTTCTATTGATTTAGTTTGTATCGAAAATTTTTATTTTACAGGGAAGCGCGGGAAATGACACCGGTTATAGTCACTAGGAGTACGTAGGAACGTCCCACGCAATATAAAGCAATTCTATTTTTTCATTTTATTGCCAAAATACATGGGTTAAAACCCATCGATTTTGAATTTTCAAAACGTTTTCCCAAAGCTCTGGAATAGCACGCCTACGGTTTCTTAGGCCTATCCGAAGCCAAAAGGCTGCCAAATCCGATTCTGAATAGTTTTAAAGATCCGTCCACAAATAACGGCGCTACAATTTTTGAAAGTTCAAAATTGGCTCAAAATGAGCGCTAAAATCGCAATTTTTATTTTCGAAAAATTAACGTCGCACCCTATACATATTATACATGTATCTTATGTAAAAAGCCTCAGGATTCCGAATCCGTGTCGTTTGTAATGATTGGATTGAAAATAAGGGCGCTACGATTTTTTGTGAATAAAGGGGGTACGTATTTCTATTGATTTAGTTTGTATCGAAAATTTTTATTTTACAGGGAAGCGCGGGAAATGACACCGGTTATAGTCACTAGGAGTACGTAGGAACGTCCCACGCAATATAAAGCAATTCTATTTTTTCATTTTATTGCCAAAATACATGGGTTAAAACCCATCGATTTTGAATTTTCAAAACGTTTTCCCAAAGCTCTGGAATAGCACGCCTACGGTTTCTTAGGCCTATCCGAAGCCAAAAGGCTGCCAAATCCGATTCTGAATAGTTTTAAAGATCCGTCCACAAATAACGGCGCTACAATTTTTGAAAGTTCAAAATTGGCTCAAAATGAGCGCTAAAATCGCAATTTTTATTTTCGAAAAATTAACGTCGCACCCTATACATATTATACATGTATCTTATGTAAAAAGCCTCAGGATTCCGAATCCGTGTCGTTTGTAATGATTGGATTGAAAATAAGGGCGCTACGATTTTTTGTGAATCAAGGGGTACGTATTTCTATTGATTTAGTTTGTATCGAAAATTTTTATTTTACAGGGAAGCGCGGGAAATGACACCGGTTATAGTCACTAGGGTACGTAGGAACGTCCCACGCAATATAAAGCAATTCTATTTTTTCATTTTATTGCCAAAATACATGGGTTAAAACCCATCGATTTTGAATTTTCAAAACGTTTTCCCAAAGCTCTGGAATAGCACGCCTACGGTTTCTTAGCCTATCCGAAGCCAAAAGGCTGCCAAATCCGATTCTGAATAGTTTTAAAGATCCGTCCACAAATAACGGCGCTACAATTTTTGAAAGTTCAAAATTGGCTCAAAATGAGCGCTAAAATCGCAATTTTTATTTTCGAAAAATTAACGTCGCACCCTATACATATTATACATGTATCTTATGTAGAAAAGCCTCAGGATTCCGAATTCGTGTCGTTTGTAATGATTGCATTGAAAATAAGGGCGCTACGATTTTTTTTGTTAATCAAGGGGTACGTATTTCTATTGATTTAGTTTGTATCGAAAATATTTATTTTAGAGGGGAAGCGCGGGGAAATGACACCGGTTATAGTCACTAGGAGTGCGTAGGAACGTCCCCACGCAATATAAAGCAATTCTATTTTTTTCATTTTATTGCCAAAATACATGGGTTAAAACCCATCGATTTTGAATTTTCAAAACGTTTTCCCAAAGCTCTGGAATAGCAGGCCTACGGTTTCTTTAGCCTATCCGAAGCCAAAAAGGCTGCCAAATCCGATTCTGAATAGATTTTAAAGATCCGTCCACAAATAACGGCGCTACAATTTTTTGAAAGTTCAAAATTGGCTCAAAATGAGCGCTAAAAATCGCAATTTTTTATTTTCGAAAAATTAACGTCGCACCCTATACATATTATACATGTATCTTATGTAAAAAGCCTCAGGATTCCGAATCCGTGTCGTTTGTAATGATTGGATTGAAAATAAGGGCGCTACGATTTTTTGTGAATCAAGGGGTACGTATTTCTATTGATTTAGTTTGTATCGAAAATTTTTATTTTACAGGGAAGCGCGGGAAATGACACCGGTTATAGTCACTAGGGTACGTAGGAACGTCCCCACGCAATATAAAGCAATTCTATTTTTTCATTTTATTGCCAAAATACATGGGTTAAAACCCATCGATTTTGAATTTTCAAAACGTTTTCCCAACTCTGGAATAGCACGCCTACGGTTTCTTAGCCTATCCGAAGCCAAAGGCTGCCAAATCCGATTCTGAATATTTTAAAGATCCGTCCACAAATAACGGCGCTACAATTTTTGAAAGTTCAAAATTGAAAATGAGCGCTAAAATGCAATTTTTATTTTCGAAAATTAACGTCGCACCCTATACATATTATACATGTATAGAAAAGCCTCAGGATTCCAATCGTGTCGTTTGTAATGATTGGATGAAAATAAGGGCGCTACGATTTTTGTGAATCAAGGTACGTATTTTATTGATTTAGTTTGTATCGAAAATTTTTATTTTACAGGAAGCGCGGGAAATGACACCGGTTATAGTCACTAGGAGTACGTAGGACATTTTTTTCAAAAAAGGGTTAAACCCCCCTTTTTAATTTTAAATTTTCCCAAGGGGAAACCGTTTTTTGGGCCACCAACCCAAAACTATTAACCAAATATTTTAAAAATTAAAATGGGAAAAAAGTTCTTTAAAATACCTAAAACGAAATTTTTTTTTTAAAAAAAGGTTTTTAACATTTTTTTAAAAAAAATTTTTTTTTGGAGGGAAAATGGGCGCTACATTTTTTTTTCAAGGGTACTTTTTCTTTATTTAGTTTTACAAAATTTTTATTTAGAAAGCAAATAACCTTAACCAAAGGGGAACTTAATAATAAAAAACATTTTATTGCCAAAATACATGGGTTAAAACCCATCGATTTTGAATTTTCAAAACGTTTTCCCAAAGCTCTGGAATAGCACGCCTACGGTTTCTTAGCCTATCCGAAGCCAAAAGGCTGCCAAATCCGATTCTGAATAGTTTTAAAGATCCGTCCACAAATAACGGCGCTACAATTTTTGAAAGTTCAAAATTGGCTCAAAATGAGCGCTAAAATCGCAATTTTTATTTTCGAAAAATTAACGTCGCACCCTATACATATTATACATGTATCTTATGTAAAAAGCCTCAGGATTCCGAATCCGTGTCGTTTGTAATGATTGGATTGAAAATAAGGGCGCTACGATTTTTTGTGAATCAAGGGGTACGTATTTCTATTGATTTAGTTTGTATCGAAAATTTTTATTTTAGAGGGAAGCGCGGGAAATGACACCGGTTATAGTCACTAGGGTACGTAGGAACGTCCCTCGCAATATAAAGCAATTCTATTTTTTCATTTTATTGCCAAAATACATGGGTTAAAACCCATCGATTTTGAATTTTCAAAACGTTTTCCCAAAGCTCTGGAATAGCACGCCTACGGTTTCTTAGGCCTATCCGAACCCAAAAAAGGCTGCCAAATCCGATTCTGAATAGTTTTAAAGATCCGTCCACAAATAACGGCGCTACAATTTTTGAAAGTTCAAAATTGGCTCAAAATGAGCGCTAAAATCGCAATTTTTATTTTCGAAAAATTAACGTCGCACCCTATACATATTATACATGTATCTTATGTAAAAAGCCTCAGGATTCCGAATCCGTGTCGTTTGTAATGATTGGATTGAAAATAAGGGCGCTACGATTTTTTGTGAATCAAGGGGTACGTATTTCTATTGATTTAGTTTGTATCGAAAATTTTTATTTTAAGGGGAAGCGCGGGAAATGACACCGGTTATAGTCACTAGGGTACGTAGGAACGTCCCTCGCAATATAAAGCAATTCTATTTTTTCATTTTATTGCCAAAATACATGGGTTAAAACCCATCGATTTTGAATTTTCAAAACGTTTTCCCAAAGCTCTGGAATAGCACGCCTACGGTTTCTTAGGCCTATCCGAAGCCAAAAGGCTGCCAAATCCGATTCTGAATAGTTTTCAAAGATCCGTCCACAAATAACGGCGCTACAATTTTTTGAAAGTTCAAAATTGGCTCAAAATGAGCGCTAAAAATCGCAATTTTTTATTTTCAAAAAATTAACGTCGCACCCTATACATATTATACATGTATCTTATGTAAAAAAGCCTCAGGATTCCGAATCCGTGTCGTTTGTAATGATTGGATTGAAAATAAGGGCGCTACGATTTTTTTTGTGAATCAAGGGGTACGTATTTCTATTGATTTAGTTTGTATCGAAAATTTTTATTTTACAGGGAAGCGCGGGAAATGACACCGGTTATAGTCACTAGGGTACGTAGGAACGTCCCACGCAATATAAAGCAATTCTATTTTTTCATTTTATTGCCAAAATACATGGGTTAAAACCCATCGATTTTGAATTTTCAAAACGTTTTCCCAAAGCTCTGGAATAGCACGCCTACGGTTTCTTAGGCCTATCCGAAGCCAAAAGGCTGCCAAATCCGATTCTGAATAGTTTTAAAGATCCGTCCACAAATAACGGCGCTACAATTTTTGAAAGTTCAAAATTGGCTCAAAATGAGCGCTAAAATCGCAATTTTTATTTTCGAAAAATTAACGTCGCACCCTATACATATTATACATGTATCTTATGTAAAAAGCCTCAGGATTCCGAATCCGTGTCGTTTGTAATGATTGGATTGAAAATAAGGGCGCTACGATTTTTTGTGAATCAAGGGGTACGTATTTCTATTGATTTAGTTTGTATCGAAAATTTTTATTTTACAGGGAAGCGCGGGAAATGACACCGGTTATAGTCACTAGGGTACGTAGGAACGTCCCTCGCAATATAAAGCAATTCTATTTTTTCATTTTATTGCCAAAATACATGGGTTAAAACCCATCGATTTTGAATTTTCAAAACGTTTTCCCAAAGCTCTGGAATAGCACGCCTACGGTTTCTTAGGCCTATCCGAAGCCAAAAGGCTGCCAAATCCGATTCTGAATAGTTTTAAAGATCCGTCCACAAATAACGGCGCTACAATTTTTGAAAGTTCAAAATTGGCTCAAAATGAGCGCTAAAATCGCAATTTTTATTTTCGAAAAATTAACGTCGCACCCTATACATATTATACATGTATCTTATGTAAAAAGCCTCAGGATTCCGAATCCGTGTCGTTTGTAATGATTGGATTGAAAATAAGGGCGCTACGATTTTTTGTGAATCAAGGGGTACGTATTTCTATTGATTTAGTTTGTATCGAAAATTTTTATTTTACAGGGAAGCGCGGGAAATGACACCGGTTATAGTCACTAGGGTACGTAGGAACGTCCCACGCAATATAAAGCAATTCTATTTTTTCATTTTATTGCCAAAATACATGGGTTAAAACCCATCGATTTTGAATTTTCAAAACGTTTTCCCAAAGCTCTGGAATAGCACGCCTACGGTTTCTTAGCCTATCCGAAGCCAAAAGGCTGCCAAATCCGATTCTGAATAGTTTTAAAGATCCGTCCACAAATAACGGCGCTACAATTTTTGAAAGTTCAAAATTGGCTCAAAATGAGCGCTAAAATCGCAATTTTTATTTTCGAAAAATTAACGTCGCACCCTATACATATTATACATGTATCTTATGTAAAAAGCCTCAGGATTCCGAATCCGTGTCGTTTGTAATGATTGGATTGAAAATAAGGGCGCTACGATTTTTTGTGAATCAAGGGGTACGTATTTCTATTGATTTAGTTTGTATCGAAAATTTTTATTTTAGAGGGAAGCGCGGGAAATGACACCGGTTATAGTCACTAGGGTACGTAGGAACGTCCCCACGCAATATAAAGCAATTCTATTTTTTCATTTTATTGCCAAAATACATGGGTTAAAACCCATCGATTTTGAATTTTCAAAACGTTTTCCCAAAGCTCTGGAATAGCACGCCTACGGTTTTTTAAAGCCTATCCGAAGCCAAAAGGCTGCCAAATCCGATTCTGAATAGATTTTAAAGATCCGTCAACAAATAACGGCGCTACAATTTTTTGAAAGTTCAAAATTGGCTCAAAATGAGCGCTAAAAATCGCAATTTTTTATTTTCGAAAAATTAACGTCGCACCCTATACATATTATACATGTATCTTATGTAGAAAAGCCTCAGGATTCCGAATTCGTGTCGTTTGTAATGATTGGATTGAAAATAAGGGCGCTACGATTTTTTTTGTGAATCAAGGGGTACGTATTTCTATTGATTTAGTTTGTATCGAAAATTTTTATTTTACAGGGGAAGCGCGAGGAAATGACACCGGTTATAGTCACTAGGAGTACGTAGGAACGTCCCCACGCAATATAAAGCAATTCTATTTTTTTCATTTTATTGCCAAAATACATGGGTTAAAACCCATCGATTTTGAATTTTCAAAACGTTTTCCCAAAGCTCTGGAATAGCACGCCTACGGTTTCTTAAGCCTATCCGAAGCCAAAAAGGCTACCAAATCCGATTCTGAATAGATTTTAAAGATCCGTCCACAAATAACGGCGCTACAATTTTTTGAAAGTTCAAAATTGGCTCAAAATGAGCGCTAAAAATCGCAATTTTTTATTTTCGAAAAATTAACGTCGCACCCTATACATATTATACATGTATCTTATGTAGAAAAGCCTCAGGATTCCGAATTCGTGTCGTTTGTAATGATTGGATTGAAAATAAGGGCGCTACGATTTTTTTTGTGAATCAAGGGGTACGTATTTCTATTGATTTAGTTTGTATCGAAAATTTTTATTTTACAGGGGAAGCGCGGGAAATGACACCGGTTATAGTCACTAGGGGTACGTAGGAACGTCCCCTCGCAATATAAAGCAATTCTATTTTTTTCATTTTATTGCCAAAATACATGGGTTAAAACCCATCGATTTTGAATTTTCAAAACGTTTTCCCAAAACTCTGGAATAGCATGCCTACGGTTTCTTAAGCCTATCCGAAGCCAAAAAAGCTGCCAAATCCGATTCTGAATAAATTTTAAAGATCCGTCCACAAATAACGGCGCTACAATTTTTTTAAAGTTCAAAATTGGCTCAAAATGAGCGCTAAAAATCGCAATTTTTTATTTTCGAAAAATTAACGTCGCACCCTATACATATTATACATGTATCTTATGTAGAAAAGCCTCAGGATTCCGAATTCGTGTCGTTTGTAATGATTGGATTGAAAATAAGGGCGCTACGATTTTTTGTGAATCAAGGGGTACGTATTTCTATTGATTTAGTTTGTATCGAAAATTTTTATTTTACAGGGAAGCGCGGGAAATGACACCGGTTATAGTCACTAGGAGTACGTAGGAACGCCCCCACGCAATATAAAGCAATTCTATTTTTTTCATTTTATTGCCAAAATACATGGGTTAAAACCCATCGATTTTGAATTTTCAAAACGTTTTCCCAAAGCTCTGGAATAGCAGGCCTACGGTTTCTTTAGCCTATCCGAAGCCAAAAAGGCTGCCAAATCCGATTCTGAATAGATTTTAAAGATCCGTCCACAAATAACGGCGCTACAATTTTTTTAAAGTTCAAAATTGGCTCAAAATGAGCGCTAAAAATCGCAATTTTTTATTTTCGAAAAATTAACGTCGCACCCTATACATATTATACATGTATCTTATGTAGAAAAGCCTCAGGATTCCGAATTCGTGTCGTTTGTAATGATTGGATTGAAAATAAGGGCGCTACGATTTTTTTTGTGAATCAAGGGGTACGTATTTCTATTGATTTAGTTTGTATCGAAAATTTTTATTTTACAGGGAAGCGCGGGAAATGACACCGGTTATAGTCACTAGGAGTACGTAGGAACGTCCCACGCAATATAAAGCAATTCTATTTTTTCATTTTATTGCCAAAATACATGGGTTAAAACCCATCGATTTTGAATTTTCAAAACGTTCTCCCAAAACTCTGGAATAGCACGCCTATGGTTTCTTAGGCCTATCCGAAGCCAAAAGGCTGCCAAATCCGAATCTGAAAAAGTTTTTAAAGATCCGTCCACAAATAACGGCGCTAAATTTTTTTAAAGTTCAAAATCGTCAAAAAGGGTCCCTAAAATAGTCAAAAATGTTTTCAAAATTAATTTAGTGTAAACAAGGGCTGTTTATAAGGGCCCTTTGGCGCTTTTTACTTGAAGTACGTGTTGTTGTAGCTTGCTTTATAAGCCCGTAAAAATTATTTACCGGTCCTCTATTTTTTTCAATTTACAAAAATGTCTACAGGGTCCAATGTTAAGTCTTGAAGAGCCACACAACTTGTCTTGTATGGTAATTTAATACTACATATACTTTTTATAACTAAATATGTATGTATTTATGTATATAGAAAATAATATACGTTGTAACATTTAAACATCATTCCTCCTTACATTATTTTTTATCCTCATTTTCTTTGCATTAGTTTAAATAAATTGTCGAAGGATTTTATAAATCCAAACGCGAAAGATATTATCTTTCTATGAAATAGATCTTGCTAATTAATTTTGTGCGCGGGGATTTTATTAAATTTAAATTTTTTGATATTTATAAATCAATGCTTTCAATTGCAAGAATCACATCAGATAATTACCGTGATTGTTTAATGCAAATCTATGGAACTAATTTATTTACATTTCAATGATTTTGAAGACTTGCAAACAACTTCAGAAGCTGCATAAAAATTAATTAGCCAATTCCTGTTTTTCATAAATAAAATAAATATTTAAAAAACTATTAATTTTATCTCACCGGTCGAATAATAACATGTTGCCTAATTAATTTAATTTGAGCAAAATTTAAACGATTTTTTGTGAATCAAGGGTACGTATTTCTATTGATTTAGTTTGTATCGAAAATTTTTATTTTACAGGGAAGCGCGGGAAATGACACCGGTTATAGTCACTAGGAGTACGTAGGAACGTCCCACGCAATATAAAGCAATTCTATTTTTTCATTTTATTGCCAAAATACATGGGTTAAAACCCATCGATTTTGAATTTTCAAAACGTTCTCCCAAAACTCTGGAATAGCACGCCTACGGTTTCTTAAGCCTATCCGAAGCCGAAAAAGCTGCCAAATCCGATTCTGAATAAATTTTAAAGATCCGTCCACAAATAACGGCGCTACAATTTTTAAAGTTCAAAATTGGCTCAAAATGAGCGCTAAAATCGCAATTTTTTATTTTCGAAAAATTAACGTCGCACCCTATACATATTATACATGTATCTTATGTAGAAAAGCCTCAGGATTCCGAATTCGTGTCGTTTGTAATGATTGGATTGAAAATAAGGGCGCTACGATTTTTTTTGTGAATCAAGGGGTACGTATTTCTATTGATTTAGTTTGTATCGAAAATTTTTATTTTACAGGGAAGCGCGGGAAATGACACCGGTTATAGTCACTAGGAGTACGTAGGAACGTCCCACGCAATATAAAGCAATTCTATTTTTTTCATTTTATTGCCAAAATACATGGGTTAAAACCCATCGATTTTGAATTTTCAAAACGTTCTCCCAAAACTCTGGAATAGCACGCCTACGGTTTCTTAAGCCTATCCGAAGCCGAAAAAGCTGCCAAATCCGATTCTGAATAAATTTTAAAGATCCGTCCACAAATAACGGCGCTACAATTTTTTTAAAGTTCAAAATTGGCCCAAAAAGAGCGCTAAAATCGCAATTTTTTATTTTCGAAAAATTAACGTCGCACCCTATACATATTATACATGTATCTTATGTAGAAAAGCCTCAGGATTCCGAATTCGTGTCGTTTGTAATGATTGGATTGAAAATAAGGGCGCTACGATTTTTTTTGTGAATCAAGGGGTACGTATTTCTATTGATTTAGTTTGTATCGAAAATTTTTATTTTACAGGGAAGCGCGGGAAATGACACCGGTTATAGTCACTAGGAGTACGTAGGAACGTCCCCACGCAATATAAAGCAATTCTATTTTTTTCATTTTATTGCCAAAATACATGGGTTAAAACCCATCGATTTTGAATTTTCAAAACGTTCTCCCAAAACTCTGGAATAGCACGCCTACGGTTTCTTAAGCCTATCCGAAGCCGAAAAAGCTGCCAAATCCGATTCTGAATAAATTTTAAAGATCCGTCCACAAATAACGGCGCTACAATTTTTTTAAAGTTCAAAATTGGCTCAAAATGAGCGCTAAAAATCGCAATTTTTTATTTTCGAAAAATTAACGTCGCACCCTATACATATTATACATGTATCTTATGTAGAAAGCCTCAGGATTCCGAATTCGTGTCGTTTGTAATGATTGGATTGAAAATAAGGGCGCTACGATTTTTTTTGTGAATCAAGGGGTACGTATTTCTATTGATTTAGTTTGTATCGAAAATTTTTATTTTACAGGGGAAGCGCGGGGAAATGACACCGGTTATAGTCACTAGGAGTACGTAGGAACGTCCCCACGCAATATAAAGCAATTCTATTTTTTTCATTTTATTGCCAAAATACATGGGTTAAAACCCATCGATTTTGAATTTTCAAAACGTTCTCCCAAAACTCTGGAATAGCACGCCTACGGTTTCTTAAGCCTATCCGAAGCCGAAAAAGCTGCCAAATCCGATTCTGAATAAATTTTAAAGATCCGTCCACAAATAACGGCGCTACAATTTTTTTAAAGTTCAAAATTGGCTCAAAATGAGCGCTAAAAATCGCAATTTTTTATTTTCGAAAAATTAACGTCGCACCCTATACATATTATACATGTATCTTATGTAGAAGAGCCTCAGGATTCCGAATTCGTGTCGTTTGTAATGATTGGATTGAAAATAAGGGCGCTACGATTTTTTTTGTGAATCAAGGGGTACGTATTTCTATTGATTTAGTTTGTATCGAAAATTTTTATTTTACAGGGGAAGCGCGGGGAAATGACACCGGTTATAGTCACTAGGAGTACGTAGGAACGTCCCCACGCAATATAAAGCAATTCTATTTTTTTCATTTTATTGCCAAAATACATGGGTTAAAACCCATCGATTTTGAATTTTCAAAACGTTCTCCCAAAACTCTGGAATAGCACGCCTACGGTTTCTTAAGCCTATCCGAAGCCGAAAAAGCTGCCAAATCCGATTCTGAATAAATTTTAAAGATCCGTCCACAAATAACGGCGCTACAATTTTTTTAAAGTTCAAAATTGGCTCAAAATGAGCGCTAAAATCGCAATTTTTATTTTCGAAAAATTAACGTCGCACCCTATACATATTATACATGTATCTTATGTAGAAGAGCCTCAGGATTCCGAATTCGTGTCGTTTGTAATGATTGGATTGAAAATAAGGGCGCTACGATTTTTTGTGAATAAAGGGGGTACGTATTTCTATTGATTTAGTTTGTATCGAAAATTTTTATTTTACAGGGGAAGCGCGGGAAATGACACCGGTTATAGTCACTAGGAGTACGTAGGAACGTCCCACGCAATATAAAGCAATTCTATTTTTTCATTTTATTGCCAAAATACATGGGTTAAAACCCATCGATTTTGAATTTTCAAAACGTTCTCCCAAAGCTCTGGAATAGCACGCCTACGGTTTCTTAAGCCTATCCGAAGCCGAAAAAGCTGCCAAATCCGATTCTGAATAAATTTTAAAGATCCGTCCACAAATAACGGCGCTACAATTTTTGAAAGTTCAAAATTGGCTCAAAATGAGCGCTAAAAATCGCAATTTTTTATTTTCGAAAAATTAACGTCGCACCCTATACATATTATACATGTATCTTATGTAGAAAAGCCTCAGGATTCCGAATTCGTGTCGTTTGTAATGATTGGATTGAAAATAAGGGCGCTACGATTTTTTGTGAATAAAGGGGGTACGTATTTCTATTGATTTAGTTTGTATCGAAAATTTTTATTTTACAGGGGAAGCGCGGGGAAATGACACCGGTTATAGTCACTAGGAGTACGTAGGAACGTCCCCACGCAATATAAAGCAATTCTATTTTTTTCATTTTATTGCCAAAATACATGGGTTAAAACCCATCGATTTTGAATTTTCAAAACGTTTTCCCAAAACTCTGGAATAGCACGCCTACGGTTTCTTAAGCCTATCCGAAGCCAAAAAAGCTGCCAAATCCGATTCTGAATAAATTTTAAAGATCCGTCCACAAATAACGGCGCTACAATTTTTTTAAAGTTCAAAATCGTGCAAAAAAGAAACCCTAAAATTGCAATTTTTCATCTTCGAAAAATTTACGTTGCGCCCAATCTTAATTTACATGTATCTTATGTAAAAAAGTCGCAGAATTCCGAATCCGTCTCGTTTGTAACGATTGCATCAAAAATAAGGGCGCTACGATTTTTTTTGTGAATCAAGGGGTACGTTATTTTATTTATTTAATTTTATTGAAAATTTTTACTTTAGAGCGAGAGCGCCAGAAAAGGACAACGGCTATAGTTATTAGGGATACGTAGGAACACCCCCTTGCAATATAAAGCAATTCTATTTTTTTCATTTTTTCCCAAAAAAACATGGGTTTTAACCCATGTTTTTTCAAAAAGAGAAACGTTTTTTCAAAGCTATGACATAGCACGCCTATGGTTTCTTAGGCCTATCCGAAGCCAAAAAGGCTGCCGAATCCGAATCTGAAGAGTTTTTAAAGATCCGTCCACAAATAACGGCGCTAGAATTTTTTTAAAGTTCAAAATCGTGCAAAAAAGGGTCCCTAAAAATAGTCAAAAAATGTTTTTCAAAATTAATTTAGTGTAATACAAGGGCTGTTTATAAGGGACCTTCGGACGCATTTTACTTGAAGTACGTGTTGTTGTAGCTTGCTTTATAAGCCCGTAAAAAATTATTTACCGGTCCTCTATTTTTTTCAATTTACAAAAATAGTCTACAGGGTCCAATGTTAAGTCTTGAAGAGCCACACAACTTGTCTTGTATGGTATTTAATATACATATACTTTTTATAACTAAATATGTATGTATTTATGTATATAGCAAGAATAATATACGTTGTAACATTTAAACATCATTCCTCCTTACATTATTTTTTATCCTCATTTTCTTTGCATTAGTTTAAATAAATTGTCGAAGGATTTTATAAATCCAAAGCGCGAAAGATATTATCTTTCTATGAAATAGATCTTGCTAATTAATTCTTGTGCGCTGGGATTTTATTGAATTAATTTTTGATATTTATAAATCAATGCTTTCGAATTGCAAGAATCACATCAGATAATTACCGTGATTGTTTAATGCAAATCTATGGAACTAATTTATTTACATTTCAATGATTTTGAAGACTTGCACAACAACTTCAGAAGCTGCATAAAAATTAATTAGCCAATTCCTGTTTTTCATAAATAAAATAAATACTTAAAAACTATTAATTTTATCTCACCGGTCGAATAATAACATGTTGCCTAATTAATTTAATTTGAGCATAATTAAATCTATTTTTATAATAATGTAAGTATGTTTATTTTTGCAAAGAACAATTTAAATAATTTCTTTAAAAATAACTAGCAGAAGAATGTGCTCCTGTTGCCTTTCGTTAACTCGACGATTACCAATAAGTATTTTTTTTTGTAAGTTAAGCTCTTTATTTAGTTTCAAATTATTCAATCGCTGGTATGGCATAAATAAGTTTTCGTAACGCCTTTCCAAATCCCATAAGGATATTGCAAAACATGTTGTATCGCATAAAGTGCCATTATTCCCCCAAATTTCGTTGTGAGTGCCCCTCGCCCGATTCCGACAAAACTGAAAAATGAGCTCGCAGCACCATGAAACCGTTTTTCCCGAAGAGCGCTCACAATCTCCCAACAAAGCGATTTCACAGAATCGCGCTGCTGCTGCTGATAATTAATTTATCAAAATCCCAATTGGAAAGTTAAGAGCGGTAATGGTGGAAAATCCGTAAAAAAATAATGTAACATATACGCTGACCTTGCACACGTACGCTCGAGTAGCAATTTCAGCAAAGACCGCTCTGCAATAATACAAGACATAATTATAGTTCTATGGACAGGCGAGATTTTGGATTTTGACCATCATTTAGTGTTGTGAAAACTGCGGCAAGAGAAACGTCGTCGAGTATCATGATCATCCAGAGCCATACGATCGCTTGTGTTATCGCTTCGCTCGCTTATTTATCTATCGTTAGCTCTAAAAATAAATGTAAGTACCACCCCCCCAAAGGTTTCGCACCTCGTGCCCTTAATCCACCAGTATTTTACTTAGAAGAGTGTTTGAAAGAGAAGTGCTAATGAAAGATGTGCTAACAAAGTTGTTTTTTCAAAATTGCCCAAAAAAAGCTGGTATAGTAACAGTGAGTGCCTCAAGTTTTGATGTTTTTATTCCACAACCATTTACAAATTATATTTTAATTATATATAAATAATAATTAGTTTCGATTATAGTATTTCCTTCGTTTTAATAAAAAAACTGGTTTCGTTTTTACATAATTTCTATCTTGTTGACATTTTATTTTAACAAATGTGACGTTCATTGTTTATTTTCTTTCAGCTTCTTTGGAGCTAACTATTTTTATAAATTGGTCAGATAACAATATCAGTGGCTTTGTAGAATTGTGATACAGTTTCTAAATGGACGAGTTTAATTAGTTGCAATAACGACTAAAAGTGGTCAGATGCGTTTTATTTGGTGTACCGACCTAATTTGTGTTTATGAAAAAATTAATGCCCTAATTTGAAATGTTTTTGATGTACAGTCCAACTAAGAAGTAATCGACACCCTAGAAACCTAGCACCTACAGTGAACGTGCTATTTCAAGAGCCAAAAATGTATTAACACTTTTTTTTTACATTTAGAAATGTGCTGCATCATTTTACGAAATACAAAAACGAAAATTTTCAAAAATGAAAACTAATCAAATTATACATTTTTGGCAAACTTTTGGTTTTTGGTAGAAATACGGTACTGTAACTTTCAATTAAAAGTCTTTAGTAAATTTTAAATAAATTAATTAATGTGAATAGTGCTTAAAACGGAGTGTGCACATCGAGCTCAAAGTGGCACATTCCGATCTCGGGAAAATGAAGCGCGCCGCTCCGCGTCGCGCCTCATTTGCCTCCCTCGCTCGGAAATGTGCCACTTTTCGCTCGAACGCGCACATCTTCGTATTTATTACACTTGTCTAATTGAGCTTTCATTTTTTAAAATCAAAAAATTTCAATTTGGTTCAGTAAATATCAGTTTTCTGTTGGAAGAAAATATTTACCATAGCAATGAGTGGAAGGGAGCGAAAAGATACGACAATTTCGTGCGCGCAAGTGAGAGGGAACGATTAAAATTATTTAGAGATTTGTCGTCTAATTTATCGAGCTGCATTATTGTGAATGGTGCTTAAAACTGAGTGTCGCGTTCGAGCTCAAAGTGGCACATTCCGATCTCGGGAAAATGAAGCGCGCCGCTCCGCGTCGCGCTTCATTTGCCTCCCTCGCTCGGAAATGTGCCACTTTTCGCTCGAACGCGCACATCCTCGTATTTATCGAATTTGTTCGGGTAATTTACCCAAATAAAAAGACTGGTTCAAAAAATTGACTATTTTTTTCAATATCACATGTTTAATACAGTCGGTTCCACTTAATTGGGACACATCGTAACTAATACATTTTGTCCTGAGTAAGTGGCTGGCCCAACCAAAATTCAACAATTTAAAAAAAATATATTAATATTAATTGACCAAAATAAAACAATACATATGCATGTACAGTCAGCCTAAGAAGTAATCAACACCCTAGAAACAGACGTACAGTAAACGTACTATTCCAAGACACAAAATCTGGCGCTGTATGGTTAAAAGACAATTAAGATTGATCTTTGTAATTTTAGTACCTAGAACTAGGTCTCTTGGAATACAGTACAACCTCGTTAACACGAACCCTTATAACACAAATTTCGCTTTAGCACGAACAAAAGATTTGGTCCCGTGAAAATAATATGGGCTTGCATGTTAACGGATAACACGAATTTCGTTATAACGAGAACAAATTCTCTAGTCCCGTCGAATTCGTGTTAACGAGGTTTTACTGTAGTAAGTTTACTGTGGGTCTGTTTCTAGGGTGTTGATTACTTCTTACTTTGACTGTACGGTTTACTTTGAATTTGGCGCTTCGAATGAAAGTCGCGAGTGGCCCATTTAAATAATAAACGACCTACAGATTTACCCAAATTACCCAAAATGGTCGAATGGAAGTTCCGTTTGCACGAACGTATTGTATTACGCACCGGTTTTTAACATTTCTTAAATAGATTCAAGGGAATTACTTTTGAAATAACAATGAATTCGCATAATGATCTACTAACTGCCACTTCTAAAGCATCTTTTTAATTTCGAGGCAAACAACTTAAGTTTCTTCTCGCAAGTGACAAATCTATTTTTTTAATCTTGTATCTAAAGCAGTCAAGGTTGTGCCTCCTGGCGAGGATTTACCTGTGTATAATTGCACACGTCTCTTTGTAATTAATCAAATCTCTGATTGTTTAAAACAAATAAGTCGATTTGTGTTTTACGATTTTCATTGTTAATAAATTTATAGTGCTAATGACACCGTCTGCACGATGGAAGAAGAGATGAATGCAATCTTCAACATTGAGAAGGCGAACAAGAAAACACGTTCTTGTTTAAGATCAATAACACATGTAAATCAAAAAAAGAAAAAAGTCTAATTTGCATTTACTTTAGACACGAAGCTGATAATTTGAAATAAAGTAATTACAGTCGACCCGCGGTAAGCCGACCGCAAGGCGGTGTCGGATTATAGAGTGCTGCCACTGCCCCCCACCCCCCTTCTAATCCGATAAATTATAAAAATGGCAAGATAAAATCGATACTCTACGATATGGAACTTAACGTCATTAACAAATTGCCCATAGCAGTTATAAAAAAATGTAAATCAAATCGTATGTAATTGGCATGTCGGATTACAAAGGGCCAGGGACCGCATTATCGTGAGCCTACTGTACCTTCAATCCTTGACTATTAAATTAAGTCCACTCTAATATACAAATTTTCTTTGTTAAATAAGCAAAAAATTAGTTTCTTCATATATGGTATAAATTCCTCGAACATTAATTTGTTGTTAAAGTTTTAAGATTAATTATATTTCCTTATTTTGAAATAATTAGAAATTAAATATGATCAATTAATAAAATAATTGTTTTATTAAATTTTTGTTCGAATACAGTGGAAACTCGGTTATCCGGACTATTTAATGTTGCAGCTCATCGGGATATCGAAAATCCGGATAATTGAAAAAAACAATTTCACCTTGTTAGGTATTTATTTACAGAAAAACGAAACAAATAAGTATTAATTATAAAATCAACAGTAAAAAATACCAAATAGAATCATAAAATGTTTAGATAAAATTAAAAGTAAATTGATCATTGTTAATCGTGGCGAAAAGCGGAGTGTGCACATTCGAGCTCAAAGTGGCACATTCCGATCTCGGGAAAATGAAGCGCGCCGCTCCGCGTCGCGCTTCATTTGCCTCCCTCGCTCGGAAATGTGCCACTTTTCGCTCGAATGCGCACATCCTCGTATTTATCGGATTTGTCTAAATTATTATTTTATTCTTCAATTCAAAAAATTAAAAGTTGAATAAATTAGATCTAAGGTAACTGCGGGTAATAAGGCCTAGCTAAGAGAAATTGGAAATTAAATGAAAAAACATCGAATTTAATCACCAGGTTTTAATAGTAATCATTTTTAAGATTCAGTTACTATAAAATATAAAGGAAAAATGGCAACTTTCACAATAAACAAAACCAAAAATTAATATTTTTAAAAATCTTGCCAGTACTATATTAATAATAAATCCTTCAAATCGAAAGGAATAAAATATCTAACCTTTTTCAAACAAAAATAAATCCAATTTATTCGACTTTAAAATTTTTGAATTGAAGAATACAATAATAATTTAGGCAAATCCGATAAATACGAGGATGTGCGCATTCGAGCGAAAAGTGGCACATTTCCGAGCGAGGGAGGCAAATGAAGCGCGACGCGGAGCGGCGCGCTTCATTTTCCCGAGATCGGAATGTGCCACTTTGAGCTCGAATGCGCACACTCGGTTTTCAGCGCCATTACGAAGTGCTCCGTTTTAACAGGAAAAAACGAACGCGGTTGACAATCCGGATAATCGCGAAGCCGTATAACTGAAGTCCGGATAATCGAGGTTTTACTGTATTTACCTTTCTGAAAGTTTTAAAAATCGTAATGTGGGGTTCACATTTAATAGCGAATAATTGTATTACTAAATTTGAAAAATATTTGTGAACTTATTAGAAATTTGCATCCTAATTAAGCCTTTTTTCTTTTTCAGTTCAAGTATGTGTAGTTGATGGAAAAGGCAGCTTTCGAAAAGCTGCAAGATACTGTCCCATATTGGACGGACCCGATAGCAAAGTGGAATGTGTAATCGGACTCGATAGGTAACAAATTTAACAAATCAAAACATACATAAATTAACAATGGGCCTTCTTCCGAACAGATTAGACTGCTTAAGACGAATAGCCAAAGGCAAAGCCGATTTCTCGGTGTTCACCCCAGAAGATTTGGTTACAGCAACAAATTTAAAAGTAGAAGTACTCGTCACAAACGAAATGCGCTTTACCAAAGGTATTTCGTCCCATTTTATCCTAACAATAATAATTGATAATGGTTAATTTCAGATCCCTACGAATATCAAGTTGTGGCAGTAATTGACGACAACTCGGGCATCAAAACTAGGTACGATTTAAGGGACAAACAATTTTGCCATCCCGGTTACGGTTATGAAGCCGATTGGACCAAAATTTTGGCTAACGTAAAACACAATTGTTCCCTGAAAAAACCCTAAGTTAATCGCATTAATTTTTCAGTATTTGGAGATTTCAGTAGTTCCACAAACATGCAACCCTTCGCTAACTTTAACAGAGAATAGGATTCGAGCGTCGTCCCTTTATTTCAAAAAAGCTTGCAAGGCTGGGCCTTGGGTTAATGAGCCCATATTGGATGCAAATCTAAGTAAGTATTTATCTGCAGACATAGAAAGAAATCAACCAGACTGCATTCAGGTAGATCTCAAATTTAAATTTAATGTTTTTGTAATTATATCTTTGAGTTTCCTGCAGGCTAAGTTGTTTCTTTAATTGTTGCAATAATTATTTGCTAAGAAAACTATGACATTAGAAGGGAGAACGCCCTTTTAATTTGGTCATTTAATTGTTTATTATAAAATTGAGGGAAAGGTATGTTATTATGATTAAAGATAATTTAAACTATGTTTACACAAAATTGTTATTAAAAAATTCCAAAGTAATAAAAGAAAATATGTCGTTGCTTCCAAAGAAAAGAATAATATCAAGAAATGTTGAGTGTACCATGAAGAAATGGTGTTCTTCGTGAGCCACCATGTCTTACGTTATTAATTTTTATTTAATACTTCTTAATAAAAATTTGTGCAAACTTGGTTTAAACTTCAAACTATATTTTAACATTTAGTAACATGTCCTTCCCCTAATTCTTGTAACAATAAATTATTTAATCCCTAACCAGAAACTTTAAACACTAAGCACGGTATCCCAATATTGGTAAATCAAAGAAGTAAGATAGCCCCAGTATCAGACCCCAAACCCTGTGTATGAATAATTAATTTAAAGACATTGCTTTCAGAGAAGAAGTACCCAAATTTATGCGAACTATGTCACTCCCCAACTATATGTTCGAACGAAGACAAATATTGGGGACGACGGGGCTCTTTGCTTTGTTTAACAGACGGAGTAGGAGACATCACATGGGCACGTTTGGACGACGTCCGAAACCATTTCGGTTTAACTCCCGGTTCTGAAATAGTAGCTGCTGAAGGTTACAGCTTCTTGTGTCCCGATGATACAATTATGCCGGTGCATTCTGCAAATCCATGCATTTGGGTGTCGAAACCTTGGCCGGTCATCGCTACGAAAAGGTATTTAGATCGCCCAATAAAATATCTCAATGTAGACTGATGCAATTTGCAGAACAAGTGCTCAAGATATTCAACAGTTCATATCGACTTTGTCGCACGTGGACGTCAACTCGTGGCAATCGGCTTTGCTGAAATTAATTGAAACGTATCAATTAACGATAGAAAACGTGGAGCCCATCGAGGCCATAGAAAGTTATCTGGCGAAAGCTACTGGATTTCTTAATGCGAATAGTTTTCCGGGGTGTCATCCCCCTCGTACTATCAGGATGTGTACCACGAGCAATTTGGAAAATTCCAAATGTGGATGGTTGCGTGAAGCTACAACAGTGTATGGGATCGAGCCTGGCATTGATTGTCTTAAGGCCGATAACAAGTCGCATTGTTTAGAAGGAATCGCTAACAACCTTGTCGATATGGTTATTCTTCCTCCTGATATGATTCATAAGGCAAAATCGTAAGTGTCTTCAAATTAGCAATTTTTAAAAAAATTTTAACTAATTTTTTTTTTCTAGAGAATACGATTTAAAACCATTGTTCTATGAAACCGTCGATGATAGCAACAAATACATTACAGTAGCAATAGTAAAGGCCAATTCTGGTATTCAGACGATCGATGATTTAAAAGGAAAGAAAGCATGTTTTCCAACTTACGATGGCATCGCGTGGAATTCCGTTTTGAACGTTTTAAACAAACAATTATTATTTAAAAGATGTCCCTATATGGAAGGTATGGCCGATTTCTTTTCGCAAAGTTGTGTGCCCAATTTACCTAAAGGGGCCCCCACGAAGTTGAAGAGTATGTGCGTAGGAGATACTTATGATGGTGATTATGGAGCTCTAAGATGTTTAACTCGTGCGAATGCAGACGTTGCATTCGTATCGAAAAATACTTTCTTGAATTTCTTTGAAGGTAAGAAAACAATTCAGAGCTTCCTAAACTTTGGGTTGCACTTTATTTTGCAAGGTTTAGATTTTACAGAATCTGTGGACCAAAAATTTATATATAATAAAGAAGATATGACTTCATTTTACATTAAACTGTAAATTTTTCTAAATTTCAACAGTAATTTATTATAAGATTATTAGTTAGCTATTCCATTCCTTTGATTTTTTTATTATATATATATTTATTGTATGTGCCCCTGGGCTATTTAAAATAATTAAATAACTATTAGAGAAAGTTTAGGAAGCTCTGTTGTAGCATGTATATTAATTGTTATTAAGAATAATATGACATCCTTAAATTGTTATATATATATATATATTTTTAAATTATTCATTTATGTGATTCAATAATATTCTCAAGCTATTTTTAAAAAGTAAATTAAATGTTTGTAATTTTTCCATAATCCAAAATACTATACTTTTCATAAGATAAACATAAATGGTAACTAATCGTGTCATATTATTCTTATACAATGTATAATAATACTTAAAATTTTTATTCAACGCCTGCATTCAATAATCAACAAGAAAAAAGAAACTAATAAATTGTTTTCCAGATTTAAAACAGAAAGGAGATAGAAACCTAAACATCAAAGACTACAAAGTGTTATGTGGAGGTAAAATGAATCCCTGTCACCTAAGCTGGGCCGGTGTAGGACAAGCAATGGTGAAATCTAACGTTAGCGATCTATGGTTCAAAGACTCGTTAGATGTCTTCTTACAAATGGACACCTTGTTCGGCAAAAATATTAAGTCTCTCACAGCACCTCTTACAATGTTCGGAATCTTCGATGAAAACTCCAACGTACTCTTTCACGATTCAACAGCAAAACTAAGAGATGTACCACGCTCGAAAAATACTGATCTCATGACACAACATTACGATAAAATCTTAAGCAATATGGACGAATGCAAAGCCGCAGCATCACCACTAATTTCTTCGATTATTCTCGTATTAGTGTCGGTTTATTTGTCTTTGCTATAGTGTTTAGCTTCTGAAATGTTTATGTTTACAAACGCTACATTGTAAGATTTTTAATAGTGAAAAGAAGGTTTCGATACATATCACACGCCATAATTATAATTAGCAATATTTTTGTTTGAAAAAGACTGTTGAAAAATTTAGTAATAGTTAAGTGTACATAACTTAACACTGTGATATTAAGTATGCATTTTCTGTATTAAACCCTTATACAATGTTTTTGGTTGTGTTGTGCAACAAATATTGATCCATTTCCACGTAAGCACTCGTGCATATAAATTAACCAACAACATCGATTATTTTAGAGAAACCGTAGGTACATAATGGCACGTGCAATGTTTCCTTCAAAGTGTGATCGTTTTGTGTCAAAGATATTTGTGATAATCCTTAGATAAGTAGCAAAACAATTAATACCGTTTAACAGACAATAATTTCAGATAAGTGGAAATAAATCAAAATAATGTCAAAGTCAACAACAAGCAAACCTAAAGTAAATTATTCTAAAATAAAAACCAGGGACGTAAGCAGAGAAAGAAGTACCAAAACCATTCATGCAGAGGAAACAGAATCTTCCACTGCCATCACCAAATCAAAAACGTCGAAAGCAAAACAACCAGCGTTATCGAAAGTTGGAGCTCAAAACACCAAATCGAATTCGATTAAAACGAAACCGAGCGTTCCCAATGCCAGCAGCAAATCTTCAACTAATTTAAACAAAGTGCCTTTGTCGTCTACAAGTAAAGCTAAACTGCCAGATGCAAAAAAATCGCCGTACACCCCCACCAGTAACAGAGTCATAAAATCACAATATTTTCCTAGCAAAAAATTATATTCAGATGTGGTGGGATCGGAAAATTTGGATCAATCCACTCCGAGAGTCGGCGAAATAAAGTCTAAAAAGAACGAAATTCGTTCTACTAAAACACTGAAGAGTCAGATTAAAGCTAAGAAAGAAGTCACCCCCAAAGAAGCTTTAACTAGTGACGTTGAACGAACTGTTGAACGTCCACGAACTGCCACTTTAAGAAAAGGCAGTATTGTTAATTCGAACATAGCTGGACCTGACGTTCCGAAGAACGAAACTCCATCTCTTACATCTTTAGATTTGAGTTATGAGCTCGAAAACGAAGCTAACAGTGAATACAATTATGAAGATGACTTCGATTCCTATGAATCTGATTTTGAGCAATATGTTTCTTCTGAGTCATCTTCATTATCGTCTTCGAACAACCAAATCAGTGGCAAAGATGAAGAAGAGACTAGTTCTGAGAGCTTATCGGCAGGGACCACATCCAAACACAGCCTCTTTGTAAACGTAGAAGAAGAGAAAATGCTCGACTCGGGAACGTTCGAAATAATGGAAAACAAACACATACAGCTATTAGATAACATCAAAGAAGTGGAACAAGAAGTACAACCAATTCCCAGTAACTTGGCTTCGCTTTCGGATGAAGGATTTGAGGAAGCGCGTTCTTTGACCTCGGCCAACATTCAGTTTTTAAATTTTACCGAAGCCCAAAAGAAGTGGAAGCAGAGCAAGAATTTGGAAAAACAACAAAAAAGGGGAAAGGACATTTTGAGCATGATAAAATTGGATTATTACAATTTTAATTTGATCGACATCGCGCCCATTCCGTACGATTTGTTTATTAAGAGTTATGGAAAGAATGATGGTTTGCAAGTGTCCACGCAAACCGGGGAGGATAACACGGACGAAGAGATCCAAACGGACGAAATTGAAACGCAAAATAAATGGACGCAATATCCGATTTCGGTTTCGAAAATCGACTGTAGCAAAGATAACTATTTGGAGATTTACAGAGAGGAGTACTTGGGGGTTGGGGGGGATTCGATTCCGCAGAAATTTAAACAATTAGAAGTTAGTTATGCGACCGAAAGGAAGTTGGATAAATTTATTTCGTTCGCCGGCCAAATTGTGTTGAATATTTTGAGTTATTCTGCGAATGATGCTCTGCAGGACTTGGAGAAGAGTAAGAGGGATCTACCGTTTAGTGCTGGCTTCAAACAATTTAATACAAAGTCGACGGATTTTCTTAGGAATAGATCAATTACGTATATGACGATTTGCTCCGAGGCTTACGTTAATGTTTTAACAGTTCATAAGAAAATTGGTGAGGATGAGGGTGAAGTCGGGGTTGAAGCTAAGGATATTGTTTGTATGTGGAGTACGTTAGATTTCGAAGAGCCGGAGAAGATTTTTGTTACATCCGAAAGCGTAAGCTGTTGTTGTTATACGACTACGTTTAAAAATTATTTGTTTGGTGGATTATGTGATGGGTGAGTATTTTTTAATGGTTACACTTTAGAGAAAACCATACTCAACATAAGTTGATTTAAGAGCTTATATTTCAATAGTTTATATTTTTTATATTTAAATTTAATATATTTATAATTAATAACTGCAATGAGAGCATTTGAAAGCAACCAAACAATTCTGCGCAGAATTTTAAATGTAAAAGTTTAGTTCTCTGCCAAAGCAATTTATGCACAAATGGTTTTCTCATGTGTAATATTTAATTTGCCCAATAAGCCAATTAATATGTATATTAATTAATTAAATGTTTGTAGGTCCCTAACAGTATGGAGTTTAAGTAGCAATTGGCAAGATGAAATTAAAAACCCAATAATACGATTTTAAACAAGAAATGGTTTCAAGAATCTACATACACAACAGAAATTAATAGTGGACATTGCTCTAAAGTGATTACCATAAAGGAATTAGTAGATAGCAATACAGAAGACGTTTTTAATAACAATAACATCGTAGTTAATAATCAGGTAAGAGTATCTTTGTTTTTCTTTTAAATTTATAAGTGTTGGGATTTAAATAATTTATTAATCGATTTGCTACACCTCCTTTGTTTCGTTTCTAAGAAAGGGTACCTACCCATAAAATTTTAAATAATTTAAATTATCGTTTGTGCATTATAAGTCTAATAGATTTGCATTATTATTATTATTTCAAAAAACCATACCTAATATTTTATTACTTATCGAAGCATTTTTGAGTAATTGGTGTACTTTGCGTTACGAAAACTTAAAATGCCGTTACCCCACAAATAAATAATATATTTGCTTACAACTAAAGAGCCACCCTTAAGAACTAAATATTTTAATAATTCCAGGAGTGTTTGCAAATAACTGCCGAAAACCGACGTTTTATAATACTTTTAATAAACAAGTAGTTTTTCCTAATTTTCTGATTAAAACACAAATAAAATATGCGATAAAGTTTATCTACCAAAGCACAAAAATATTGGAATACAAAGACATGGAAATTCCAGACTGAGCTCAGTAATTAGTGCCTTTGTATTTAAATCAAAAATTGTAAAAATGTGGTCTTTGAATGGGTTTCGTAGAGAAAGCCAAAAAGCGCGCGAGGAATTCTAAGCCACCCTCTTCAGCAACCTTAAACTTGATTACAGATTTGAAATAATATCAATTAATTATACAAAATCAAATTTAAAGTTGCTGCAAACGCGGTAATAGAAAGGTGCCCCATGCCCGACCAGCGCGGACGTGGGACGGCGCACAAACACATCAAAAATAAACAAAATATAAATACATTGTGCAAACAGGGGGATGACCACAAATTATTTGAATACCGAAGCAACAATTAATTAAATGTTAAATTAAAATAAAGTAACAATGGTCGGTCCCATCTGTGTTGCAGACATAAGAGAAATTGCACACAATAAACGAAAAATGCTCTCCTTTTCGAGTTTTTGGTGTTGTACAAAAATACGACAGAAATGGGCGAGGGGGCAAAACGAACCATAAAAATCCAACAACGAAAACACCAAAAACTCGAAATTTGAGAAAATTTCGTTGACAAAAGTTCGAGCGATTAGCGTTGCTTTTGTCGTTTATTAAGGCAATGCATAAAAAAAATTGCAGAGGGGTTTCTGGTTGTTTACACGAAAAATTTACTTCCTATAATGTTTTTGTGAATTAATTTAAAATAAAATTGTGTCACTGTGGCCTTATATTTTTCAGAAGATAATTAAATAACAATAATGTATGAAATTAAAAAAGTAGGTATAACTTTTAGAAAATTGCTAAATGTTTTTAAAAAGTAATCAAAATTTGATAAACACTTCAAATCAATTGAAAGTAATCAGCCACGGTGACTAAAATTTCGAGTCAAGTCTGTATAAAATTTTTAATTTAGTTTAGTTAAAAATATCGTTAAATTTTGAAAAAAAGAACTATCAACATTATAGGTAAAAGATGTACAAATTGATGAATACTGAAAATTCCCCGTCTGGAGCCTCAAAATTCAAGTCCCAACTTCATAATTTCGAAAGTGGATCTGAATGGCATTTGTAAAAAAATTAATAATAACACAATTAGATTTAACCAAATTTTAAAAGAATTATTAATACCTTTCACAAAACTTTTTGCTCGTTTAGAAATTATATTTGAAAGTTATCTGCAATTTACATTATCACGTCTCGTTCAAATTCTAGAAGATAATATAGTTAAATTTTTAATACAAAATTGCTAGCTAAAAACTTCAAGGCTCCAGAACTCAAAAACACCCTCTGCAAGAAAACGTTTAAAAAACTTATTTGCAACGGCGACTCGTGTCCTCTTCTCCCGCGTTGGACGGATTGCCTTCAATTTGCATGTAAAGATGTCTTCAGAGCAAGGAAAATAAGTCTTCTTCAACCGACACTCCCGCAGAGCACAGAACACCTTTTAAAAACGGTCGATTTGATTATTTAAAGGACCCAAAAATATTGAAAACTGGGAGGGCAATCACTCGAGCAAAGAACTACGATTACAAAACCCGAACTTCCCGCAATGAAACGACGAATTTTTGGAAAGGTTTAAGTTTTCGCGACGATTTCCGCGGAAAAGGCCGCCGGGCTACGTTTCGAGCTGCAAAAAAGGCCACAGATTAATCGAAAGAAGAGACCAGTTTCTTTCGAAATTTTTGTTGCGGCGTATGCTTTTGTAAATTCAGAAGCATTCAACATTGCTGAAATAAATAAATTAATTAATTAATATTACATTTGATTGTAGGAAGGAGCTCCCCGGAACGATCCGTTGAACACGAAGGCACTTTCTAAACTGAATAAAATAAATATTAAAAACTGGCTAAAGCCATATCAGTTTGATATGATTTCATTTCCTGACCTTAGGTGAAATTACACAAAACCGTTAGCTATCAAAAACGCTGTTGTGTGTTGATAAAGAGTGCCTTTGTGTCCACCAAACACCTGCAAAATTTTTATTAACGGGGAATATAATGCTGTATGACCGTTAATTGAAAAAAACAATTATTCCAGAAATAATGAGAATCACAACTTTGTTCTCAGAGCAATTTAAAGAAAAATTAAATGCACTTAGGGCATTTTTGAATTAGGATGATTAAAATACTAGCAAGCATTTTAAAATTAAATTACCACATCTTAGTGTCGTTAAATAAATAAGAGTTTAATCATAAACTACAACAATTTATAATTAACTTTCACTAACAATGTACCGAAGAAATTTGTATACATCACCCAAAAGAAATTCTTAAGATTTATTTAAAATTATTAATCAAACAACAAGCAGGCTCCTCCATCCCCTTACACCTGCACCTAGTCCTCGCCAATTTACAAACACAATTATTCAAAAAATTTAGATTTTTTTAAACTAAATAAATCTTAAAAATTTCCAAAATAAATCAACGTTGTGAGCACGTTTAGTTTCAAGTATTTAAAGCATCTATTCGCAGAAGAAATAATATTTTTTATGATTTTCAGATTTGTTCCCTAGATGAAGATGGAACATTGATTATTTGGACGTTCATCGTAAAGGACGTGGTAAACAAACAATACGTGTTACCTTGGAATCAATTATCCTTGGTACCGAACATAAAATTGTCCATAAAGAATTTAAACGAAGAACTAAAAGCATTGCTGTGCACGGATTTAAACATTAGTCCATTAGATTCACGTCACATCTTTATATCAACGAATTATGGATGCATCCATCATTATTTGACGTCGGGCTCGAAAGCAATTCCTCGTAAATATATTGGAGGTAAACAGTTTTCTTAAGCAATAAAATATCGTTATTAAGTTTACATGTTTTAGTAACGACTTCAGAAATCACTTGCTTGGAGTCCTGTCCTTTTTCTGAAGGATATTTCGTGGCTGGTTGTGGTAATGGTACGATCATGTTATATTCGCGATCGTCAACAAAGCCACTGATGATTATGACCAACAACAGTAATTCGAATCAAGATAAAGTACAATTTATACAGTGGTCACACACTAAACCTTGCGTTCTTTATGTGAAAGACTCTGCTAACACTTTGCACGTTTGGGACTTTACTGTTAGCGATTTGAGTCCTGTTTATTCGATTCCCTTGCAAGAAAAAGTATCATATTTAAGACTAACCCAACCCACAAAACAGAATGATTGTTCGTATATGGTAAATAAGTTAAAAAAGAATGTAATCCTAATTATATTCATTTTATTGTTGTATTTTAGGTTTTAGCTACCGAATCTGGAAATATTTATCTACATCTACTTAATTCTGATTTTGGAAGATCCGATCCCGAACAATATCAACAAGATTCTAAGAAGTTTTTAAATTATGTTAATCGACTTTAATTATTTAAATAATTTAAGAGATGTTATGTACTTATTAAATTAAGTAATAAAAGTTCTATATTTCGATAGGCTTTATAAACGACCCCTATTTAATTAATATTTAATAAATTATTTCTTAAGATGGTCATAAGTGCAGCCTCTGCCCCACTTTTTTTTAATTGTAGATAACACAATTATTTTAATAGAATATGTGCTTATAATAATTATGTGTAACTTGGGTACAAATAAGATAAGTGCATTAATTTCGGCCATCCCCCTATGGATAAAAAGTGCAGATTTTGTTACATGTAATATAACATTGAATTAAAATTCTAATTACTTCACTATTTAAGTATACCAATCCAAAAGGAACTGCCTATAAAATGTTAATTGAATTTTAATAAGTCGATTGAACTTATAGCTTTTAAATATAAGTCGTTCAAAAGCGAAATATTAACAAACTAAATGCAATAAACGATATCGCAAAAATTCCGATAAGTTCTATTCGAATGTAAAAGGCCTGATGACTCAAACACTTTTACATAAGAAGCCTATAATTACAAACGTATTACTTTAAGAGGTATAGATTTAGTTTTTTTTTAAATCATTAGGTATAACAAAATTGTTGCTTATTTTTTGCTAAACACATCGATATAAAAAATTTTTCGTTACCATTATTTTTACCCAAGTAAATGCGAAAAAAATAAATAAAACTTTTCAAAGACTCACAAAGAAACAATGGACGTCCTTAAGGGTAGAAACCCTTTAACAAACACAAGCACTAAATGTATAAAATTATTTATACATGACTAACGAACTTTTTAAACATGTTAATGCTTCGACAACTCAGGTGTGTATGTGGGGGGAAAGTAATAGTGGAAATTGCGATAAGAAAACTGGATTTTGCTAACAGTTTAATTATTTTTAAATTGTTGAACTGTTCGAAACGCAATTTTTAAAATGCTTAAAATATTGTTTGTAAAATCAAAAATTTAAGACGAAGCTACAGGCACTGCAATTAGTCTTCATATTTAATAGTCTAATTAATTATTTTGAATACAAATGATTTAAAGGTATATCCGAACAAATTCCTACTTTTAAATGCACAAAAACCAAAAATATTGAGATTACTTTTGAAATAAAGTTGACCCTTGCGTTTTTTAATATTAAAAAAATAATTATATGTTTTTTAAGCAAATACATAATTTTTTTTAAATAAATCAAAAACTATAATTCACAAGTTACCCTTTTTAAATGTTTTTAGTTTTACATTTTGTTTGGCAATATGTCTAATTTGTGTGTTTCAAAATTACGATATGTTAAGTTATTTCAAAAAAATGTTGAATAATAAATCCGATTGCAATTGCAGATGTTGTTGTAAAGTCCCTTGTGAATGTTGCACCAAGCCTGGACCTGCCCCAAAGTCGTCCAACTTTATGTACAAAGTATTATATAGTTTAGTGGTATTACATGACGATCCTTGCTTCCGAAATGGAGCCAATGTGAAAAAAATAGTTTCGTTCATTAAAGCAGCGTACAATAATGATGGAGATGTACTACGACAAGTGGAGACTGCCCTAAAACACTGTCTAAAATTGGGCTACGTGCACAAGCCGGACACACAGCTGTACAAGTTAATCGTAAATTCTGGAAGTATTCAAAAGGCTGCTGAAGGCAGTGCAAAGCGGCAACATTCTATATGTCGGATTTCTTCGATATTCACAAAGGAATTAACCAAACCCAAACCCAAACCTAAACCTAACGATAGAAATAAAACAAACCCGTCATGCAAGCAAAGAAATAGTAAATCCTGCAACAAAAGAAACAGTAAATGCTCCAAGGCAAAATCAAAACGGTCATCTTTTTCTTCTAAAAGATCTTCTAAAAGATCGAGACCTCGTGATGTATCAAATAATGATCCTTGCAGTAGTGATGAATCGATGTGCTCAGACCTTTCGCGTATTTCGTTTGATGTCTGCCAATCAAGCCAATTCAAAAACTTCAAAGGATCCAAAAATGTATTGCCTTCAAAACGAAAGAAAAATTAACTAGTATGAGTTTAATACAATGTCTTGTATGTACAAATATACTATATTAATATTTAATAATAGAAAATTTTCAGTATTTTGAATTAATGGTTTTTCGTGTTAGTTTTCAAGCATAATATTAATCAACTTAAAAGGGTGTTTTAATAAATAAATAAAATACCATATTCTAAAGAGTCGATTCGTAAAACGTTAAAGATGCATCTGGAATGATTTTTATCTGTCCTTTTTTATTACTACATTAAACTATTTAAAATCCTTAATGTAATATATTTCTAGAGTTTTGGTGTGTCAGGTCATAGTCGAGCATTTAATATAAATACTTGTTATTCTTCTTAATACTATATCACAAAATAGTTCGAATAATAAAATATGTAGTATACTGTTGGACTTCCAAATGTACGTTTCCCCAAAATTAAATCTTTTAGTTTTACTTGCATGGATTGTGAAAATAATAAGAGCTTCCAACTGATCCTTAATTTCGTTTTTCCTTGACAATAAAAGAAATACCTATTAATCGATAAATGAAATATAACAAAATAATACCAATCAACAATGTTCTATTAAATCTATGGACTTATTGTTAGTGTGTCCACTTTATTTCGAACGTTCTCAATCAATTTGACTAATTCTTGATATAAAAAGCAGTTCTTATTAGAAGGTTTACAAATTTCTCGATGATCTAAAGGCACTCCCCATTTATCACCAATTCCTGGATCTAAAAATTAAAATAAATTAGTAATTAATTTAATAATTTACATTTATGCTGAATAAAATAGATTATATAAAAAGAAGGAAAATAAAAGATTTAAGAATTAACATACAATTATGCATAAATTTAAAAAAATTATGGAACAAGCAGTCTCACACAAGATTTTGAGTCTGAAAGAAATATAAACAATTAATTCAATATATTGAAAAAACACTCCTCCAAAAAGATAGAACAAATTTTAGAAAAAATAAAAACAATTTACTGTTTTAAAATAATTAGTTCTTCGATTTTAAATAAATTAGTTTGAAATAAATAAATAAACGCCCATTTGTTCCATAACTTTGTTTTTGGATTAAATGTTTTTTTATACAAGAGGAATTTACTAATTAATTTAGTTTTTAATTATACTTTTATAACTTTATGTTTAAAATAAAGAAATAAGTTACCTGCCGAATCTACAGTTACTATCCTTAAATATACAAAACTCATAAACGTCAACGATGTTTCAATAAAACTAAAGATTTCTGGATTAAAAATATCACATTCAAGTAAATTTAAAAATTTTTGATGCAGTTTTAATACAAACTGACAATCTAAAATGGCAATATCAATTATAATACACAAGAACAACAAATATAATCTTACTTCTTTGTACTTCTAAAAGCTCCACGCTTCGTCTCAAAAAAGGAAGAGTAAAATCTGCCAAAACAGACCCTTTGTGAGGCACACTATAAAACATTATTGCTTTACTTTGAGTATACAAATTTTTCAATTCTTCAACTTGAGTTTCCCATGCTGCAAATAATTAGATTAAGAACTAAACATGTTGAGCATTTTAATTAAAACATTTTACCATACACAACAATTTGTTTAATGTACAGTCCTCCTTTCGAGTGACCTACCCATATAATAGGTTGCTGTCCTACTTTTAGCCTCAGTAAATGGTCAATCATTTCCCTGCAACGATCAACCATTCCCGACCTAAAACAACTCAGATTTATTATTCAATCCCAAAATTAACAAACCCCATACCGATTTCTTTTCTTCAACCAGACAGGACACCACAAATACGGATCCGTTGTATAATTTAACGCAATAACCCGAGAATCGGGATAATCCTTTGATATCCAATCCCGAGGCCAGCATTTGGAATAAGAGCAGTCTTCGTTTGATTCAAAATTTTCTTCTTCGAAGTTTTCCGAAGCAAACAAATCATTGTCTAGTTTCGAAAGCTTGGAAGGCAGACTAAAACCATCATCGACGATGGTTCGTTTTAAAGATACTTTTATGGAGTCTTCATCTAAATAATTGATGGATTTAGTTCTTTTCAAAAGTGTTTGTTTTATGTCGTTCCTGGAGCTGTTCCATGCGCCCTGCTTCCAGGTGTTCACTAATGATCCATGGATACCATGGATAAAGATAATATCAGCCTTTACCGATTGGCTTTCGGATGGTTCGTATAGAACGCAGCATTCCACGCATTTTTCGGGAGAATCCTCTAAGATATCGGCGATTGCTGATTGTTGTCTTACAAATGAAGTTCTAATGGTTAATGGATAATAGATTCCACGTTGTACAGACGATAAGGAACGAGATAAACTATTTGCTAGAAAGGCAAAAACCGTCGGCAAGATTTGTCTTCGAACGCTTTCCATCACAGTTTTTTGATTTCGTAAGTAAGCATAAAAAACTTCTACCATCGTCGGTAATAGGGAACGAGCTAGGAGAGCAACTGCCAGTCTCAGTCGTCTAAAAATAAATTTCGATTAATATAATGCAAATGAATTTTATTTTTCGTAATAAATGAATTATTTCTTACGTTGCTGAAATGGCCAGTTTTGAGGAAGTTGTTTGAATGTTCATGTCGAAATCGGCGGTAAGGATGCCTTGGTCACACATTATGTCCTCCACTTCGTTCATTTTCTAAAAAAGATATTCTTATAGTTTTATATTATAATGAAAGCTGTAGATTTTTCAAAATAGAACCATCAAAAAGATTGCCATAGTATTATTTTACTTGTACTTAATAAATAATTAATTTTTTTTATTATTGAATTCCTAACGACATTGCAAAAGGTAGACAATATAAATACAATGCAATGCATCTAATTTATTTCAGTAATTTTTCCCCAGTTATGAAAACAAAGAACTTTACACTAATCTAAAATATGAAAAGAATTTAATATTTTAATGAAATAAACCGGCAATCTTTGGATGATGTTGTTATCATAATTTAATACGTCGCAAAGTTAATATTTACAACTTGACTAAGTGTGTCTGTCTAGTACAATTATTAATTATTGTTTGAATTTACTCAAAACTATTAATAATAATTTATTATTAAAATACAGCGAATCGCAAAAATTCCAAACTATTGAGTGAGCTTTAATTAAATTTCTTTTTATTAATTACTTAAGAGAAACAATTGTTATTTAATCAATTACTACAATTGTTCAATTGAACTTCACTGCATTTATCGTATATTTATTACGAATCGTTTCATAATTTCCTGTTCTATTTGAATATCAAAAATTCTTCAATCACATGACTGCAAACAACAAAATAAATTAAAAAGCCAAAGCTGAATACTTAATCAATGTGTTCATAAAAGTAATTTAATTTTTTAAAGCAAATTTAATAAACCGAAAGGGCAATGTTAAAAATATAAGCGTTTTAACAACTTGGGAGATCTATTAATCAAAGATGAAAGTCCAAGGAACTCTGTGCATTACAATTATTATTGTATAAACAAGTCATTAATAAGCATCCAATAATTAATATGATTAATGGTGAAATATATAATTTGGCATTTATCTATCTATAGCTCCACGTTAAAGACATAAATCAAATTAATTGTCTTTGGTGTACAAATTATTGATGATAGCCAGATCGATTTTTATATAATTTTTGGAGAAAAATTCACAGGTTGGTTTTAAAAACTTTATCAAGGTACTAGCAACTTTTAAATTACTATTATTATAATTTAATTCCATGCCCAAATAAGTGTTAAATAAGTTTTAAATTTATACAACAAAGTGACATATAACTTATTTTTGTTTTCCAAATGAAACCGATTAAATAATTTATGTAAAACACGTTTTCACTTTAAACATGCTTGTAATTAATAACATTGGAAATTCACTTTTCTATCCTTATATAATATAACACATATACCATGTATTATTAATTATGCAAGATTCTTTAAAAAAAAGTGGTATGGTATTTATATATATTGGTACAATTATTGTAAATAACTGCAGGGTAGTAAAATAATAATTCTTCCCGTCTTATGAAATATGTAGGTGTATAATTACACTTTCATCAAGGCCGACAGTAGCATGACGAGCACATTGAATCATTAAGTAATTTGTCTGACTTCGAATTAGTACATTTTTAAAAATAAACCCTTTATTTCCGAACTAATTTTCGCCATTAAAACTTTGAAGCCTCAAATTTATATCCAAACGCCGCAGAAGTTATTAAACTTAGAGACAAAAGTTATTTTAAACTTCGTTGGTGCCGTTTTTTTGTACATTCCTTCCCATTACATAAATCTGTTGAAATGCGGATGAATTACAACACATGTAAAATCGGATTTTTCCGGTTAAAATTTAAACATGGCGCCTTTTGAACTGTGCGTTGATTGGTTATAAATTTAGACGTAAGTCAAGAGAAGTTCTCGGTTAAAGCAACCAATTTAAATAATAGTAAGACAAACATAGATAAAACTACTTTACAACACTTTCCTGTAGATAAATACTTATGTTAATTTTTCTATGTGTAACTATACCATTTAGATAAATCTGTACAGAAGAAACACAAAGAAAATAGTAATAAATATTAAAATAAATATATTTTAATCATATTAATTATTACGCCCGAATGAAGTAAATTTATAGGATTAATAATTAATTGCATAATGTAGAAAACTAGTTCATACTTACTGAAAAGGTTTTATGTATGTATAATTAAAGCATTGGAATGATTCTTAATCAGCTTCTGCTAAAACCAAAATAGATTCAAAGAACGCATCCAAATCCCTACATAATTAAATTAGAGTCCGATATTTAAAATGGTTGTTACCGCCGCACTTGGTCAATTTTTATGGGGACTTGTACTCGAAGAAAAATCGAAAGTAAATAAAACATAAACAGAAAGAAAGAACTGATTCTAAGCACTATACCATTACGACCTTGCCATATAGACTACTACGCCGTTACCTTTTATTAATACATTTATTGTTCCGTGCAAACACGAACTTTTCTCGTGAACGTCCTACATTCAGCAGGACTAATACAATACTGTTTGTGCAGAGAACAGATTAGAATCGGAATAGAGATAACATTATCAAAATACGCAAGCGCTTCCTACTATTGAAAAGGCTTCTCTTATCAATAGGTACCGTAAGGTCAATAGTTTAAACAGAAGGTCAGAACAGTGGCGGAACTGACGCGCTGGTATTTGAAAGTGGGAAAAATTTAGCACAGGCTCACGTTTTTAATATGCATCGAGGAAGCCGAATAAATAGCTATTTTTATTCATTTGTGTTTCAAAAAGTACCCTTTTTTAATTATTATAAAAAAACTATTACCTTACCAACCCGTGTCGTTTAAAGTTATTTAAATTTATAACTTACCATGGCAAGAGAAAGTACTAACCGCCCCCATTGCCTCCGCAACGCTACGCTACTGCAGAAAAGAGTTTTGCGTTTTTTGTACTTGGAAAGATCAAGCCTGAAATAGAAAAATAGCAAATTTTTTCAAATTATAAAATTTCTTGTAAGTCGGTGCTTTCCAAAATGTGAATTAAACTTTCCTTAATAACTGAATTTAGTCAAAAAAACAAATCTTAAGAATAAGCAACAAGTTATTTGTTTTGTTGAACATGTCCCCTTATAATAAGTAATATTTATATTATTTATTATTGAAGTATAAATCAGAACTATTAATATGGTACTTTTTTAAATGAGCTTTATATTCCTATGTTTGGAAAGCACTGCATTAGTTTTTCGTTGTCAATAGAACTTATTGTTGATTTTTTACAAAACTTGTATAGTAAAATTAAATGTCCTAGTGTTAACTACAATGAAAGATATGAACAAGTCTATAATACATAATATAAACGAATTTTAAATAAACAATCAATTTTGGTCAAATATAAATGCTAAAATTTTATAAAAATCAATACTTGGATTAAGTTTACAATTAAAATATGAATACCAGGAGTTCCTATGCGTTTGTCTTAATTAATATCAAAAATAACATTTTCAGAAAACATAATAAACAAGATCTAACAATTATGAAATAAAGTAAAGGAAATAAGATAATTCTACACTTACAATCTTTTTGAAGTGATAATAAAACAAGCACTTGTAGAAATTATAAAGCCCTGGCGACAATTATAGACTTAAAAATAAGATATGATTATTCCCATTTTCTTTTAATTAGAAAATTATTATAAACAATATAATTTATTGCACTTGTAGCTCTTTATTGGCTGTGGTCTTACATAATCAACTGACAGCAACACAGATTACAAAAGTAAAAGATTTTTACGTTACTTATAAAAACGTTAAACTTAAATAATTAAGATAATGTTGGAAATTCATATGTACATAACTATATAATTTGGTATATATAATAAAATCACAGATAATTATACTAATTTTATCTGGCCTTTTATATTTACAATATTAACTACTCTTACACTTGTTAAATTCTGACCCATTCTTTACAAAAAATGCATTTCCTTTTTTAAAAATAACATTTTTAAATTGTTCTTCAAAACATAAAGATTACTCTGTTATATTGCAACATTTAAAGTATCTTGAAAATTTCTTCATTTTCGCCTATACCTTAACAACTTTACTCTTTTATAAAAATTCCTATTGTCGTTTAATATTTTATCCCTCTATTATTTTTCGAAAAATAATTATTGAAGTACGAGAGTTAAAATACATACTATATAAAGTATATTTACATTAAACATACATTTCAAAATAAATAGCGAATGTGCCCTTTCGTATCAAAATTTTGCAAATGCATTTTGTTTATTCTTCCAAGTAATTTTATATAATATGTATCGAGAAGAAAATTGCTAGTCGATGGCATTATCTATTTCCTTCCAATAACGAAAAACAAACGTATTCCTAAATATTTATTATTTACCTATTATGCATCACAAGAATAGTAAAATTTTCTTTATATCATGAAACAGCAATTGACGAACGGCCATATTATGAAGACAAATGGATGAAGAGGGATTTGGAATAAACATCAATGCCTTACGATATTAAGATATGTTTATTGTTTCTTAAAATTATTAGTCTCTGTATTTCCAGTCGTCACCGATGCGTTTCCATCTTGAGAGTAAGGAAATGGAAATCCCATCTGAGTGTTACGTGTCATTAGATCTGTATAAAACTGAAGCTGGTCGGGAGTAGGAACTGGGAAAAACGGCTGTACCGACGATAAAGGATTATGTGGGTATAAAGTTTGTAAAGCAGAATAATACAAGGGATCAATGGAAGGTACATAATGAGGCATCATTTTGCTAGCCATAGAAAATTGAGTCAAATAGTTTGGTAAAATTGACGGGGTCGCAGCGTGCGACTTCACGTTGGGCAGATGAGCTTGAGATTGAGAATGCGTTTTTGTGTGAGCTTTACTATTTTCTAATTTCGTTATCGAATTTCTACCGCTATAAGAATTTGGTGGTGTGAACTCTGCGTTATTTTGATGTCGTTGCTCGCTTCGCACAAAAGATTGTTGGCCAGGACACATCGGAACTCTACCATTCTCTTCCTTCTTTTGCGCAACAATGCTCCCGGAAAAGGTCCGTTTGTGTGCAATTTTATTATTGTAAACGTAATTTTTATGCGACGAATTTGATAACATTGTCGAACCATGCGTTGCCGAATGATTATGCGTTACGGTGCTGGAATTATACTTCTGGGCCGTTTGGTTCATTTGCTGTATGGGGTGAGAAGCGGCACTATTAGGTCCTACCAAAGTTATTTCTAAATTGGAACCGACTCTCGAATCCAGTACAGGTATCTGAGGAAAATGCTTGTAAAGATGTTTCGAAACGGCTTCGCTTGGTGTGCGAGACGCAACGCTTGGAACTCGCATTATTTCCACTACGGGCTTCTGAGGACTCTTGAACGTCAAATCTAAGATTTCGGTTCCAGATTTTTTATGCGGAGATTCGATAAATTTGGGTGCTTGCGGTGGAGGCGGATGTGGCATCGGAGTGAAGTACTCCTTCGGATTTCCATAGACAGTTTTCTCCGAATAAGAATAAATAGATTTGGATTGTACTACTTTGGGTGGCGATTGCCCATTTAAATATAAAAACGAACTATTTTCTACTATGTTTTTGTTAACAGACTTAAGATTTGTTTGTAGGCTGCTAACGGATGGCATACTCTGTACGTCGTTGGTCTGTGGAACGGCAGCTTTCTGAGACAACTCCATACTGTTCGAATTGTTTGGAATCGACGACTTATCAGTTGTTAAAGTTATTGATAATTGTCCTACAGATGATTTTGGTATACCTAAAGGATGATGAATGACCGATGGCCTATTTTCTTTGATTTCTTTAGTTTCGTTTGGCGTCGACTTAACGGGAGTAACTTCCAGACCGCCTTCCTTAAGAATATCTAATTTCCGCTTTTTCACCGTGTGCAATAAAGAGTTTGCTAACGTCCCACTATTCGAAGACTCGCAATCCACATGAACATTTTCTGGAGATTTTGATTTATATGGCACCTCTACGAGATCAACATTTGTATCTCTATTTTTTTTTGATATACTGCTATTTTTACAAGTTGCTACGTTTTCTTTGCCTTCCACCGAAGCTTTAGTTTTATCCGCTAAAGCCTTACTGGAAGAATTTGTATGGGTGGAAGTAATTTTTTCTATTGATGTGTGATTCGAGTCTCCAGAAGTCGGTTTCGAAAACTCGTTAGATGACTCGTGGGTATTACTTAAACTATTTGGTAAAGTGGGTAATGCGGTGCTGATCAGTTCTACAGTTAAACCGTTATTTATTAAGTTATTGTCGCTAATGTTTCTCTGTGGAGATGTTTTTAGATCTGCTTTCACTTCAATACTATATTCGTTAGTAATTTTACCAACGTTATCACTTTTTTCCACTATAGCTGCCTTGTCTTTCGATACATTTTCTTTTAAACGTTCAGACTTAACTCTAACACTTCTAAGCGATGAGGGTTTAATTTCGGGCTTACCATTTTCAGCTTTATCACTTAAACAGGTATCCTGAAAATGAGGAATAGTATTATAAACCATAAAATACCATCAACATTTCTTAATAATTAAAATCCTTCAGCTTGATTTGACATGCAATTGAAGACTTGTGTTTTAAATCAAACAACATGAATACTCCCAAAAAAGATTAAATGTTAATAAAATACGTGCATTAAAAGACATTATTTAATTCGAAACTTTACTTTGAAAGTCTTTGTTAATTGTTTATTAATATTTTTTTTTCAAGCACAAATAGCAGCTCGAAGTTATGAGAATTGAAGAAGGGGTATTATTACGACTACTATATCATCCTAACTTTCTTCCCAAACAATTTTATTATCCTACCTAACAATACACCTTTTAACATCACCAATTTCATAAAATCTTTTAATTGTACTCATCTTTCAATAAGGGCTTTTATCTTTCGTATCTATTCTACTTTTAATTTGATTATCTACTTTCTATTTGCGTTTTAATTTTTTCTTGCTGGTTGATATCTTCAAATAAAGTAAAATTTTATTTTATCAAGTACTTCTTCAAGGTGTTTATTTCATGCAAGTGATTTTCTGATGAGAAGTCTCATCATCGATCCCGATGATCAAGAAAGTTTATCAATTGCATATGAAACAAGCTTTAGAATTAATTTAACAATAAAAGACTTTTTTATTTACTTTAGTATCTGTAGATGGGGGTAAAGCTATAACAGTAAGTTGAGGAACAGGTGTACTTTTACCACTGCCACTGGTGCTTTCGCCCGTATCAATATCGCTCCCGCTTCCAGAATGACTTTTTGTCCTTTTGGAGGAAGGTACTTTATATTCTTCTCCTTTTAGATGTCGCTCATAAGGTAGTAAAAATCTACGAAGAAAACAGTCAACAAATGTTCCCATAAGTAATTTTGTAAACGGTTTAAGGACCTTTCATAATGTCTTCTAATTACTGTAGCTGCACTTGTGCTAATGTAATTGGCGCTCAGGTCATCAAAAATGGATTTCCATAAGCGATTGGTTGTTACTGCATCGTATCCTCCTAATTTATCTACTTTTATAAAAAATGCATGAAGATCCACTGCAAATGAAGAGTTGTTACTTTAACATTTTAATAATAATGCGATCTTATACTTACGTTCTCTGTAGCCTAAAGATGGAATTCTTCCAATTGGTGTATGAATAGACTTCATAAAAGTGGTCAATTTCTTTAAGAATTCTTTATTTTCATTATTACCAGTAAGTGAGCGTGTGCTACGCCTAGGCGAAGAAATATCAGAACGAAAGCCGTTTGGACCTTCGGTCATTAATTTTGTCTGCAAAATCACTTCGTAACTTTTAAATCGTAGCTACAAACGCGATAAGTACCTTATTAGAATTGAACACATTCGAAATTGAACATTCAGATTCGTTGCTTTCGGAACCGGGCGATATGCTTCGTTTTTTTCGTCTTCCTCTAGGTCTGCCTTTTAGCTTCGGAGCTAAATGGTTACAAAGTAATTCGTGTCCTTCTAATTCGGGATAGTCGAACGTGTCCCTGCAGAAAAGTATTCTTGTGTTTTTACTGGGAACGCAAAAGCCGCCAAGAATTTTGACTATCCTATGTTTTAGGTATTCGTCTTCGACGCCTTCTAATCGTTTCATCATTGCCCGGTACCGGCAGTACGAAGAATAGCTTAAGATTATTACGGAAGGACCCTTGCTACTTTTTTCATCTGAAACAGAACGATTGTTTTGTTACTTTATTCTAGATTCTCTTATGTGATAGTAATTGTGTATAATTTGTTGTAATGTATGTGTGTATAATTAAGTCTATGAATTGCATTATTAACAATGTAATAAAATAACTTGTTATAATACTTGGAAATACATTTTTAAACATAGGGGCACTTAACAAAAGCCAATAGAATTAATTTTAAAAATAAAATTTGTAAAGTAAGCATTATATTTTGAGTTTTATCTGTAAAAATAAAATAGAACAATAAAAAACTTAAAAGTGAGTGCATTTGCAATAAGATAAAACAATATCTTGTAAGAACAAACTGGAAGGGACTTTGTATAAAACTAGCAGTTTGCTACAAAAAATTAATTAGTGTTTACAATTTACCATAAGTCAAGAAATTGGTAATAAACAATTTGTTATTTAAGAATGAATTAAGGAAAATTGCTTTAAAATAAATTTAAAGCAATTTTCTAACTAATGATAAATCAATTAATTGTTTACAAATTTCTGGACCAAAAGTTTTGCTTTAAAATACAATTTATTACTTTAATACAATAGTTGGTGTATAAACAACGTAATTTCTAACTACCTTTGTTTTAGAAAACCGGAAATTAATCTAAATTCAAAATGAAATCAACAATTTTCATTATTAGCATTGTCTTACTGATCAGCATGTGCAGAAGTAATGTGATTCAACCACAAGAACAACTTCAATCTATTAAAGAACAAAATTGCCAATGTATATATTGGAGAGAATGCCATGGGGAATCGAATCCAGAGTAAGTAAAGACATAGGATTATGCTTAAAAATAATTGAGATAAAAGGCAATCCTCAAAATCAAATGTAACAAAAAAAGATTTGATTGTAAATCACATCTCTTTTCATTATTCTAAAGTACAGTAAGATTTTCTAAAAATTTGAAAAAGATTTACATTTAATTTTTAACAATTTAAGTAATGTGTTACAAATGCAAAAAATTGTATATAGAATAGATGCATTAAATAAGAGACATGCTATTTTTAATTAACTATCATTTTCTTTGTTATTATGCAAATATTAATATCTAATTTTTAGGGTATATTGTCAACCATGGTATGGTTACACTTGCTGTATATTTAATACCAAAAGCTGATAACGACGAGAAAAATTAAAATTACAATAAAAACATGATTCCATAATAATTATATAGTAAACATTGTCAAGAAGTTTAATATTAAAGTCAACAAAATGTATTTTTTTTTCATCAACTAATAAATTTTCTACATATTCAGTGGTGTTTTACATTATAATGCAACAAATAAAGTGGAACAAGTACATTTGAACAAATTTAACAAATCATATCCGTTGGAGATAAAAAAATGTGAGTATAGAGGGAAGTCGCCTAATATGGGACGGTACCCTGTTGTGGGGTACTTAAATTTCTCGAGAACTGCGGTTCTGTCATACAGTTTGACTAAGTTTTCGTTATCAAAACGTTTTGAGTTTCTTGTAATAAAGATATTCTTCTTAATATGTCTGCTGTTTACTTTTTTTTTAAATCAATACCCTATCTTAGGAAATATTACTACCCCATATTTGGTAATAAGTTTGCCTAATATGGGGTTCATATAAAAATGAATTTCTTTCCTTAAACGTATAAAATAATATAAACTATTATATTTAGTTAGACAATCGAATAGTGGGTGCAATGGAAAATTACAAAGTATTATTTAGAAAATGTGTGTGTTTTAATGGTCCTTAAAGAATGTACCCCATATTAAGCGACTGTTCTCTACAGTTTTACTTTTATCGATAAAAAATAAAGTAGGACAAAGAAAAACTTACAACCGAGTGATCCTGCAAATAGATAAAGCAATATCTATTAAGAACAAACTGGAAGGGACTTTATATAAAACCAACAGTTTGCTACAAAAATAAATTAGTGTTTATAAATCGCCATAAATCAAGAAATTAGTAAAAAACAATTTGATATTTAAGAATCCACATAGCTTTAAAGCAAAAAGATATCTATTTAAAGCAATTTTCTTAATAACGCTACAAAATCAGTTAATTATTTATAATTCTTCCAACTAAAAGTTTAAAGGGCACTGCTTTAGTATAAATTCAGAGTAAATGCTAACTACCTTTTTTTAAGATAACAGGAGAGTAATCTAAGTTCAAAATGAAATTGACAATTTTCATTATTAACATTGTCTTATTGATCAACATATGCAGAAGTAATGTGATTCAACCACAAGGACAACTTCAATCTGTTAAAGAGCAAAACTGCCAATGTATTCCTTGGACGGAATGCCATGGAGAAACAAACCCAGAGTAAGTAAAAAAGATTGAGACAAAACGTAAGTCTCAAAATCAGATATAACAAGAAAATAATTTATTATAAATCACATCTCTTTTCATTATGCTAAAGTATATTAATTTTTTTTGCCCTATCCCCCAAGAGCTTGAAATTTAAATTTCAACAATTTAACTAATGCAAGAAATTGTATATAGAAAAGCTGCATTTAATAAGAGATGGTCTATATTTAATTTTCTATCATTTTCTTTGTTATTATCAAAATATTAATATTTTAATTTTTAATTTTTAGGGTATACTGCCAACCATGGTATGGTTTTACTTGCTGTATAATACCAAAACCTGAGAGCCATAAAGAAAATTAGATTTACAATGAAAATAAGATTCCATAATGATTAAAAAGTAAAAATTGCCAAGCAGTTTAATATTAAAATCAATAAAATGTTATTTTTTCAATAACTAATAAATTTTACTACATATTCAGTTGGGCATGGTTGTGTTCCACTTTAAAATACCACAAATCATATGGCACAAGTACAATTGAACAAATTTAACAAATCATATCCGTTCGAGATTAAAAAAAATATGTGTACCTATATTAAAAGACATAGGTACTCTATTAAATATCATCTTTTAATTTACGCTAAATAAAATAGAAAAAAACACTTAAATTATACCCAAATATAACTATTAGGACACCTACTAACATTCGTTTTGCCCTTTTTTTTCGTGTTCAAGCAATAATCAAAGTTTAATAGTCCGAAAATAATTAACAATCAAATTTTTGACGCAGCAATCCTCTTGAAATAAAACTTATCCTAAAAATGATGTGTCTTGCCATAAGATAAAGAATGAAGTTATCAAAATCTACTTGATAAGTTAAATCAGATAATGTATTAATAAATCAAGAATAGCTATAAAAGTCTCGCAAAGATCCATCGAAATTATTTAGCTTCGACGAATACCCGAAAACAGTAAGTAAAAGACCATTTCACTTCGTCATATCCATATTTCCATAGACCCGTATCTATTTCATAAAGTAAACTAATTCTTTTCAAGCATTATGCATATTATCTCTATATATTCAAATTTCTAGATTGTTATTCGTGCATTCACATTTCCATTTACATATTTTTTTTTCCTACCAAATGTGATTAGAATCGTTTTCGAAGCACAAAACGCGTCGACTTCATTTAAGCCCATAGAATTGCGATTGAGTTTTAATTTATTTAAGGAATGAACAAGACGACAATCGCTCTAATCCTCATTGTTGCCTTTTTGGCGACATGCCAAGCTGGACTCCAAGAAATAAAGAAAGTGGACGTTCCTCATGCTGTAAAAGATGATCGGCCGTGCAAGTGCATTCCTTCTCTTCAGTGCCGGGGTGGACCTGTCAATGGCAGGTACGTACACAAAAGTATTTCGAGGAACCGTGCATTTTTAATGATTCTCTATTTATATTTTAGCGTTTACTGTCAACCTTGGTATGGCATGGTCTGCTGTGTTACTGAACCTTAAATTTTGTTAATGAACGCATTTTTTTTTTGTACCTCGTTTTGAGTCACACGTTGCGATTATTCTGTTCTGTATTTTTTAATTGAAAATAAATAAATGTGCAAATGTCAACATGTAAACTGTGTACTTTTAATTTAATGTATAAAAAAAACGGATTATGTTGTTTAACCCCTTGACAATAATTTAATTTTGTTAAAAGGCACAAAATTGGCGATTTGGGAATTTTGTTATTAATATAATTCTGTATTATTTAATTGCGAATTGTCCAGAGAGTAAATTAATTCTTGTAAAGTGTGCTTAAAGCCGAGTGTGCGCGTTCGAGCTCAAAGTGGCACATTTCCGATCTCGGGAAAATGAAGCGCGCCGCTCCGCGTCGCGCTTCATTTGCTTCCCTCGCTCGAAAATGTGCCACTTTTCGCTCGAACGCGCACATCTTCGTATTTATTCAATTTGTTTAAATTACTTTTTGGATTTAAACAGGAAATAGCAATGTATTCAAATAAAACGACATATGCGCAGTAACATATAGTTTGATAACCACTGGTCTAGCTATACACAAGCGCAACATAGCGCGTTGTTATATTTAATTTAGTCGCGCCAAAGAAGTATTACTTCTAACGTGCGTACATGAGTACATGCACCGGTTTTTTTTTTACATAGAATGAAATTCAGTTTTAAACATTTAGCAAACTTATTAAAGTAAACTCGAAGAATAAATTATTTTAAGTTTTTTAGACAACTCAAATTAAATAAATTAATAACTTGGAAAATTTTTCAAATATATTTAAGAACTTTAGAAATTTTTAATTATCAATTTTTTTTGTATAACACAAATTGAATAAAACAAAACTTTATTCGGTAAATTTAAAAGGAAATTTTGATGAAAAAATTATTATGTATTTTCAGAAAACTCAAATAGAGTAAATACAGAATTTGTGATTTTTCAAAAAACTTTGAAGATCATTAATTTACGCAAATAAAATTAATATTGGAGAAAACTCAATAAATAAATTATCTTAATTGTTCAGAAATATTAAATTTATAAAATTAAATACAGTCAAACCTCGATAGGTCGAAGTTGAAGAGAAACTAAAAATAATTCGCGTTGTCAAAAATTCGAGCTATCGATATAAAAATATTTTTTAGTTTATGTTTTTAAAATTTACTTATTGTTTCTTTTTCTTAATAATTTCCTAGTGATTTCTTGCTAAAACCTAAATCTTGTGTCTTGAACAAGTTGTAATTAGGCTTCATTTATGGAATAATTCAATTTTTAAATATAAAAAAATATTTATATGTTATATATTATATGCATCAAAATTTTAGAATGACTTAGGTGAGGAATGTTAAAAAAAGATTGGGAAACACTGCTCTACATATTTCAAAATATTTTAAAACTATTAATTATTTATTTTATGTTATTGTGTATGCTCATAACAGTTAAGTTGAGCCAAATTAATAGTTTTTTTCGGACTTTTTGTATGTCAAGAGGTTAATATGTAAAAAAACATAATTAATAAAATGCTTTGCATAATTATTTTAACTTGTTCGTTTACACGTGCATTTAATTATATTATATTTTTTTGTGAATCTCCCTTTTGAGTATGGCGCACATTCAGTTTATTGTAGCTTGCAATATTGTCTGTGAAAAGTCTTAATTATCGTGTTATAGAATCGTTCTACTATTTTCGGACATAAATACGGTCCTGAATATTTAGTATGTTGTTAATAAATTAAATATAACCACGTGTTATGTCGTGTACACGTTCACAATCTGGTCCCCTTATAAGTTAATTTAGTCTAGAGATAAAAGATTTAATTTTCTTAGTGGGCTAACTTCGTACTGACGAATTTTCGTTAGCTGATAAAGAAGTGAATAGTTTATAGAAACTCACCGGCTGTTAATCGTTCTTTTTCTACATCGGAAAAATCCAGAGAGCTTTCGGTCGTGTTGACATTAAGATCACTATCTATTTCTTCCTTTGGTTCCTTTACATCTGTTTCGTATTTTCCTAAGCGACCCCAAGACCATTCTGCATCTACGGTTATCCACGTAATAAGATCTTCTAATCGAAGCACCACTTTTTCTGATATCGCCAATACTTCATCCTGTAACCATTCATAACAACATTTTATTTGGAAAAAGCTTCGCTTTTAATGTTAAAAATAAAAACCCATAAAAACACCTCGCCGCATAGCTTATTAAGTCGGAAAATATTGAACAATGATTTTTAAAGGTCGTTTATTAATTTTTATTCCGGAAAAGAAGCCAGTTATTTAAAAGTTGCGACGGATTACAAACTGCAAAACCGGGTATTTCGAAGTAAACGACGTTAAAAGCCTAAATCGATTCGCTTCTACAAAATTTGATAACATTTCGCAAGGGATTCTAAACAATCACCAAGCATAACGGACCCAAGAACTATATTCTCGCTACCATTCGAAAAAATACAAATAAAATTACTTAAATAATAAAACAAAAATAATAAATGACATTGTGCATCGATGAAAAATAATTTGACATTACTTTTGTTGACATTTCGTAAATAAAATAACTGTAGTGTTAGATAAAAGTAAATTTGCAAACAACTTTAATTAAGCCAGCGTTTTCCAAACTGGCTGGTCTTACGCTCCGATGAACGGGCTTTCGGAATCTGAAAAGTTTTTAAAGATCCGTTCACAAATAACCGAGCTACGAATTTTTAAAGTTCAAAATTGTGCAAAAAAGTGGACATAGAATTGCAATTTTTAATTTTCGAAAAATTTACGTTGCGCCCTATACTTATTTTACATGTATCTTATGTAAAAAAGTCCCGGAATTCCGAATCCGTCTCGTTTGTAGTGATTGCATCGACAATAAGGGCGCTACGATTTTTTTTGTAAATCAAGGGGTACGTTTTTTTATTTATTTAGTTTGTATCGAAAATTTTTATTTTAGAGCGAGAGCGCCGGGAAATAACACCGGCTATATTTACTAGGGGTACATAGGAACATCCCCTTGCAATATAAAGCAATTCTATTTTTTTCATTTTTTGCCAAAAAAACATGGGTTTTAACCCATCGATTTTTTTTTTTCAAAACGTTTTCCCAAAGCTTTGGAATAGCACGCCTATGGTGTGTTAGGCCTAACTGAAGCCAAAAAGGCTGCCAAATCCGAATATGTATAGTTTTTAAATATTGCTCCGTAAATAACGGCGCTACAATTTTTTTAAAGTCAAAAAAAGTGCTAAAATGATCTCCAAAAATTGCGATTTTTTATTTTCGAAAAATTTACGTTGCCCCCTACACTTATTTTACATGTATCTTATGTAAAAAAGCCTCAGAATTCCGAATCCGTGTCGTTTGTAATGATTGGATCGAAAATAAGCGCGCTACGATTTTTTTTGTGAATCAAGGGGTACGTTTTTTTATTTATTTAGTTTTATCGAAAAAATTTTCAAAAAGATAAACGTTTTTCTCAAAGCTTTGAAATAGCACGCCTATGGTTTTCTGGGCCTATCCGAAGCCAAAAAGTCTGGCGCATCCGAATCTCTATAGTTTGTAAAGATCCGTCCACAAATAACGGCGCCACAAATTTTTAATGTCAAATTTTGTGCAAAAAAGTGACCTAAAATTGCAATTTTTAATTACTGGAAAAATTAACATTGTGCCCTATACTTATTTTACATGTATCTTATGTAGAATCGCCAAAATTTAATCGCTTCAAGAAAATATAGACATCCAAAATGATTTTCTAATCTGACTGCCTACTTGCTCATTTCGACCGCTTTCTGAAGCTCTGTAACTTTGCTGAAGTTGTAAGTTAGAGTAGTTACTAAACTAAAGCATGGGGAATGTTGATAATTGTTAACAATTTCTAATTACACACACCTAAGTCCCATTAAAAATGATTATATTAATGTTTTCGCAATCTATTGTTAATAATTAATTAATCAAAATGTAATTATACTACTGGCCCAAATGGATTGGATACCTTTACAATAAATTTTTGAGGTAGTTCAAATAAATGCTGTTTTTATAGTTTTGAATTGTAATTTTTGAACCAATTCTTAATGTAAAAAAGAAAAGTGTTTATATATAAAAAAAAATAGAAGTAATTGTTAGTCAATTACATGTTATTTATGTTTGTATATTCTTGGAACTATTGTACTGTTCAAAATGTGAAAACTAATCACGCAAGTTAATTACTGTTTGGAACTTCGTATAATATCGATCTTAATTTTGCAGAATTATTAAAATTGCTTTTGTAGTACAGTTGAGAATGTAGTTATCACACAAAGTGATTAATTTCAATACCGAATTTAATAATCGGTCTTTAGACATTTAAGCGTAATAACGTATTAATGCACACATGTAAAGGTAACAATCCTAATTCCATTACTGGTTAATCCTTGGATGCATAATACATCCACTTTAAGACAATTACCGCCATTAGTTATTACTTTTAAACGCCAAAATTCATTTGTATAACAATTACTCTGATTTTTTTGTGGTTGAAATAATGCCAATTCATGTACAGTAAAACCTCGATTATCCGGATTGTCAACCGCGTTCGATTTTTCCTGTTAAAACGGGACACTTCGCTCGAATGCGCACATCTTTGTATTTATTGAAGATTTGTATACTAAACTTTTCTCCGAATCAAAAAATTTATTAAAATATCGATTATATTTTCGAAAAACGTATTTTTACCATAGCAATGAGTGAAAGCGAGCAAAAAGATACGATAAACTCATAAGTACGAGTGAGAGGGAACGATGTTATCTAATATTTTGCCTATTTTATTGTGAATCGTGCTTAAAACCGAGTGTGCACATTCGAGCTCAAAGTGGCACATTCCGATCTCGGGAAAATGAAGCGCGCCGCTCCGCGTCGCGCTTCATTTGCCTCCCTCGCTCGGAAATGTGCCACTTTTCGCTCGAATGCGCACATCCTCGTATTTATCGGATTTGCCTATGTTATTATTTTATTCTTTAATTCAAAAAATTTTAATAAATTAGTCAGTAAATTAAACGTAAAATTAATTGATTAATTTTAATGGTTCCCTCTCGCTTGCCCCGACAATATTATCCTATCTTCTCGCTCTCTTCCACTCATTTGCTATGGTAAATACGGTTTTTAATGTAAAATTCATATTTAATAAATTAAATGTAAATTTTTGATTTGAAGTTGCGCAAGTTAAATTAGACAAACGTAATAAAAACGAAGATGCGCGCATTCGAGCGAAAAGTGGCACATTTCCGAGCGAGGGAGGCAAATGAAGCGCGACGCGAAGCGGCACGCTTCATTTTCCCGAGATCGGAATGTGCCACTTTGAGCTCGAATGCGCACACTCGGCTTTAAGCGCTATTCACAATGTTTAATTTAGTTTCTAAACAATTTTACGTAAAAAATTACAATACCTACTCCAAGCGGGCAAATTTTTCAACTATCGGGTTCGTCGCTTCTCGGCCTTAGAGTCTCCGAGCGAGGGTGTTTTTAAAAAAATCGTATCTCAGGTTCTGATCGTCAGAATTAGACGAATTTTTTTTTATATTCAAGCCAAAAGAATGAATTTTCTTGTAATATAAATAGATGTATAGAAATATTTACGCTAAAGGTCCTAAAAGTAATTTTTTTAAAAACCACACCCATTTAACTCAATTAACAACTAAGTTTGTGTAATACTAATTTTTCAACTGGCGTAACTAAATTAAATTAATATGAATAAATTCAATAAATACGAAGATGTGCGCATTCGAGCGAAAAGTGGCACATTTCCGAGCGAGGGAGGCAAATGAAGCGCGACGCGGAGCGGCGCGCTTCATTTTCCCGAGATCGGAATGTGCCACTTTGAGCTCGAATGTGCACACTCCGCTTTTCGCCACGATTAACAATGATCAATTTACCTTTAATTTTACCTAAACGTTTTATGATTCTATTTGGTATTTTTTACTGTTGATTTTATAATTATTAATTATTTGTTTCGTTTTTTTGTAAATAAATACCTAACAAGGTAAAATTGTTTTTTTTTTTCAATTATCCGGATGAGCTGCAACATTAATTAGTCCGGATAACCGAGTTTCCACTGTATTGGCTTTATTGGGCCTGGTTACTTTTCCAGACTAAAAGTAAACACTCTAATATAATATCAATTTTGACAATTTCCGACTTAATCAGTTTTTTCAGGATAGCCCCTGTATACTATTATGAAACAAATAAGGCAAGTATATTTATATAATAATAATATTATGGAGCTCATCAATAAATAAACTTATCGATCGATTTAATTACAACAACAAAACTTGATATCCAATGGACGATGTTAGAAAACTACTTTCCTGATAAAACAGAAGCCGAAGCAACTTTAAACATCTTTCCTAATACAAAATTAAATAGTTTGTTTCCATAAAATATCAAAGTTGGTTGAAAGCAATCTAGTAAAATAATTTCAAGTTTATTGTGAATAATGTATCAAGCTTGAGCTTGTAACTTCATGGCAATATTTATGACAGGAGTTAGCGAGCAAAAGCAAAAGAAAACAACATCAGAGGCAGATCAATATAGCAAACATAGAGTCTGTGAATTAAAACTTTTACTGCTTGTATATATCTTTTTAATAAAGTAATCTTGAGAGAGCGTCTATGTCCAATTACGACTTGTGGCGAAATTAACGCGAAACGTATTTAATGATCGGGCCGCCAGCTTCCGACGTACAAATATTATTTAAATTTAAATAGTCCGTTAAAATTCTTTTTAGGCAAAAGCCTAAACCATAAAGCGATAATGGAAAGTCGCAATATTATGTAGCGCAAGAGGGTGGATGATTAAAAGGGTGAACTTTATTTCAAGATTAAAAAAAATACGAGGGTAACTTCGTCGATCAGAAACGTTCAACAACTGCCGAAAGCGTCCGCTATTAAAAATCCGCCGTATTTACTAATTTTCTTAAAAGATTTTTAAAGTGTGACAGATTTAAAATCAAATATTAAAGTTAAAAACATAAAACTGAAAAACTTTTTAAAATGATATTTCTTAAAGGAATTGAGGAGAAAAGAACTTACAAAACATTTTCTTTTCAAACTAGTTTGCCGAGTTCAAAAGCACTCTAGAATATTTTATAGGTATGTTGGAAGGCAGGGTCGTACTTAATAATATTGTAAAATCGATAAGCGTTTAAAAATCCAACTTGGCTTTGCTCAAAAAAAGTGTAAACGTTTCCCACAAATCGCAACAACAAAATCTACCACAAAAACTCATATTTAAATTTTGCCAATCAAGAAAAAGAAAAATGGTAATAAACTTAGGTTAGATGAACCGAAAAAGTAAACATAGCAACAAATTCAACTTAAAATGAAAAAAGCAATAACACAATAAAATAATAAAGTAATAGGGAATTAATTCCGAGCAGAAACTCGAAATTGTTTGGGCATAATATTAAATTTAAGTAAGTACGAGTAATTTAATTTGAAGTAACACATAAAATAGTTTCCGAAACCCAAAACTTACTTCCTATTCTGAGCTGGGGATCTAATGAATGCAGTTACACCATATATTTATAGCTCCATGTCAGCATTCATAGAGAGCCGTTAAGTGAAATCATTAACTTCCATAATAACCAAATAGAAATGCTAAAATTATTAATTAAACGGTCTATTATCAACACCCAAATTATTTTATTTTTGTTTGTTCAATTACACCTGTACATTTATTTGCCCTGCTGCAAATAAGTATAATAAAATTTTTGAAAACACAATAACAGCTTTTTGTCTTTATTAAACCTATATATCTAAATATAAACAAAAATACCATGTCTCTGACGCAAAAGATATTTCTTGTAAATCTTATTAAAGCACCGCCCAAATTTAGTTATGGCAAGAAATTCTTGCGATTTGAAAAACAACAGGTAAATTCGATAAATGTAACAATATGACCTAAACAACACTGACATTCGTTGACATTGATCGTTAAATGTTACATCACTATAAGAATTTAATAATAATTAATTCGAATTGTAGTGTTAATGGTACCATATTAAAGTACAAATCGAATATAATAAATTCTTCTTTTTTTTTTAGTTAAAAACGTAGTGCCAGAATGGGTAATAAAATCAATTATTTTTAAATATACAATAATTAATAGAATTAAATTTGAATTAATTTATAAAATGAATTTAGTCCACAAAAGAATGCGAAGCGACGGTTGTGCTAAAGACCTTGTGGGTAGAATTATATTATGATTTCAATGAGAAATGTATTAACCATTTAAAATTAATTTTATTTTTAAAAAAAATTAACCAAGAAATATTTTTCTAAATCCACGTTCCCATGTGGAAAAATTAATCCGTACCCCCTCTAATTTCAATCTCTGCTTTGCCGTTTTTAATACTTAAATTTGTGTTATAAATAGGGAAGATCGGGGTTGCAAGTCACAATTTTTTTCTTTTGCAGCCCATGGCTTAATTTATCAATGACATTTATATATCAATAAATAGTGTATTTATTCTAGTTTAAGAAAAAATAAACTTTTTCTCTACCATTATCTAAAGAGAACATATTATAATTTTTATGAAAAAAGAGAAGTGTGACTTTTAACCCCGTGCCTATGATGGTTGTCAGACGTTAAATAAAAGGTAAAATACAAAACGAGAAAACAAATACCTATTCTATTCACCCCTATTCTATCTAACGAACTTAGGTTATGGTAACAAAAATGACAAATATATAATTACACCCAATCGTTTATGTAGTAAAACCCCTACGAACCAATAAAAAAGGACCGCACATATTCATGGTTGCTTTGCACTTGTGACTACTAGCCCCACTAACTTTAGACAACCTTCCCCAAAACAATTTTAAACAATTAACTTCCAAAATAAATTTAAATCAATGGTCATTTAAAAAATCATATAATGATATCATGAAACATATCTTAAGCATCATAAATACACGAATAGGTATATCACTATGCAAAATTTAATTATACTTATGAGACTCAACAAAGATGCACAATAAATGACTTTCACTGTACAAAAAAAAACAAACGCATATTTTTCTTATACGGCATTTCAGAGCAAACTGAAGTGAAGTACGCAAGGAGGTATTGTGCTCGGGCTTCTTTGGCACGGGTAAACAAATTTATTAATTCATTAGGTTTTCTGTTATGGTTAATGTGACAACCTACCCGTGAGACAACCATACCCGGTCTCCCGTACATATTTATCTTTTTGAGGCATTTGGAAAATTTAACCTTATTTTATTTAGGGAATAATAGCCCCTTCAAAACAACTTAAGATATCTCAATGCGGTACATTAAATTCGAACCTACACATTTTATTATTATTAAATAAAAATTTTGTGTAGGTATGTAATAACATTTACAATTAATTAAACAAGATAAATAACGACAGACATTTCTTCCTTTTTAATAGGAACAAAAACGAAAGAATTCCAATAACGAGGTATTATTTTTAGCTCCGCGTATTACTTATTATTTAATAGAAAGTTAACTTCTTTTTACAATTCGACAGAAAGAATCAAAAGTTTATAAATCAATAATTCATTGTAGGTAGAACCTTTAAATGGAATCTCTGGCGCTGACATAATGACTTTATTGGTTGGTTTATGTACTTCGAGTGCCTTACATTGAAATCATTTTCTATCGGGAGAAAGAATTTCGGGTCCCCATTTTCTCTTCCTATAAACGGCGAAAGAAATAAAATAATGCTCCGCTTCTTCGAAATAAAGTTTCCAAGCAAAACTACAATCTCCCAACTACGGAGAGGTATAGATTTATGTCTTTCTGCTTATACAGGGCGAAGTTAGCACAAATGAAATGTTCGATAATATAAATTTACCTACTTTGAATAATAAAAAAGTGTGTTCGCCTGGTAATGCAGAAGGATAACGCATCGAAACTTGAATGTGTACACAAAAACAAAGTTATAAGGGAAAAGCTTGATTGGAAGCTTAAGCAATTAAAATTAATTAGCAAATTTTGTGAGAGCATCAAATTATTGCGGGGATTAGACCGAGGATTGTTGTGATTTGTTTATATTAACATTAAAATTATCTTAAGCAGACGGCACGCAAAAGTTTGAATTTTCCAGTGCGAAAAGACAAAGAAGTGTATTAATACATAATCGAAACGAATGTAATGTGTATCTATCGTGTTACCAAACCGCTATACCGTCCCCATTAAATTGCTAATATTTAAATTGCAAAGGTAAACACATAGTTGAAGCAAACGCTCATGTGTAACTGTTGGGTACTGTCCATAGATCGATATCCCTCCATAATTAAATGCAGATCAACCGTAAAGTCAATTCCGTAATGAAAAAAGTCAAAATCAATTTGGAAACATCAAAAATATATATTAAATATATCAAATGTTTTTTTTGGACCGCTGAGTTAGTGACAACTAACCCCGTGATTTTTGTCTGATACAAATAATGCCATTTTGACATCGCACAATAAAATACAGGTCCGTATTTTGCAGCCGAAGGTAATACAATTTTTTAAAAATCTGTGTTTAGTGACCCAGCGGTTCCCAAACTTTTAAGGCTACGTAACACTCAATAAATCGCTTTTATTTTATGAAACCCCACATCTAATTAAATTAAATAAAAAACATTGCAATTTAAAATAAGAATAAAATATTTTTATTATAAATATTTCAAATAAAGTTATTAATTGAATCAGACTGAACTAAATGTACAACTTTTCGCTTTTCTTTTAATTAAAAATTACAGTAGGGTATTTTTATCAAAAACCACATTTCTAATTTAGTACATTTAAACTAGACTAGATGGGACACTTCATCGTACATGAAAAAACAATAATTTAACTTTTTTCGAATTTTCACTCTTATTTCCCAACCTCTTTTTTAACGTACCCCACCCAAGTCATTCTAAAATTTTGATGCACCCCCTATGTAACATATAAATATTTTTTTATATTTAAAAATTAAATTAATCCATAAATGAAGTCTAATTACAACAGTGTATACAAAATGTGCGTTAAAACTAATTTGTTTATAATTTTTACAAAAATGAAAATTAGCCAAAAATATTTTGAGACATTAATTTTGACATATAAACCTTCCAACAATCTGCAAAAGATGATATAAAAATCAACTAGTTGATTTTTAGTGACCCACTTCAGAAAATTTGACCCATATACAATTTTAATTAATCAAAAATGCGAATTAGTAAACATTCGAAAGTACACCTAAAAATATTTTTATCAAGCTGGCTACAATTAGGCGTGCGGAAGAGCACCACGATAACTTATCAAAAAAAATAAAATATCTAACCTTTTTCAAACAAAAAATTGATCTAATTTATTGGACTTTTAATTTTTTTGAATTGAAGAATAAAATAATAATATAGGCAAATCGGATAAATACGAGGATGTGCGCATTCGAGCGAAAAGTGGCACATTTCCGAGCGAGGGAGGCAAATAAAGCGCGACGCGGAGCGGCGCGCTTCATTTTCCCGAGATCGGAATGTGCCACTTTGAGCTCGAATGTGCACACTCGGTTTTAGGCACGATTCACAATAAAATAGACAAAATATTAGATAACATCGTTCCCTCTCACTCGTACTTATGAGTTTATCGTATCTTTTTGCTCGCTTTCACTCATTGCTATGGTAAAAATACGTTTTTCGAAAATATAATCGATATTTTAATAAATGTTTTGATTCGAAGGAAAGTTTAGTATGCAAATCTTCAATAAATACGAAGATGTTCGCATTCGAGCGAAAAGTGGCACATTTCCGAGCGAGGGAGGCAAATGAAGCGCGACGCGGAGCGGCGCGCTTCATTTTCCCGAGATCGGAATGTGCCACTTTGAGCTCGAATGCGCGCACTCGATTTTAAACGCAATTCACAATAATTAATTTACTCTCTAAAAATAAATTAAAAGTTATAGTAATACCGAAAGTGTAATTTAGTGCTTTTAAACAAAATTATTAATAAAAATATACGTTACAATTTTTTTTAAATCTAAAAGCTTTTGTTGGTACTAAATTTCATTTGAAAAAAGAAATTCAATAAATGTGAAGTATTAATTTATTTACTGTTTTTTTACCTATATCAAAATACCTCTAGATACAACGAACCGGTCATTCACTGGACGTTTTACTCTACTCTCAAACGAAAACATCCGGATAATCGCGAATCCGTATAACTGAAGTTTTACTGTAATGTTAAATAGGTGCAGTTTTTGACGAAAAATACAAATACCGTTTCCGAACACAAAAAACCCGATGCGAAGTATAAAATAATTGATTTAGTTCGAATTTATGCAGTGGAAAAAATTGTTTTTTCGAAGCATTGAAACATAAACAATAAAAACTATCGATTATTCGTTATTCATGTATTTTAAGCACATTCTGGCGTCCGTAATAAATTGAAATTACTGCAATTCGAAGGATATACAATAAAAATAAACAGACATGTAAAACAATGGCATAAACTGGAAATTCGCTACGAAATAAATCGCGATTGTAGCCAGGTTATTAATTTCGAAGAAATAACGTTTTAGAGCGGTTCCAACATATTAATCGACCGAACTATTCAATTTTAAATATAAACAATGATGTATCGTGGCACATAGAAATATTTATATGAACAAGTAAATAGAACCTTGAAATATTTAATTAATCATTGTGCAAATATAATTACCTTATCAAGCCAAATTCTTTTGTTACAATTTATTAAACGCGCTCGTAATTAATAAAACTCTGATGAAAATCAAAATTGGGTTAATTAAATTTATAGTAGATACGTGTTTTGAAAAATTTAATAATCCGGAAAGGTAATTATTGTCAAAAACTAATCGTTATATTTCCAATAGCTGGATTTAATCGGGAGCGCTTGTTCCGCTCGCTGTCGCCGACAGAAATTTTGTGTTATTCGAAATTTTGGCAATAATAATTATTAGGGCTTCATCGAATAATTATTCCAATGAGATAATCGCGCGGCATTCGAAAATAAATAGAATGAAAAGTTAACAGCGAATGTAAATCACTAAATAATAAAAAGCTTTTGTTATAATCAACATTTCCATAAAGTAATTTCGAAATATTAATTACTGGTATTGATTTTTCGTTAATGTGTTATTCATGTTATGCATGTGCACATATTTGTATCATGTAAACCAGAGCTTCTTAAACTGTTTCCACTCTCTAAATTCCTAAAAGCATCAAATCATTTAAACTAATTTCTTTTCTTATATTCTGTCCGGCCGACAGAAATAGTTAAGCCACGCCCCACTAAATTGCACTAATGTATGCAGTGCCCAGTTTCACACGGTACAAATTAATAATCAAGTTTGTCGCCGTTCTTGCAGGACATAAATGCTTATATGGTTGCTTGTGTTACGTGCTTTAAAAATTAAGCCCATAGAAAAAATTCTATTTAAATTTAGCGCACATTTGTGGGAGTGGCTTAACTATTTCTGTTGGCCGGACAGAGTATAGTTGCCCAAAGTTTCGCAAAAACAAACGCCAATTTGCGAAGTCTGTTTCTAGAGACACATTTGATAATTTTTTGATTGAACGAATAATTTTTGGGCGGCACGTTAAAAGAACTTAAATTTTTTTTCGAGTTGAATAAATCGTAAAGTTTTTAATAAACCTAGCCCGAACAGCCTATAATGTAAGAGTTGAAAGATGACTGCGTAATTAAAATCGACCGATTCCCCATTTAATTAAGCTATTTACATTTTAAAACTTCTTAAAATTGTTTGATGGCTTAATTTAAATTGTGAGTCGAGGCTGCGTTTCGTTAGTAAGTTTATCTTTAGATTTTTACTGCACCTAATACTAATAGAATAGTTAAAAAGCGATAGAGCAACGTGGCGAATTTTTGTTGGGTTATGTGAATTCGCGTTACTGTAAATAATTGTGATTAACTGTAAATAAGGTTAAATGCAGTTATTGTTTATTCGAATCATATTGTTATTATAAATAAAATAGTATTATTTAGGAAGTAAGTTAATTATTGTGAATCAGGCTTAAAACCGAGTGTGCACATTCGAGCTCAAAGTGGCACATTCCGATCTCGGGAAAATGAAGCGCGCCGCTCCGCGTCGCGCTTCATTTGCCTCCCTCGCTCGGAAATGTGCCACTTTTCGCTCGAATGCGCACATCCTCGTGTTTATTATATTAGTATAATTTACCGTGCGCTCCTTCATATCAAAAATTTTAATTTAATTCAGTAAATATCGATTTTATATTCGAAAAACGTATTTACCATAGCAATGAGTGGAAGGGAGCGAGAAGATACGATAATCTTGTCAATGCGAGTGAGAGGAATGATTAAAATTATTCAATTAATTTTTCGTGTAATCTATTGGCCCAAAATATTGTGAATCATGCTTAAAACCGAGTGCGCACATTCGAGCTCAAAGTGGCACATTCCGATCTCGGGAAAATGAAGCGCTTCATTTGCCTCCCTCGCTCGGCAATGTGCCACTTTTCGCTCGAATGCGCACATCCTCTTATTTATTTAATTTATTTATATTAATTTAAAGCGTGATGCCATTAATCGGGAGGATTTCTTTGTATATAAAAAATACCAATTATTAAGGGTAGGGAAGCCCGGGTATGGTTGTCTCACGGGTAGGTTGTCACATTAACCATAACAGAAAACCTAATGAATTAATAAATTTGTTTACTCGTGTCGAAGAAGCCCGAGTACAATACCTCCTTGCGTACTTCACTTCAGTTCGCTCTGAAAGACCGTATAAGAAATATATGCATTTGTTTTTTTTGTACAGCGAAAGTAATTATTTGTGCATCTCTGTTGAGTCTCATAAGTATAATTAAATTTTTCATAGTGATATACCTATTCGTGTATTTATGATGTTTAAGATATGTTTCATGATATCATTATATGGTTTTCTAAATGACCATTGATTTAAATTTATTTCGAGAGTTAATTGACACAAATTGTTTTGGGGTAGGTTGTCCAAAGTTAGCAGGAGCTAGTAGTCACAAATGCAAAGCAACCATAAATATGTGCGGCCTTTTTTATCGGTTCCTAGGGGTTTTACTACATAAACGATTGGCTGTAATTATACATTTGTCATTTTTGTTACCATAACCTAAGTTCGTTAGATAGAATAGGTTAGAATAGAATAGGTATTTGTTTTCTCGTTTTGTATTTTACCTTTTATTTAACGTCTGGCAACCATCCCTGACACGGGGGTTAAAAGTCACACTTTTCTTTTTTCATAAAACTTATAATATGTTCTCTTTAGATAATGGTAGAGAAAAAGTCTTTATTTTTTCTTAAATTGGAATAAATACACTATCTATTGATATATAAATGTCATTAATAAATTATAAAGAAACTAATGTGACTTCCAACCCCGGTCTCCCCAACTACCTACTTGATGATCCGAAGTTGGTACGACTGCTGTGTAGTGTAGTTAATTACAACTCATGACGTATTTTATTCATAACGCGAATAAAGTATACGAACTTAATCAAACTAAGTTTAATTAAAACGATGTGTTTGTTCGAAACGACTACGTTCGACAAAGCCAGAGACAATTAAAGAAAAGAAAATACCTTTTATTTGTATACAAAGAATGAAATGATAATGTGAAAACAAGTATCACTTGTTCAAAATCAATTTGAAGCGAAGCGTCTAGGCAATCTCTAAAGCTCAATATTACGTTTTATGTTTCCTAGTAACGCTGGCAGAAGCAAAATAATATCAAATCTTGCCGTTTTATTTGTAGACGAACGTTATGGAAAATTAAATTTAATTGAAGAGTTTAAGGTATCAAAGGGCCGTCGAACAGACCCGCCGTGTATTAATATGCAAAATACAATATTTACAATCATCCGAAATTTTAATGAATTATATTATGTATTTACTTTAACATAATGTTGGGGGCGCGCGTAGAAGGAGCCGTCGCCGGATTAAATATCAAATTAATTCCAATTTACTTCTGCTATAAATTAATTTCAAAATAAATTCGCTTCATAATATATTGCTTAAGAGTTTAACAACATTAATCATAATTGAAGACGCGTTCAACAAAGCATCGATTTTAAAATTAGCTTAAAACCAATCGCACAAAAGAAAAAGGAACGTGCAAAAGGCTCCTTTTGAAATATCGATGGTACTATACCATCTAATAAGGCCAAATAAGGGTATCCGTTAATCCGACAAAGTTAGGATGGAGGTATGGCAAATTTAACGATAAATTAATACTCCGATGTGTTGTATTGTTTACGTTTCGAAAGCACCCTCCAAAGCAAATATTTTTAGAATGCATTTACTCTGCTGATTGCAATTACAGAGCAATACAATAATAAAGCAACTTTAATCCAACTACCGTTAATTTGCAGACGAATTAGGTCATAGAATCAATTTATTGAACTTATGAATGCAGCTAAATGATGTTTCAACATTTGTCAAATACATTATCTTATTGGCAAACATTTCTATATAACTAGAGCCCATTTAATTCGGTTTGAACAAGTCTGTTGAAAAATAAGTCTCCCAAAAATATAACCAAATAATATTAAATATTAAATAAGTCACACTGAATATTATTTTAAAGTAGTAGATTAAAATTATTATAAATAAGGTCCATTTAATTCAGTTTGAAAAATTCTATGTTAAAAAGTACATCACTCAAAAGTAACTGAATAAAATTATATGTTAAGAAAATTATGTATGAGTTCAAGTCATGCTAAATATCGTTTTGAAATAGTAAAAAAAACAATACATACATATTTGTATGAATATAGCCCATTTAATTCATTTTTGAAAAATGCTATGTTGAAAAGTAAGTCTCTCCAACAAGCAACTAAATAAAATTAAATATTAAAAAAATTATATATTAGTTCAAGTCAAGCTAAATAACATTTTGAAAGAGCAAAGAAACAATACATACATATGTATATAAATATAGCTCGTTTAATTCAGTTTTGAAAAATGCTATGTTGAAACGTAAGTCTCTCCAACAAGCAACTAAATAAAATTAAAAATTAAAAATATTTTGTATGGGTTCAAGTCATACTAAATATCATTTTGAAATAGTAAAGAAACAATACATACATATTAGGGTGTCCGTTATTTCCCAAATTGATTTCTTTTTGGTGCCGCCCCATAAATTTTTGGTTTTTTCCCTAAAAAAAAATATCCATCCCAAAAAAAACTCTTAGTTTTCAAATTCAACCGTGCCGAAAGCATGTTACATTTCCTATTTAAATACCATGGGAATTTCGGACTTTATACATTTAATTTTTTTTCTCTGAAACAAATAATAATAGGGAACTGACTATATATATTTTTATAGAGAATTGGGCGCTCTACAAAAAAGGTCTCTTATAATTTGTTGATAATTTCACTCCTTCGAAAGTTATTCAATATTAAAGTCGGGTTCAGGGTTAATTTTATAATTTTTATGATTCTCTTTACTTTCAAGAACCATTTGTGGTACTTGAATGCCGAAACTGCTGCTTTGGCCTTTTTTTGATCCGAATGTGTCATCTCCCATAGAACGTAAAACGATTAAAGCATTAAAAACTAATGAAGATTTAGATTTCGATTGCCTTAAACCAGGGGTCGGCAACCTGTGGCTCCGGAGCCGCATGCGGCTTTTTTAGAAAAGTTTGTGGCTCCCTGAATATTAAATATTTCTGTATAAAACCATCTCAAAATTTAGATGCAATCTTTTTAGCGGCTCTTCAATGTTTTTATTTTTTTTTCAATATAGATTTGGCTCTTTGTCACTGAATTAAATCTTTATTTAATATTATTTACAATGTATTGTTTACGTTATTGTAGCTATTAAGCTTTTTTAATTATTATAGATTAGTGGAATGATTTTATTAAAAAGAATCGTAGCAAAACTTGAAAACTGTGATATTCACTATGGACAAAACTTTAATTTTAAATAACTTTCGAAGGAGCGAAATTATGAAAAAATCATAAGAGACCTTTTTTTGTAGAGCGTTTAATTATCTATAAAATATGTCTTGGTCATTGCCGTATTGTTATTTGTTTCAGAGAAAAAAAAATTAAACGCAAAAAGTCTGAAATTCCCATGTTATTTAAATTTGATGTAGACAAATTCAATAAATACGAGGATGTGCGCATTCGAGCGAAAAGTGGCACATTTCCGAGCGAGGGAGCAAATGAAGCGCGACGCGGAGCGGCGCGCTTCATTTTCCCGAGATCGGAATGTGCCACTTTGAGCTCGAATGTGCACACTCGGTTTTGAGCAGGATTCACAATAAAATAGACAAGATATTGAATAACATCGTTCCCTCTCACTCGTACTTATGGCTTTGTCGTATCTTTTCGCTCGCTCCCACTCATTGCTATGGTAAAAATACGTTTTTCAAATATATAATCGATTTTTTATTAAATTTATTGATTTGGAAGAAAGTTGAATAGACAAAATTCAATAAATACGAAGATGTGCGCATTCGAGCGAAAAGTGGCACATTTCCGAGCGAGGGAAGCAAATGAAGCGCGACGCGGAGCGGCGCGCTTCATTTTCCCGAGATCGGAATGTGCCACTTTGAGCTCGAATGTGCACACTCGATTTTAAGCACGATTACAAAGCGTCCCGTTTTAACAGGATTGTTAGGTATATGTTTACAAAAAACGCAATAAATATTAATCACTAAATAAGTAAAACTGAGGTCCGGATAATTGAGGTTTTACTGTATATGAATATAACCCGTTTAATTCAGTTTTAAAAAATGCTATGGTAAAAAGTAAGTCTCTCCAACAACCAACTTAATAAAATTAAATATTAAAAAAATTATGTATGAGTTCAAGTCACGCTGAATATCAATTTGATGTAGTAAATTAAAAATACATAATAACTTAAATTATTGATAAAACACCAAGAACTCTTTTGATAGAATTATGTATGAGCAAAATGGGGAACAGTAGATAACCCAACATGCACACAAGCAACTTTAATAAAAGTAACGATTAATATTCGAGACCAATACTTTCCGCAAGGAAATGCTAAAGATTATATCTTCCATAACAAACTCTATTTCGAATGTATCAACACAATTTTTATAATAGCCACACACACACCAATATAAAATTATCTTTAATTTTATTTCCATCTACTGAATAATTAATAATGTGCATGTTTACACGTATTCATTATTTATAAAAGCAAATTTTTATTATAAATTTAAAAAAAAGTATTACAAACTGCACAAAACGGTATCCTTTTAGAAAACAGAAATGTTTAAATTCTACAAAACAAACTAATTATGTAGTTTCTGAATATAATCGCTTGAAAAACCTTCAAATAGTTGCGCAATTAAATAGTCACACAAAATTTAACTAATACATATTTAAAAAAGATAGGATAAAAACTGTTAGAAACGTGTCAAAGTCAAATTTTGGAAAAAAACGTATTATCAGCTTATCAATCGATGAAGTGTTTACAAGTTGATCAAGCACTCCTGTGACACTTTTGAAAAAGATGTATTTCGTACATGAAATATTGTATAATTTATATGCTGCAGTAATCGATAATTTATATATTACACAATTGTGTATCTTTGTTTAATAAAATCTACATATTTAATTCGAAAAGTTGCAACGTACATAGTTTTATCTGTTTTAATATTATAATCATGTGAATCACAAAGTAAACATTAATTACAACGATTTCTCATCTTTATATTTAGTGATTTTTTCATTTCTTCTGCTTTTTCACAACGAAACCGTAATAATATTTTATTTCGGTGAAAATATCGAGTGAATAGCCTTACACCTCCTACAAGGTTACTAAATTTTAATCTTTTAATGTACCAAGGTCAAAAAGCAAACAAAAGTTAACATCGGTTAATTGTTAATAAGACGCATTCAATTTTACAACAAAATAAGTGCTACTCTCTCTCTAAAAGCGTGCAAATATTTCTGGAATAAATTAAAGGAAATTGTCATTTCCTGTATGTTGTTTTTTTTCTAAATTGAGAAGTGAAACTTTTACGTTTTTCTTTGTTAAAAATTTTGAATGTTAATTTTGCTTGCATTAGCATTCGAACCTTCTGAGAACTAAATCGTTAAAAACGAGAATTGTGCAAAAAAAAACTGAATCGATTAAAATAAGAAGAGCTACATGTTACAGCAGTAAATCGAATTAATTAATTTAGAACCCACTTGTAAAATGAAAAAATTAATAATAACTAATGTAGCATACGTAACGCTAACATTGATAGCAGTTATATGGGAAGGTTGTTGGACTCTGAAAGAGGCGACGTAGAAGTTATCAAAATTTTATTATTTTAAATTGAGCCCGTTTACTTTGCAAGTTATTCGTAGGACTTTTTGGTAATGGCAAATCACGCATTGAAAACTAATACAATTGACTTTTCTCGTTTAGAATTTATTATTATTACTAACATTATTCAAAAGATACATGAGTCAAGGATTATTGTATTTCTACCTTGATAAATAGTCGTAAAACTTGTAAAAACAAGCTAACATTTTTTTTTTGTGAACGAAACAGAAGATTTAATTTTAAAAATTTGAATAAACCAATTAATATTTTTCGATGAGTTTTTTTTTCGTTCGATCAAATATAAAAATCCAAAATTATTAGTCACATAGATTTAATCGTAATTTATAAACACAAGACTACAATTTAATAATAACTCAAGTACAAATATAATTCAATATTGATATGCCACGAGCGTTTGTGTATAAATACACGAAACTAAAATATAAATAGTCAATATTTAAATAGATGTAATAGCACAAGTCATAAGTTTGTATCTACAATTTCGAAATTTTCCAAACATGCGTTCGTCATTATTTTTTTAAAGCCCGGACCTGCTATTATAACACAGTTTAACAAATAAATAACACTTCTCAAAATTAAGCCAAATAGAATGCTCAAAACTTTATTCCTCAACCGTTCCCGTTGTCATGTATTACTGAAATATATTCTTATCAGGCAAAACACAACGTTGCTGTAGTCCATTTATAGTTCACAAATTTCATAGAAAACTCGTTTTAAAAGATTTTTAATTGCTTCGAGATAATGTTTAATTAGTGGATTACATGTTTGGCAATCGCGCAAACGATAAATTGCTCATAAACAATTCTTTAAGCCTAAAATGTAATTTTTACAAATCAAAAAAACGAATTTTGTCTGTTTTTTTAACTTTTGTATGTGCCAGATCATTTTTTTAAATTTCTATTTAATCCAATTGAAGTGTATTCAAATTATCGAAGTTCTACTGTAGTACAAAGTGAAAACAACTGTAAATGATTTATAGATAATATCACTTAGAAGCTCTTCAATGTATTAAATAAAGTTACGTTCTATTTTTATACCCCAAATAAAAATAAAACATTTCTTTGAAAAATGACTTATCTCCCCAAAGAGAGAGATTAACATGAAAGCAATAAGAATTTAAAAACAAAGGTTCTTTGTATTTTTACTGACTACCGAATGCACCATATACAAAACCAAATAAACCAAATGCAATTAAAAATTACTTAAAAACGAGCATTATCAGCGATTCCAGTTTAATTGAAGAAAATTAAATTATTCACTTTGCAAATTGCTAATAACTACGTCTGCAATTTTCGAACAATATATTTGCTAAAAATATTACTACTCGTTAAAGTATTCAAACTTCCAGAGTTCAGCTATTCATTATAATGATTAATTAAAAATTTCTTAACTTGAAAGCGCTTCGATGCAAAAAAAAACATTTCTCGAAATTTGTTGTGTAAGCTTTTATTATAGTGAGATCGATAATAATTTAAAGCGACCCAATATCGCTTTATTAATTCTATTAATAAATAAAAAAATGCCGGAATAAAATTACGGATTTTTTTCGTTCGAAAACAGCTTTAGGGAAAAAGTATTAAAATTACTCCGCACTTTATAAATTTTTAATGATACTCGAAAAGTTTAAATTGCCTACAAGTTATCCGAATAAATATGCACGAAATCTACTAAAATAAATAAGGCGTAAGTTCATAAAAATCGGTTTAGATAAAAATTGGAATTTGTCAACAGTTATTTGCCTAAATAATAAAACGCGAACGAAGTCAAACGACAATTTCGACGCCGCACTAATTTAGGGGAGGATTTCGAATCAGTAACGATCTGGTCCGCTGCACCAGAATCCCGAAACACGGCAGATTATACAAAGGAACCTTTTATTATGGTTTTATTTGATTTTTCCTCTTTACATTCACTTTTAACCTTAACAAAAACTTTGTACAACAATTCTAAATTGCTAAATAAATCGCGTTAAGATATTTAATTAATAAATGCTTTAAGGGGTGGAACGGCGAGCCGTATTTTAAAATTAACTTTAATAAAACTTTTTATTAATATATCGTCGAAGCCATTTCGAAAGGACGTGACGTCTACGTTTCGGATCGATACCGCGAAAATAAATACAATTTAATTCGCTTAAAATTGTTTCTTTTAGATGAGATTTTATTACAATGCATTTTGGCTTTTTGGGTCTTATTTTATTTCTTTTGATTATTTGAAATATTACCTTGTTAGGTATTTATTTACAAAAAAATCGAAACAAATAAGTATTAATTATAAAATCAACAGTAAAAAATACCAAATAGAATCATAAAATGTTTAGATAGAATTAAAAGTAAATTGTTAATCGTTGCGAAAAGCGGAGTGTGCACATTCGAGCTCAAAGTGGCACATTCCGATCTCGGGAAAATGAAGCGCGCCGCTCCGCGTCGCGCTTCATTTGCCTCCCTCGCTCGGAAATGTGCCACTTTTCGCTCGAACGCGCACACCCTCGTATTTATGAAATTTATTTATATTGAAATCAGTTACGCCAAAAAAGTATTTCTTTCAAGTATTTTTTTGAATTAAATTGCCCCCCATTTTCGCTTTGATTTTTATTTTTGAGGATTGGAGGGAGTAGTTCTATGATGTATTTTGGAAGAGCAGTTTCCAAACTATGTTTCGTGGGTTATGTATAAATACAGTCGAATACAGTCGAAATCCGACATCAAGTTATCAAAAAAAAGCACAAAAATTGACTTTTAAAAATCCCGCTGTAAATGTGCCACTGTGATTGGCTCATTCTAGATTCACTACAATGGCCGCCAATTAATTAGCCAATCAGATAGAATTCATTATTTCGTAACTATAGTTACATTAGAAATATTTGAAATTTGAATCATATTGTATAGGGTATTTATAAACATATTTAAAAAAAAAGAATACAAAAAACCTTTTTTTAAATAAACAAGAGTAATGCGCATATCAAATGAAAATAATTAAAAATACATAATAAAATATTAGAAAATTTGATGGCTTCTATGCTTCGAAGATTGCAAAGTGTTTTACATCTACTTATTATGTTTTTCGCTCGCCGATGGCACTAAATAAGCGATTTCGATTATAATTTTTATTTAATGGCTTCTGGGCTTTATTACCTGGTGGACTTTATTACCCTCTGGTACCTTAGATCTAATTTATTCGACTTTTAATTTGTTGAATTGAAGAATAAAATAATAATATAGGCAAATCCGATAAGCACGAGGATGTGCGCGTTCGAGCTCAAAGTGGCACATTTCCGAGCGAGGGAGGCAAATGAAGCGCGACGCGGAGCGGCGCGCTTCATTTTCCCGAGATCGGAATGTGCCACTTTGAGCTCGAATGCGCACACTCGGTTTTAAGCACGATTCACAATAAAATAGACAAAATATTAGATAACATCGTTTCCTCTCACTCGTACTTATGAGTTTATCGTATCTTTTGCTCGCTTTCACTCATTGCTATGGTAAAAATACGTTTTTCGAAAATATAATCGATATTTTAATAAATTTTTTGATTCGAAGAAAAGTTTAGTATACAAATCTTCAATAAATACAAAGATGTGCGCATTCGAGCGAAAAGTGGCACATTTCCGAGCGAGGGAGGCAAATGAAGCGCGACGCGGAGCGGCGCGCTTCATTTTCCCGAGATCGGAATGTGCCACTTTGAGCTCGAATGCGCACACTCGGTTTTAAGCACGATTACGAGGTGTCCCGTTTTAACAGAAAAAAACGAACGAGATTGACAATCCGGATAATCGAGGTTTTACTGTATATGAAAGAGATTTCATGGTCGAATGTAAAATTCAAATAGAGTACCAAAAGTTTTGTCTTCGACTGTAGATTAATTCAACACTATATAGTAAATATCAATAGTTAATCCAAATAAACGTTCCACTTGTTATCGTTCAAAAACCTTTACATTATCAGGTCAGTAAAACGTATAATTTGGCAATAAATTCAAATGTGTAAGTGTAAAACTCGTTCCAGCAACGTATCCCCCTCATTTACATATCCAAAAACTGAGAAAATACACCTTTTAATATTCCAACAGAGCGAATCAGATTTAGCATTGAAAATAGTTCCAAGAAAGTTGGTTAAAAATTAAAATGATCAAAGCCAAAATTTACTACCAATTTTTCATAAATTGATTTAATGTTTCATTAGTAATAAACTAATAATTTGATCAATAAATATATTTTGAAGCCTGCATTATTTTTAATGTGAATAACTGTATATTTATATTATTTTTGAAGAATTAAATTGTTTTAATTTGCTTAGTTCTATTATCAAAATAAACAATATTAAATCTATAGTCAGGCTCCTTAACATTTTGAACTTAAATATTTGTATTATTAAATGGTTCTATAAAAATATAAAAAAAACAATTAATACAAAATAAAATTTAGAGCATAAAAATATTTTTAGAAGTTAACAGTGAGTCATTCACGGTAGCAGCTGCTTTATTTGTCGAATTTTGATGACCAACGCTGTTAAATACACGTGCAACAATTCTTTCTACTTATTTAAAAAAAAAAACAGAAAAGAAAAATGGTCGGAAACATTTTAAAATGTGCCAGCTAAATTAATTACTTATAGCAATCCCGAACATTAATTAGTAGTTTAAAAATAAAATGTCTATTGCTGGCAGGAATTATCAAACAAAGTTATACAGATCAATACGTAAACTTCCCTCGAATAACATTATTAAACTTGCTCTGTTGGTGTAACGCGAAAATATTAATTCAGTCTACGTTTTAATTTCGGATTTTACATTTAAAATTTTTAAGATCCGAATATTTAAATAAAGATGAATAATTTACGTTAAAAATCTGGCGACGCACGTGGACACGTCCAATAAAACAAATTAACTATTTCAATTACAACGATCGTTTCTTCGCAAAACGCCCGAAACGGCGTTATATTTTAAAAGGATAGTTATATAAAGGATTTTATGTGACATTCTAATCATACAGCAACAAAAAGTAATTTTAGAGCGGACTGGGGATTTCAGAAAGCAGGCAAATAGCGATTTACAGGGTAGTTCAGTTGATAGTGCCGCGCAGGATCTGACGGAAGCGGACAAAGAATACGAGGAATTCCTTGTATTTCCAACGAATTTGTAAAGTAGCTTTCATAAAATTGCCAGCTGAAATAAACAGACCGTTTTCTAAGTTACTCGAGAAATTTGCCACATAAAACAACTCCGTCCTTGTCTTGGCCGTTACAACATCTTTGCTTCGACGATAAAGCAATGTGCCCGTGGAGGCCGTCCCGCGTACAAAAGAATTCGTTTTATTATCATCTAAACCTTTATTTTAATCACTGAAAACGTTTTGCAGACTTTGTATTTAATACAATTTACAAATAATGTTTAATTTCGAATTATAAATCACCTGAGCGAAATTACATAACCTACAATTATTAAGTGGCTTCGTTATTTTTATCGGTTCCTGATAACACGACACAGCTGGGGGTGTATGCAATTGTAAACATTTTGCAGATGTACTGCGTTCGAGCCGAAATTAAACCGTAAATCAGAGGTTTCCAATAAGTGGTTTGCGAATTACCCCGAACAATCAAAAATAGAATTGAACGTTAACGTTTTCGACACAAAAGGCACGGTGTTTTATTTGGAAAAAAAACGCACGCACGAAACAATTCGTAGTTGCCGCTATTTATTATAATTATTAACGATTGTGTTGAAATTCAAAATAAAATTGTTTTTGTACTTTGAACCGCAATAACAATAGTGCAAGCACTATGCTAATTTGTAATGGAAATACTAAACAGAGATAATCGTGCAAATTTTTCATAGCTTGTCTATAAATAAAGAACGGACCCGAAGAAATTATTGACGAAAAAAAAACCACCATAACTTACAATAAATTTATTAAATTACACGGTTCGACGTGAAACCATGAACAAGCAAAATTAAATTTCTATACAGATGTTGCGAGATATCAATTATCTATATAATTTCATCTTTGAATTAAGGGTTGAAATACTGCCATTTTAATTAAAGTAGTTTTGTACGACTTTACGTATTGATTTTGTTATTAATCCCGCTTTATTCGAATTAGGTTTAAACAATTTTTTGTTCCGCGCGTTGCTGTACTCCTAATACAAAACAAACTACTTTCCAATGTTATATTTACACGGCCAAATAAAAATAATAACATTTAAAAATGGTGTTGTTTATTTTGGTCGTAGGGAGAGCCGTGTAAAAGCAACAGGGGCGCAGATGAACGGCGTTCCCATATAAATAATTAGAATTTAATTTAACTCATTTAATGTGAGCCGACCTTTTTTTTGTTAATCGATATTTTCAGTTCGTAATTCTTTATCTTAAATCAATTTATATCAGCTTCGCCTTTAAAATGTCGTTTCGAATGAGTATCTCGGCTCCAGCGCTTCTCAAACTTTTCCCCCAACGTGCAACCACATAAAATAAATACATACACAAATGGAACACACCTTAATACCAAACGAGCACAAAGAAATTTTATTTTAACAATGCCAAAAAGGAAATTCGCGTTTTACATAAAGGACGAGCAACATTTAATTTTTATTGATTGATAACTAAGCACGTTTCTTTTTTGGTAAATTAATTTTCGAGTCTTTGGCTAGATTAAATTAAAGTAATGTCACGATAAGAAATAATGACTAGGATTTTCTGTTTTTTTTTTGTATACAATTATTGTTATGACGAAACTGAATCGTTCGTAAAATTTGGCGGTAGAAAGCTTCGTCTTATTGTTATTTTTAAATTTATTAGTTAATTATTGTTTTTTTTTTAATATACAATTTTACCATTGTATATAGCATTATTAAATTTGATAGTTAAAATGCCAAGGATAAATTATGCGAAAGGTATTGACTTTTAACAATCAAAAATTCTAATGCTATTTTTTTGGCATGGTGCGCTGAATATTTTATTTTCGCCCAAGAAGAATATCGAAATATGTTCGTCTTATAATTCGATTTATTTTGGCAATTTTAAGAACTAATATGGTTCACATCGAAATTGTTGATTTAGAAACTATGGCCCAATTATGCATTAAAGTATTTAATTTGGGCGTCGAAAATTCATATCTGTTAATCGAATGAGTCAAACTATGAATAGCATGGTAGAACTGTTAACCCACAGTATTAATCAAACAACATTTATTTGTGGACAGGACGGATTGTTATCTAATCGGAAACTTATTATAACAATGGCTTTTGTTAAGTCGGTTATGTTAATAAAGCGGAGCATTACTATGTTATTCGGTAATTTTACATGTCTTTAAAAATGCAGAAAGCAAAGGTCCTAAGCGACGAAAATCGCGTTTTTTTTTTCGCCCCCGCCGACAGGAAATTATTTTCCTACAACAATTAACTGCTCGTTTTCCTCTCTTTGTTTAATTCGATTAATATTACCAAATACAATAGAAAAAGTAATATTTTTCGTCGCGCTCCGTCGCTCCGTCGACTTTCACCGAAAGAAATCAATTTCCAAAAGTGCTCGAATTTTTTTTAAATTTATTCAAATCGAAAACTTTTATAATTTCAATTACAAAAGGAAAACATTGCAGGAAAATAACTAATTAAACTTTATACATTCAAGTAGACCGTTATAGAACTTTGAATAGAGCAAAGCCAGGGCTTCCCAAACGGTGGGCTGACCCAATTTCGGGACGCGAAATTTTATTAGCTCTTCGCAAAGAAATTCGTTCTTTTATTATTAGTGTTAAATTTAATGCTTCGCATAATTGTTTCGAGTAAATGGATCTTCTGCGAGCAGCAGAAATTTGTCCATTCGAGCAAAAGTAATTCGACGTTGTTTGTTTAAATTGTTAGCATACCTTGAAGTGATATAGTTATTGTGACAAATAAAATTCATATGGCATGACTTCATAATAGTCTAACCGAACGTAAAACCTGTTTTGAAAAATAAATATTTAACAATTTGGATGAGCATCCGCTCAAGATCTAATCGTGAAAGTCTTCGAATTTGAATTTTACTTTATACAATAACCGTTGACCCTGCGTCGAAAAAAGATCCAAATGTTCAATGGCAATTACAGTAAAGCCTCAATTATCCGGACGGATTCGCGATTATGCGGATTGTCAACCGCGTTCGGACTAGTAGCAAAATATTCTATTTTGCTTTTTGCTTTGTTGATTTTAAGATAATGTGCGACTGTTTTATTTAGTGATTATTATTTGTTGCGTTTTTTGTAAACATATACCTAACAATTTGACCAAGTTTTTTCCTGTTAAAACGGGACGCTTCGTAATCGTGCTTAAAACCGAGTGTGCACATTCGAGCTCAAAGTGGCACATTCCGATCTCGGGAAAATGAAGCGCGCCGCTCCGCGTCGCGCTTCATTTGCCTCCCTCGCTCGGAAATGTGCCACTTTTCGCTCGAATGCGCACATCTTCGTATTTATTGAATTTTGTCTATTCAACTTTCTTCCAAATCAATAAATTTAATAAAAAATCGATTATATATTTGAAAAACGTATTTTTACCATAGCAATGAGTGGGAGCGAGCGAAAAGATACGACAAAGCCATAAGTACGAGTGAGAGGGAACGATGTTATTCAATATTTTGTCTATTTTATTGTGAATCCTGCTCAAAACCGAGTGCGCACATTCGAGCTCAAAGTGGCACATTCCGATCTCGGGAAAATGAAGCGCGCCGCTCCGCGTCGCGCTTCATTTGCCTCCCTCGCTCGGAAATGTGCCACTTTTCGCTCGAATGCGCACATCTTCGTATTTATTGAATTTTGTCTATTCAACTTTCTTCCAAATCAATAAATTTAATAAAAAATCGATTATATATTTGATAAAACGTATTTTTACCATAGCAATGAGTGGGAGCGAGCGAAAAGATACGACAAAGCCATAAGTACGAGTGAGAGGGAACGATGTTATTCAATATTTTGTCTATTTTATTGTGAATCCTGCTCAAAACCGAGTGCACATTCGAGCTCAAGTGGCACATTCCGATCTCGGAATGAAGCGCGCCGCTCCGCGTCGCGCTTCATTTGCCTCCCTCGCTCGGAAATGTGCCACTTTTCGCTCGAATGCGCACATCCTCGTATTTATCGGATTTGCCTATATTATTATTTTATTCTTCAATTCAAAAAATTAAAAGTCGAATAAATTAGATCTATTTATTGTTTGAAAAAGATTAGATATTTTATTCCTTTTGATAAATTGTCGTGGTGCTCTTCCGCACGCCTAATTGTAGCTAGCTTGATAAAAATATTTTCAGGTGTACTTTGAATGTTTAATAATTCGCATTTTTGATTAATTAAAATTATATATGTATCAAATTTTCTGAAATGGGCCACTAAAAATCAACTAAGGTAAAAGACCCTGTTATTGACACTGCCCGGTTTCTGACACTTTCAACTTTACTTTGAATTAATAAAAAGAAAGTAACCTCGAATTGATAAATTAATTTTTCAAAATTAAAATAAATTCATCGTGTACCTATTTGATGACGATATCAATTACAAAAAAAAACTCACTTAATATAAAATAATATTTAAGCCCAGAGTGACTGTGAAAGCCATTTTTTTGGTTATAGTCTAAGCAATTGACAGAAGAGCGTTCGACTATTGAATTAGTGATTTAATCATCATGTAAGTATAAAAATATTATAAAAAATATATGGTTCGATTAATAATTAACTACTCTTTATTTTTAAATATTAAAACATCATAGTAAATTATATTTTATTATTAAAATAAGAGTGTCAATAACTAGGCTCAATTTTATAGGTATGTTACAGTTATTGACACGCAAATTCAAACCTATGTTATGTTTACGTATTTGTTTTTATAATATTTAATTTTATTATTTTAATTATTTTTGTGTTGAAAAAATTAACATTTTATTTATAATAAATGATACATTATAACAAATTATGTTTGATTATAATAAATTTCAATTTGATAGTGTATAACCTAATAAATGACGAATAATTTTGACATATGGAGTGTCAGAAACTACAGCAATAAAAATTTTAAGTGTCAGAAACTGGGATTCAAACATTATTTTTTAAAACATTAATTTAAATTATTAATCTGCATCAAATAATTATTTTACGCATATGACCTTTTCTAGAAATCGTGAACTTATATATGAAAAAAATAATTAATTATTTAAATTAATTTTTTTATAAGTTATCCAGTTATAACTTTAGCTGTCACTCTTAAAGTGTCAATAACTGGGTCTTTTACCTTATGTGCACGTTCAAGCGAAAACTTTTTCCGAATAGAAAATCTGGATTCGAAGGATTTGTTACTAATATAGTCGAATCCAATTAACACGAAGATGTGCGCATTCGAGCGAAAAGTGGCACATTTCCGAGCGAGGGAGGCAAATGAAGCGCGACGCGGAGCGGCGCGCTTCATTTTCCCGAGATCGGAATGTGCCACTTTGAGCTCGAATGTGCACACTCGGCTTTTCGCCACGATTAACAATGATCAATTTACTTTAAAAAAATTCAACCAATTTTAAAACCGTAGTTGCGCTCTCAAAATGTCTTCTTTGGGCTTCGCTTATTTTTCATAATTTTTGACTTTTTTCATTGCGAAATTGCCGTGAAATTAAGAAATTAAGAAAGCAAGAATGAATAAAAGAATTGGCTTTATTTGCAAATTAATTAAAATTCGCACTCCCAACAATGACAAGTTTTCCTTTGCGACCCTGAAAATCGGAATTACTTTTTCCATTTGTATTTATTGCATTATTACAACTGGAATGATTTTATGGGACTAACGTTTATAAATAAAATATGTTTATATAAAATGCATACAATTCGCTACCCTTTTGAAATACTTTCAAACGACATCGTAAATATACCATATTTCGACCTATAAATTCAAACGAATTTAAATTTAGATAGGATTTAAAGCGAATTGAATTTTAGGTATGGTGTGCCTACATTTTATGCACAAAAGTCGAGTTCTGTGTTATTTTAATCAATTTCGTGCGATGATAAGTTCGATTAGTTTCTCTTCGATCGAATACAGTAGGACCTCGCTAACGCGACCGCCGTCGGTTCTTGCTCAAATCGGTTTTGTGTTTTATATACAAAATTTCACAAGTTTGAGTAATTTTGAAAAGTGGCGGTCGCGGTCGAGTTAGAGAGTGGTCGCCTTAGAGGAAAATTTATTAAAATAATCGAATTACGATATGTCTGTTCCGTTTTCGAGGTGGTCTCCTTATATGTAGAGATGATCGCCGCCAGAGATTCGTATATTTTGTAAAAATTGCAATTAGAAAGCGGATAAGCAAAGCGCTCTCCATAAAGGCCCTTTAAACTGCAAACAACATAAAGAAATGTAAGCTTTTGATCTCTGCAAATCTACTATTAGCTTCGGGTTCGTCTCCAAACGTTGACAACTCGAAGCGGAGGAAATCTCTAAAATTACTTAAACCTTTGACTAAAATAATTAAATCTTAATATAAATATTTGTATGTATCCATAATGAAATAGGCACACACACAATTATTTAGCATATTTAATTTAGTTAAGCAACAGATATAAATTCGTGCTCATTAATTTTTATAATAAAAACTCTGTTTTTTGTAACGACACAATAGAAATCATTAAATTTATATTTCCATATCTTAATTTAATTTACCTCCAAGCAAAAACAAATAAGTTTGTTCAGGAATTAAAATTAGGTGGTTTTTTTTTGAAAAAAAGATTGAACACAAGTATGCAAACGTTTTTTTCTTCTTTCTTTTGCCCAATTAAATATTATTTTTCGAAAGAACAAGTCGATAGATGTTTAGAAAATTAGTTAAAAGTCGTTCCGCGAGTAATTTATTCGATTCGAAACGCAACACGTAGAAAAAAGCACAATAAAATTAATAAAAAACAATACGGGGACAATTTTGATAATTCTCGGGCACGGAAGCGTTAAATAATCGTGACACACTTCGTAGTTTAGATATGTAGATAGGTATTCACGTGAACATGTTTTTTAATCACAATAAATCGCGCACCTTTTAATAACATCAATGCCAATTATGAATGTTAGCTAAAAAGAAAGTGGCTTTGCTAGCATTAAAAAAAAACAATTTATGGGAACTTGCGAGAAACTACCAAAAAGTAAATTATTGTCGGTGCCAAAATAAACTATAATTTATGTTCGTTTCTTGTGTAAAAATAAAAATTGTAAATAAATATAACAAATAGAACACAATGCATAACGCGCGTTATGGACTTAAATTGCTTATAATATTTTACTCGGGACATATTCGAATTAAAATGTAGTTTAATTCACGTACCCGAAATATTTATAAAATGCCCGTGGTGGGAACAATGTGGGCGCAGGCCTAACAAATTAACACTAATTTGTTTTCTCCTATTTCACTTTTACTAATACACTTATTCACAGGGCATTGTTAAGGAACGGAAGATAACGCATGATGTAATTTAATTTTGAGGACTTTGAAGTTCCTTACTTTACACACTCATAAAGCATTATTAATACGGCTCGCCGAAAATATTAAAAATTTAATTTTAAATCCCGACGCAACCGCCTAAATCTTTCAACGTTAAGATGCCTAAGAAATATTTTTTTAATTATAAATGTAAAAGTTATTTGTTAATTTACCAGATGCGTTTTTCTTGTAAAATGATTAAATTAAATAGAAAGTACAGTGAAAGACGTTTATAGCGGCACCGAAGGGACCGATCACATTTAGTCGTTATAGCCGATCGCCGTTGTAAAAGACTTTTGAGAAAAAAAAATAAAAATTGAACATTGAACATTGTTATACCGTTTATTGACTTTATACGTTTAAGTTGTTCAGATTCAATATCAATATTATAGTCAAAATTAACATTTTATTTTCTTTATTGTCTTTCATGTTATTCTGATTTTGTTATTACAGTAAAACCTCGATTATCCGGTCCTCATTTATACGAATTCGCGATTATCCGGATTGTCAACCGCGTTCGTTTTTTCCTGTTAAAATAAATAGGGGTAAACAGTACAGTGATTAGCCCTTTTATTAAACAACATAGTTATTGCCTATATAAATATAGTAATTGAGTAGTGAATTTACAGTGATCGGCCAATATTTTCTATTTAAAATAAGATATAGTAAATTAGCAAGAAAAACGAACCATTTATTATATATATTATTATTATATTATATATATATATTAATATATATTAAGAAATATAGATTTATTATTAAATAATTTTCTAAATATGGCCAATCATTGTCGACTGGCCAACAACTGAACTATTTACCCCTATGTTTATAAATACTATACAATATGATTCAAATTTCAAATATTTCTAATGTAACTATAGTTACGAAATAATGAATTCCATCTGATTGGCTAATTAATTGGCGGCCATTGTAGTGAATCAAGAATGAGCAAATCACAGTGACATATTTACAGCGGGATTTTTAAAAGTCAATTTTTGTGCTTTTTTGGATAACTTTATGTCGGATTTCGACTGTATTCGACTGTATTTATACATAACCCACGAAACATAGTTTGGAAAATGCTGTTCCAAAATACATAATAGAACTACTCCCTCCAATCCTCAAAAATAAAAATCAAAGCGAAAATGGAGAGCCATTTAATTCAAAAAAATACTTGAAAAAAATACTTCTTTGGCGTAACTGATTTAAATATAAATAAATTTCATAAATACGAAGATGTGCGCGTTCGAGCGAAAAGTGGCACATTTCCGAGCGAGGGAGGCAAATGAAGCGCGACGCGGAGCGGCGCGCTTCATTTTCCCGAGATCGGAAATGTGCCACTTTGAGCTCGAATGTGCACACTCCGCTTTTCGCCACAATTAACAATGATCAATTTACTTTTAATTTTATCTAAACATTTTACGCTTCTATTTGGTCTTTTTTACTGTTGATTTTATAATTAATAATTATTTGTTTCGTTTTTTTTTGTAAATAAATACTTAACGAGGTAAAATTGTTTTTTTTTCAATTATCCGGATGAGCTGCAACATTAATTAGTCCGGATAACCGAGTTTCCACTGTATTATATTAATTTTATTTAATACTCACTATGTATATAGCGTTATTTTACGGCCCTTGGGGAACACTTGTTCTAGGGTCACTTTTTCTTTAAATGCAATAAAAATAATGCAATGGAAAAGGACTGATTATTTTAGTCTTTTGCAGCAAAATTGGCTCTTAAGCAGTAAAACTTCAAAAACAATTAAATTCAATCAATTCGACACATTAAACGAAATATTCTTTTGAAATAAATGTGACCTTATATAATCAAAACAGTGCGGTAGGTGGAAGGCGCGTTTCGAACAGAAATCATGACGAGACCTTGGAATTTACAAGGCTCTTAGGTTCCGAAAATTTAAATTAATTACACTTCTAGTAATAATAAAAATCCTTACATAATTCTCGCGATATTAAAATTTTGTTATATAAAAAAATATTAAAGAGTAACAGTTGCAACTGGCAGCGAAACTGGATTATTGCACTATGTCGAGAGAAGTTAATATTAGTGAAGCAATAAATGGTATGATTAATAGGCAGTAAGCCATTGAAACGGTTAATTTATACTTGACCGTCTTTAATGATAGCTTTGCAAACGAATTTATTATAATGTTAGAGATGCGCTATTTTAATATTTATGAAATACAAGTATGTGCAGGGGTGGTTTATTTTCGCCCCTAACAAGCCTTACAGTCGCAGATTTTCGCCGGAGTACTACTTAATTTTTTAATTATTCTAAGTACCAAATACTTGTGCTCGAACAACTTCGTTAGATGGATTCGAAATATCCCAAAACAGTTTTCATATAGCTTGCAACCACAACTCATTACTGGCATGCAAATTACTTCTTTGAGCGAAGCCGTAATACTTCAATAACTTTATAAACTCTGCGATGGTAGCAATTAATTTTCTCCATCTTTTGTAGACCATGCAATATTAACCCTATGGATGGAACGTTTAATTTAATTTGTTAAACTAGGCTAAATGTTCAAATGCCAACTTTATCTAATGTACTGAAGTTCTGTGAGCAAACCAGAATTATTTGTTTTGTAATGTTCGCAAACGACAGTTTCTCCATGTTGTTATTATGTATTAATCAAACACGAAAATGTATATTAAAAATAGACACGATTTTTGCTAATTGATATTTACCTCTGGGTTTTAATTTGTTTCGAATTTGATTTTTTATTTAAAGTACCTAATCAAATACTTAGGTTATTAATATTAAGACGACCTATAGATATGTACAGTAAGACCTCGGTTAACACTGATTCGATAGAACGCCTCGAAATTTGCGTTTATTTGACTTATGGTGGCATTTCACAATGACCTCGTTCAACGTTGTTTGGTTTAGCGTTTAAACTCGTTGGAACGTGTGCCCCGCGTTAAACGGGGTCCTACTGCACATCAATAATAAATTGATATTTTACTGATAATCGTGTGAAGTTTATTTACAAGTTATTTCGATAAGTTTTATTAATCAGTAATACTTTAATATATTTTTATTTTATTAATTAATAACTCCTATTTAGCCGATTATCGAGTTGAATTGTGTTTGTGCATTGTGTACTTCGGTTTTAGTCGTTAAGTCAAGGTTAACGAACAGTAAATTCACAGTCATCGAAGAACAAACAAAATAAACGCAAATAAAGCAATTAAACGAATAACAAAATTTGGAAAGGTGCACGTTTTGGCTTAAATCATATTTAATAAAAATTTGGTAAATGAGAATTTTCGCGGACGAGCCAAGAAAGTCATTTAAAAAACAAACAATTCGTGGGCCAATGTTAAATATTTTGTAGGTTGTTGTACTACGGTACTATTTTTACGAAGTATACTCTCTCGAGAAAAAAAAACGTAAATAAGTTGATTATAAAATGAATGAAACAATTCGTACAGATTATAATCGGTTTTTTAATAAAGCTCGGCTCGAAGGAAATGTATTGACCTATTTTTGTTGATATTACTTGTATTATCAAAGTTACTGAATTAGAACGCTCTTGTATTCTAATAGCCATTTCTTTTCGTTGCAAACGTAGTAAAATGCCGATTTTATCGGTTGCTTAATGACAAAGTCTAAAATTAAACGTGTACGATTTTTCTTCACAATCTATCATAAAATTTTGTATTTAAATGTATTAAATTTTAAAAATCAAAGTTGTAATTAGTTTGCTAAAATTGGGGATTTACAACATGCCCAATTTTGAATTTTAAATTAAAAAAATTTAGAAAGAATGACAAAATTCTTTAAACTTTTATGCCAGCACCGAATTTAATAAAATTAAAATATTTAGAAAAAATACAATAAAAAAAGTACGCACCATATTTTAATAATTAATTAAAAACAACTAACTTATCTCAAAATTTCAACATAGTACAAGAGAATTGCAAATTTGAGCAAATACAAATTAATATAGCATAAAAAATACAAGTATCTGCTCCCAGATAAGAGTACTAAGACAACAAAAACATAATTTTTGTGTTTTAACTGTGCGCGATAGATATAATTATTGTTTTCCACAATTACTCTTATTGAGCCGAATTTTTAAACGATTCACATAATTATAAAGCAAGAGAACAATTAAAAAATTAATTAAATACGTGTTCTCCTCTACATACAATATTTCTCTTAAGTTGCGCAGCAATAAATAATTGATACAAGGTAATTAATAATTAATTATTACATGTGGTCGCTGTATTTCCTTTTTTATCGTTTTTTTCTCTAATTTCTATCATTTATTAGTTCATCTTGTAATTAAGCGAATTATTTATTTGTAACATTTCCTAGGGACTCGACACATTTCTGTTATGCAAATCTAATTCTTGCTGCAGTAGTTTTTTCGTTTTAAATATATAGAATTTTCAAGGTTCAAAACGTAAAATCTTTCTCTTATATAAATAACAGTGTCACAGCAAAGTTCTTAAATCACTATTTTCGTTTGCTTCGTAATTATTTAAATCAAAACCAGAAATACAGTTAATGGTTGATTTTAAACACTTTTAAGAATCGGTGTAATTAAATCAATTAAGATAAATGTTAGCTTTTTAATTTTTGAAACCGAAACAGTAGCTTTACAAGCCATTCGAATTGTATAAAGATTTTCATTTTATAATGCATCGAAACCTTTATTAAAGTTGTATAAGACCATTAATCAAATCACAACGTTAAAAGTTTTAAGCAACAACCAACAAAAAATAATAAACAAGGCCACACAACAAATCGTGCTTTTTTTTTAAATTAAATCAACAATTTTCAAACCGTACGAAGATTTTGTGCAACCACTGTAGATATATTTGCAATAATTTTCTTATAAAACTAAAAATGTGCTGTAAATAATAATAGAGTAAACGTCCAGTGAATGACCGTTGCAAGAAATAATGTTTATAACAATTAAACATGATATATTAATTTATGCAACTTATATGTCTTCTTTTACATTAAAGTGAAAGAAATAAAAGTAATAAAGAAGTAGATAGCTAAAATAATTAAATTTATATTGTAGTTTGCAAGATTTACAATAAATAGAATAATAAAATAGTTCTAAATGCAACAAATCACTCGGCGATTTACCCTACAAATTTTTTTAAATAGAAAACAAAATATAATAAACATTGCGACACCCCAAATCGTGCTTTTTTTAAATTAAATCAACAATTTTAAAACGTACAAAGATTTTATGCAACCACTGTAGAAATATTTGTAATAATTTTCTTATAAAACTCAAAAATTGTGTTGTAAATAATAATAGGGTAAACCGTCCAGTATGTGAACCCATACCAGTGAATGACCGTTGCAAGATATAATGTTTATAACAATTAAACATGATATATTAATTTATGCAGTCTTATATGTCTTCTTTTACATTAAAGTGAAAGAAATAAAAGTAATAATGAAGTAGGTAGTTAAATTAATTAAATTTATATTGTAGTTTGCAAGATTACAATAATAAAATAATTCTAAATGCAACAAATCCCTGGCTAATTTAGCGCACAATTTTTTTTTAAATAGAAAATAGTTTCAAAAAAGCTTTTCCGAAGTACAAAAGAATAAATTTTAATCCCATAACTTGTACAACTAATTTTTAACATGGTAAACTTTAGTGCAGAAGCGTAAGTGTCATCTTTGTATTTAAATAGCAGTTAAAACAATGAGATCATAAATTACACCGAATCTAGGACAATGTAATCCTTTAGATTTTAAGCAAATTATTCCAAAAACCGAACTAGCTTCGTTATAATTAAAAAACACTCAACTATGAATTTAAATGGTAACGAAAAAAAGCATACCTAAACTTCATAATTTAATAGCTCCATTATAAATTAACAGAACGAACGGTTATTTAGTTAAAGAATAATTAAATTTAAATTAAAAAATTGATTCCTTCGTTGTGCTGTGAATTTGGCTCGAATTAGCAAAACGTAGGTACGCCTAAATCTGACCGTTTCATCTGCTATTACAAAATCTAACATTTGGTATGAAATATAAAATTATTCTTCTTCGCACAAAGATAAATGGGTATACAATTTCTTAAAAGTGTTTAATTTTTTATCATCCATTTAGCTAATAAAGCGTGTAGGTTGTCAGTGAAATAACCACTTTGTTAAATTAATAATTCTGAAAAGCAGAGAGATTTTGTATTGATTTTCTCTTCGTAGGTAGGCACTAAAGCTAGAATATTAAATTGAGGTGAAATAACAATAACTTTACGTTCAGATAAAGAATAATTTTGCCGCATTATGCAGTTGCTCTGTGCCGTAACAGAGTTCCTCGTTTTAAGTGGGAACAATTTGAAATATTAAAAGCGATTAGGATTGCACGTTTAAAAAAGAACCGACCTTTTAAAAAATACCTTGTAAGCGTACAAATGACCCAATCCTTGAATAATTTGGTTATAAATATTTAAACAGTATTTACCATTTAAAGCAATCAAATTTGGTTTTATTCTTTTGGATCGCTTCCATTTTTAATAATATTCATAAAAACATTGTTTTTTTTTCCTTTTTGTCGATGCGTATGTATCGAATGTGATTTTTATTGTGGTATCGTTTTTAAATAAACATTAATAAGTGTTATTTACAAGAAAAAAAAGGAAAAGTAATCTATTACAGTAAAACCTCGATTATCCGGATTGTCAACCGCGTTCGTTTTTTCCTGTTAAAACGGGACACCTCGTGATCGTGCTTAAGACCGAGTGTGCGCATTCGAGCTCAAAGTGGCACATTTCCGATCTCGGGAAAATGAAGCGCGCCGCTCCGCGTCGCGCTTCATTTGCCTCCCTCGCTCGGAAATGTGCCACTTTTCGCTCGAACGCGCACATCCTCGTATTTGTCGGATTTGCCTATATTATTATTGTTTTATTCTTCTTATATGAGTAAAATTTTCTGAAGTTGGCAAGTCGACAATGATTGGCCATATTTAGAAAATTATATAATAATAAATCTATATTTCCTAATATATATTTTCTAAAAAATGGTTGGTTTTTTTTGCTAATTTACTATATCTTATTTTAATTAGAAAATATTGGCCAATCACTGTAAATTCAATGGTCAATTACCATATTTTTATGGCTAATAACTATGTTTTTTAATAAAAGGGCCAATCACTGTACTGTTTACCCTATACAATATGATTCAAATTTCAAATATTCTAATGTAACTATAGTTACGAAATAATGCATTCCATCTGATTGGCTAATTCATTGGCGGCCATTGTAGTGAATCAAGAATGAGCAAATCACATTGGCACATTTACAGCGGGATTTTTAAAAGTCTTTTTTTGTGCTTTTTTGGATAACTTGATGTCGGATTTCGACTGTATTTATACATAACCCACGAAACATAGTTTGGAAACTGCTGTTCTAAAATACACAATAGAACTACTCCCTCCAATCCACAAAAATAAAAATCAAAGCGAAAATGGGGGGCAATTTAATTCAAAAAAATACTTGAAAGAAGTACTTTTTCGGCGTAACTGATTTAAATATAAATAAATTTCATAAATACGAGGATGTGCGCATTCGAGCGAAAAGTGGCACATTTCCGAGCGAGGGAGGCAAATGAAGCGCGACGCGGAGCGGCGCGCTTCATTTTCCCGAGATCGGAATGTGCCACTTTGAGCTCGAATGTGCACACTCCGCTTTTCGCAACGATTAACAATTTACTTTTAATTCTATCTAAACATTTTATGATTCTTTTTGGTATTTTTTACTGTTGATTTTATAATTAATACTTATTTGTTTCGTTTTTTTTTCGTAAATAAACACCTAACAAGATAAAATTGTTTTTTTTTCAATTATCCGGACGAGCTTCAACATTAATTAGTGCGGATAAGCGAGTTTCCACTGTATTTAACGTGGTAAAACAATGACGCTATTGTACTAATTATTAAATAAATTAAATATCAATTACATGTGTGCTCTAGAATAAATTTTCTTTTCAACAATCGTCGTTTATCTCTTTCTAAGTGTAATTGCCCAACGCAGATGGATATAGCAAAAAGTTCTACTTTCACACGCGAAAATTGTTGCGTTACGTTTTATTGTATTATTAATCTAATACTCGTAAAAGTTAAAAAAATTAATCAATCCGACTCGCGATAAGATCTATCTTTGCACAAACTACCTATAACAATAATAATCAAAGTGATAGCTAACATTAAATAATCCCATAACGTGCTACATTAGAAAATAAATATAATAAAACATGTAGCCATAACCTTTTCTAAAATAATTTGTAATTTCCTATGATCAAGAACAAGGCCTACCAGTAAATAAAACTATAAATATATATATATTTTTTTTAAAAAAGTGGAATGCTTAGAATAGCAGAATTTCAAATCGAAATGCTCGCGTAAAAGGAGGGAGTGCAATATAATGAGTTATCATTAAAAAAATTATGCATCGGACAAAATAAAATGAACAAAATACTCGTACGAAGGTGAGAATACAACTACTCTCTCTAATTTAATAATTATAATACAAATTTATTAAATGAAAGTTGTTTTTGAAATTGTATAATTCAATGACACAAAAGTAGCATGTTCCCGAACGCGGAATAATTTATTTTCAAAATATTTATAACATTTATTTCAAAATTACGTTAAACAATTTCAATGTTTGCCCAAACAACAAATCGCTCTCGATAAACAAAATAACGACCTGGCACTATGATATATGCAGACATATATTAAACGCAGCGGCTCTCAAACTTTTTTGCGACCCCCTCGTCTAAATTGGAAATAAGGGCACCGAAAGTTTCGCAACCGTATTTTTTATGCGTAACATATCACGGTAAAATTACTGCTAGTCGCTTTTCTAATTTCTTGTCCCGAATTTTGGTACTTAGGCACTTTAGTAAATATGCGACAATTAAAAATGTATTATCCCCACACGAAGAACACAAAAAGACATCTGCTTATGTGCACACATGTAACGCATTACAATAAAAAAATAGGTACACCTTGGCTCAGCCACCGTTACATAAATTTTGTTTACACCGTGTTCGTATTAACAATAGTTTTATTTTTGTTAGCTTAAGGAAATTAATTAAAATTTAATTTTATGGCGTACTACGTTTTATTAAATTTATTTAAATAAATTAAGTAATATGCGTTACTTTTCCTATGTATGTTTTAATAAAATTATTATTAACGTTTAGTTAGAACTAACATCGAACAGAAATAGAGAGAAAAACGCTTTATGTGTTAATTAAAATTTTAAAACGAGTTCAAAGTTTTCTTTATGTTTCCCCTACAACCCAACATCGGTTAAAATAATCTACATATTTGTATTAATTAATTTCGTTTGGCGAATGTAAGTGTACGTACACATATATATTACATTTATTATTGTCTAAAGTTATTCCGATTTCAAAATAGACTCCGCGATTACGAAATCGTGGAAATACTTCGAGTAAACGTTTTCTATATACAAAAGAAAAGAAAAATTCAAGGTATATCTCTGCACTCATGTGAACCTAATACATTTAAATGGCTCATAATAATAGACCAACAGATGTAGCTTTTCAGAATTGTTTTAAATATCGAATACCCTAAATAATACGACTTCCTGTGTACATCTGCCAATTTCGAATTAAAATTTAACGTTACGCCCTGTTCTGAGCGAATGTAAACGCTTTGCTTATAAAACAACGTGAAAACCTCTTTTTTAAAATTGTTAATTTAGACGTGCAATTAAATTTGTTTACTCGTCCAATAAAAGATTAATCTAACACCCATTTAAAGAAAATCTTTAATCGATCCCGCAATTGTGAGTAATTAATATTTATGGGCATAAATCGAATAATGGTAGAAAAACTTGTAGAGGGTAGAATTGCCAACTTAAAAAACAAAGAAATTAAATATAGAATCAATTAATCGTAGATAAATTGTTTGCTGTTAAAACGGGATACTTGGTAATCGTGCTTAAAACCGAGTGTGCACATTCGAGCTCAAAGTGGCACATTCCGATCTCGGGAAAATGAAGCGCGCCGCTCCGCGTCGCGCCTCATTTGCCTCCCTCGCTCGGAAATGTGCCACTTTCGCTCGAATGCGCACATCCTCGTATTTATCAAATTTTGTCTATTCAACTTTCTTCCAAATCGATAAATTTAATAAAAAATCGATTATATATTTGAAAAACGTATTTTTACCATAGCAATGAGTGGGAGCGAGCGAAAAGATACGACAAAGGCATAAGTACGAGTGAGAGGGAACGATGTTATTCAATATTTTGTCTATCTTATTGTGAATCCTGCTCAAAACCGAGTGTGCACATTCGAGCTCAAAGTGGCACATTCCGATCTCGGGAAAATGAAGCGCGCCGCTCCGCGTCGCGCTTCATTTGCCTCCCTCGCTCGGAAATGTGCCACTTTTCGCTCGAATGCGCACATCTTCGTATTTATCGGATTTGCCTATATTATTATTTTATTCTTCAATTCAAAAAGTTTAGAGTCGAATAAATTAGATCTATTTGTTGTGCGAAAAAGGTTAGATATTTTATTCCTTTCGATTGTATATGAGTCAAATTTTCTGAAGTGGGCCCTTAAAAAATCAACTAGTTGATTTTTATATCACCTTTTGCATATTGTTGAAGGTTTATACGGGTGATTCAATTCTAACTGTGATTTTTTGTGTCCTATACTGTTTGCTCACACTGGTCATACATTATAAATCTATTAATGAAGTTTTTGTATCAATACGATCATCATGAACATATTTCATCACTTTTCTTGTAAAATATAAGTCGCAGTCCAAAGAAAACTTGCAATATGTCATTTAAATGTCAGTACCGTGTCATGTCCTTTTCTAGAATTTACCTATAAATCGGTTATTTTTTTTGTTGCAATAAATAATTCAAACCAATTAACTGATAAATCTTAATGTATATAATCAAACTTAAAAGAAATTAACGAATTTTTTTTTAATATATCAATTTAAGATTGAATTCCGGCTTAATAACTTTTGTCCTCAGATTTAAGCAAATTTTTAAATTTCAATGTGTATGACTCGTGCGCCATTTACCTCGAAATTAATGAAACAACTAATAAGCCATATTGAAAATACGTTAACTGAGTTATGTTTACAAATATCGCACAAGTGAAATTCTCAAGCGAGTTTGTGTCATTTTAAAACTCAATTTTTAAAAGATGATGTCATAAATTTACTTGTCAGTACCGTGGCATTGGTAAACTTAATTAACGATTAATTTTTTTCGTCATAAGTAGTGAATTTTGTACTTATTACTAGCCTAAATTATAGAGTAATAGGATATTATCAAATTCATAATCAAAAAATTACAGTTGCTATTTTAATTTAAAATGTCAGTACCATGGCGGTCAGTACCGTGTCAAAAAAATAATAAAAATATATTTAATTGTTAATAAATAATATTGACTATTGGCGGAGAAGCTTAAGAATTAAAAATGCTGTAATAAAAACCAAAAAAAAAATGTTCGTTAAGTTAATTTTTGTGAAATGTGTTAGATTTGAGTTGATTAATGTTTGATATAAATTATAATGTATTATTTGTTATACATAACTTACTATGGATTATTGAAACGTTAAATAATCAATAAAAAAGAGTTTTAAAATGGTACAATACAATTCATAAATAAATTTAATAATTTTTCAGAAGAATCTCTACCAAATGTATTTTATGTCAGTAGCGTGGCATGGAAATTATAAAATATAATTCTCGTTCTCGATATTTTGAAGTTGTAGCAAAATCCTCTCGCACTTTCATTTTTACTATCAAATAGAGTAATAATATGCATGAAAAATCAAAAAAAAGTTTAGTTGTAAAATTCAAAAATTTTTAATCGAAAAACTAACAGTTAGAACAGAACCACCCATATGCATTTTAGTCCTCTTTCTATTAGACGGACAAAAATCTCACGATCATCGGTGCCCGGCTACGCGAGGTTTTACTGTACATCAGATCTCGTCCATTATGAAACGTCTCCCCAATTTTAAAATGATTTAACTCAAAAACTTATTTCAAGGGACCGATGTTTCGCAAACCTATTTGAATCGATGTTCTAAAACGGACAGACAAAGATTTAAAGAGATTGTTCTAAATGTAGACTAATCGCAATAACTTTCTACTTTTATTTTACAAAAGCCTTAATTGAACGAAAATTGAAACGTAATACTAACTCGAGATGATATTAAAATGGCACAATTTATCCTACATACGAGCACGAAGTTTTACCGCAAACTTAAAGAAAGTCTTTTTAAATTATTGCGCGATTAATAATAAGGTGTATTTTTTATTAGAAATCTTCATAAATAACAAAAAATAATGTTGCGAGTAAAATCTAAGGCTTCTGGAGTACCGTGCGTTGTTACTTTCACATTTTGTTAATTGTTTTGAATACAGTCGAACTTCGATAAGTCGAAGTTGAAGGAAAGCTAAAAATAATTCGAGTTAACGATAGAAAAATATTAACAATGAAATATGCAAGTCCTAGGCAAACAGGTTCGAGTTAAAAAAATTCGGCTTATCGAGGTTCGACTGTAGTTATAAGCTAATTACAAAATTCCGGAACGATGGTCATAATGTGGGGCGAAGTTAGGGACAAGTTGATGCGTCGAAGTGTTCGATCTTGAAAGATCGTGATGACCGTGATGAGAACAATGTATTTATGTTTCCGCAACAGTAATAGCAACAAAGAACTTAATATTTGGACAAGTAAACATGCATTGAACAGCCTCTCGACACGTAATCGGGACCGAGTACATTGAACAAGATTTTCAAAATTAGAAAAGCAGTCGGGTTCGATATATCAGAGCTAATCAAATACTTGTCGCGTGTTTATCCCTGCCACCCCCGGTGATTTATTGTTATCGAACACCTCCACGAGATCTATATATGAAACCGTAAAAGAGTATTAAATTTAAAATTATCGGCTTGCGTTAACGTTTTATCGATTCGAATGCGAAATCGACCTCAATGACATATTTATTCTTTTTCATATTACGAATTCAATTAAATTATAGACAGGATGATTCTAATAAAATTGAAATCTATACCATAATTTAATACAAACACGAAAAAAATTTAGTAATCGTATTACAAAGTTAAATTCAATTTAAACCAAGGTTGCTCAATAATAAGCAGTTAATGTATTGTATTATAGCGCACGAGAAATTTATTTTTACAAAATAAAAATTACGATTAATTTTACAACAAATCATAAAAACAATGGTAATTTTTTAACTTTACTTAATTTGCACAATTTCATTACTGTTCTAATAATATAAAAAAATTAATACAGTGGAAACTCGGTTATCCGGACTAATTATTTAATATTTATATTTAATTTTCCCGAGATCGGAATATGCCACTTTGAGCTCGAATGTGCACACTCGGTTTTGAGCGAAATTCACAATAAAATAGACAAAATATTGAATAACATCGTTCCCTCTCACTCGTACTTATGGCTTTGTCGTATCTTTTCGCTCGCTCCCACTCATTGCTATGGTAAAATACGTTTTTTAAACATATAATCGATTTTTTATTAAATTTATTGATTTGGAAGAAAGTTGAATAAACAAAATTCAATAAATACGAGGATGTGCGCATTCGAGCGAAAAGTGGCACATTTCCGAGCGAGGGAGGCAAATGAAGCGCGACGCGGAGCGGCGCGCTTCATTTTCCCGAGATCGGAATGTGCCACTTTGAGCTCGAATGTGCGCACTCGGTTTTGAGCAGGATTCACAATAAAATAGACAAAATATTGAATCACATCGTTCCCTCTCACTCGTACTTATGGCTTTGTCGTATCTTTTCGCTCGCTCCCACTCATTGCTATGGTAAAATACGTTTTTCAAATATATAATCGATTTTTTATTAAATTTATTGATTTGGAAGAAAGTTGAATAGACAAAATTCAATAAATACGAGGATGTGCGCATTCGAGCGAAAAGTGGCACATTTCCGAGCGAGGGAGGCAAATGAAGCGCGACGCGGAGCGGCGCGCTTCATTTTCCCGAGATCGGAATGTGCCACTTTGAGCTCGAATGTGCACACTCGGTTTTGAGCAAGATTCACAATAAAATAGACAAAATATTGAATAACATCGTTCCCTCTCACTCGTACTTATGGCTTTGTCGTATCTTTTCGCTCGCTCCCACTCATTGCTATGGTAAAAATACGTTTTTCAAATATATAATCGATTTTTTATTAAATTTATTGATTTGGAAGAAAGTTGAATAGACAAAATTCAATAAATACGAGGATGTGCGCATTCGAGCGAAAAGTGGCACATTTCCGAGCGAGGGAGGCAAATGAAGCGCGACGCGGAGCGGCGCGCTTCATTTTCCCGAGATCGGAATGTGCCACTTTGAGCTCGAATGTGCACACTCGGTTTTGAGCGAAATTCACAATAAAATAGACAAAATATTGAATCACATCGTTCCCTCTCACTCATACTTATGGCTTTGTCGTATCTTTTCGCTCGCTCCCACTCATTGCTATGGTAAAATACGTTTTTTAAACATATAATCGATTTTTTATTAAATTTATTGATTTGGAAGAAAGTTGAATAAACAAAATTCAATAAATACGAGGATGTGCGCATTCGAGCGAAAAGTGGCACATTTCCGAGCGAGGAGGCAAATGAAGCGCGACGCGGAGCGGCGCGCTTCATTTTCCCGAGATCGAAATGTGCCACTTTGAGCTCGAATGCGCACACTCGATTTTAAGCACGATTACAAAGAAAACAACTTGGTCAAATTGTTAGGTATATGTTTACAAAAAACGCAACAAATATTAATCACTAAATAAGTATAACTGAGGTCCGGATAATTGAGGTTTTACTGTACGCGAAACCGGTCGGGTGCACAGCGATATACTTTTTTCCATATAAGTAATAAAACAATGAATTAGTCATAAATAATTGGATTAGCAATTTAATAATCGACATTTTAATTATTTTCGAGGCCCGATAGCGATAGAAATTAATTTTTTAGTCGAACGGCTTCGTTATCGAATATTATCCCGCCTTTCTTTGAACTTTGTCTGTGTACAGTGCACATCAGATACAAATAAATAAAACTAAATTTAGAATACCCTGAATGTAAACCAGAATGTCTTAAAAATAAACACGATTACTGTTGGTATTATTAAAAATGGTTTCGTTGCAGTTATTTAGCTTCTGGCGAAAATTTTAAGTACCGCTTTAAATATACCTTCTGTGTTGTTTCGTTAATTTTCGCGAATTAAAGAGTCGTTTTTTTGGAAAACGAACAGATCGAACGAATCGATTTCGATTACATAACAATGTTGCCATTTTTCAAAGCACGTATGGTAATTTATTTATAATTGTCATTAAAATGGATGATAAGCATACAATATGTATATTGAACATAATAACGAAAAATTAGAATTACACAAACAAGAAAGAAACTTTAATTATAAAATGTTATCTAGTAATAAACATTATTTAATGATAATGTACGTACATTGTAGATTTAAGTAATTTTAACCATGAAAACTATAATCCTAGAAATATCGTATAATGTCTATTTCAAAATCGCTTTGCACAACATTATGTTTTTCTAATATAATTGTAAAAAAAATGAGAATTTCGTAAGCCGCTTAATACTATAGCGTATTCCTGCACCTAATTGTTAATAACATTAACCCATAGCCCAAAGACCCGAGAAAAATTTTTAATGTTCAACGTAATTAAAAACAAAGACCAAAATATCGAATAAAAAAAGACGACCTTTGCAGTTTATTGATACTATTTTATTTTGTACACTCAAATAACTTTTAGTTTTCGGGTATTTCCAAACAACTTAAACAAAAATAAAGTTTAACTAATATTTTTTTCATCGCAACCGATGCCAAAATATTGCGGCGGCTTCATTCAAAATTTAAGAACTGAACAAAGAGAAAACTATCAAAGAAATGCAATTGTAATAATGCGTTCGATAAAAAATTGATTTCGAATAAATAAAAATGCAGATTTCTTGCGACTGTATTTTTTCAATGAATTTCGGTTAATTAAATAATTTTATTTAAATGACGAACAAAGAGAAAAACAGATTAAAACAAATCTACGAAATTTCAGAAAATTTCCATATCGCTTTGTCAAGGTTTAAATAAAGATTACGCAACCGTCAGAGTTTTAATTACTTCAAATATTAGATTTTAATCAAATATGTAAAAGTAAAAGTGTTATCCAACGCCATATTGACTATTAACTTAGAGACCACAAACTTTCTCTTTCTTCCTCGGTCAACCTTAAATATTTATTAATGTCCTATTTTTAAAATTAAGGTTTTTTAGAAATTTAAATTTTAACAACAGTGGCACACGTTACTCGCCCCGGCCATAAATTCATTTTTCCCCAGCCCCAAAACCCCTTTGTCAACTTTAAATAAATTTAAGTCTATTTGTAATTAAAAACGTATGTATATCCTTTGAAATTTAAATTACCGTGAAGTATAAATAGAAAGAACACCATTACCAAAAAATAACTAGCACGAAACCTTCAAAATCTGTTAAGCATACAAACGTAACAATTTATTTACATCGGTTCTCAATAAACAATTCCAGAGATGCTTAATTCATAATTGCATTGTACCCAAGGAAAAAATTAATTTTCAAGATAATTAATTCGAATTTTAAACCATAAAATTAATTTAAATTATTCTGACACAATTTCCAAGCGAACATTTTGTGTCTACAAACTAAAACCTTGCATCCTTTCTTCGATGACTACACGTGCAACTTTTTGTTCGAATGGTCCATCGGGCCTTTTTTCCACATTTACACTAAACAACACGTTTTTAAGCTACAGGGCGCGGAGGCTGGAAGCCAAAAAGTATTGTTCAAAAACATTTTTAAATACTCCCATAATAGAATTTAATATTAACAAAAATCAATATATGGGGCTATTCGAATAACCCCATTGCGCCTAATCCGCTCCAAAAAGTAAACTAAAACTTTCGATTTTAATTAAAATAAAAGTAAGCAGCTCGACGAATAACCAAGAACAATTAATATTTATTCGGAATAGTAAATAATTAATAATTCATTAGTGTTAGAGATCAAAAACTAACACTACCTGTAAGATAGAAAGTTAGTTTTGATATTGTGTTATAACCACAGTAGGGTTTAAGGTCGTCCAAAATATAAGTTACAGTTTACCAAACCAATTGGTCGTGATTCTCGACAAAGAAAACATTGTAACGCGTGATGCTGAACCGGTGGTACACTACTATGCGTGTATTCGCCCCAGGCTGTCACTAAAGATAGTAGTTATTGGAATCAATAGCCCAAATGGTACTTTATTTAATTATATGTACCGGATAATTGACAAATCTACGAGGGGTTATTTATACACAACCTTTTAAAGGTTTTTTTGCAGACCATATATTAGTGCACTTCAACCCAGATACTTATTACAGTTTAGAAAGTGCAATTACATTAAGTTAGATCTAATTCCTTCTTCACCTAAGAGCGATATTAATTAATTGGTAAATTATTTAGAAAATTATGGTTGGGACTAATTTTTAAGCTAAGGAGGCATTAGATGGGCGTTTCCCGCTTCTATATTCGTGCTTAAAATTAATTTAAAAGAAGCAATTAATTGTTTTTTCCCGATGTAATAAATGAAATGAATCGATAGTTGGATGGACGACCTTTAAAAATTATATTAATAGGCAAGTAAAAATATAATGTCAATTAAATACCTTATTTATTTTTAAATGACCGTATCGTTAGTTTCATTTCTCTACGTTAACAGGTCACGTGTGACGAAATATAATGGAAATTATATATTTGGAAATTTTCTTTCGTTGTCCTTATAATTTCAAAGCTAAAATTAGTAGCAATTTATGCAAAGGCATAGTTTACTTTTCCGACGCCCATTTTTTGTATTTCAGCGGTTCCCAAGCTCGGTTAAACGGCCCCCCAGAAGCATTCAAAACCGAGGGGCCACGAAAACAAGCAGAAGCCAAAATGTGAGAGCAATACGTTGCGTGGTCAAAAAAAGTTGGGAACTTCTGATTTATTCGACGTGGAATTCCAAAAAAATAAAATCGCGTTAGCGCCCAATTTTATGCCCCACAACAATGGTGCTTTTATTTATATTATGATCTTCTGCGTTTGCAAATTTACTTCTATTACAAAATGTGGACGATTAATTCGAATTAAATAAATTTATTTTATGGGTCATTCTACAATTTTCTTATCTACAAAATTTAGTAAAAAGGTTATCAACTAAGTACATTATTCAACATTTTAAATGCGTTAATAAATAATTAAGTACGTCCTAATTACTTCAACTTTCTACAATTCTCGTTTTATGCATAAAAGTTGCAATATCAATTTAGACACTACGAAAATTATTGAATTTTTTTTTTAAATAAAAAGACCAAAGCATAAATAATTGGTTACTGGCTTAAGTACACTTATGAAGTGCGTTAATTATAGTTTTGGTGTGAAGCCATACCGTGTACTTATATAAATATTTGATCTATTTTTGTTGGGCATTAAAAATAAGCGTGGGTGCCATTGTACGAATAAACGGATTTTAGCCACAATTTCCTTAATGACGACGCAATATTTTATTAGTTAAAGTTTTGGATAAATAAATACGATATTAGAACCGATAACAAAATTATGCTCCCAAGAATTATAAATAAATTAGTTTTAATAAACAGATACCAAACCTACTCATATTTGAAAAGTTTAGATTATAAATACGTAGTCATGTTATTTAAATCAAAGTAGGAGGTATAAACGTGTCTAATTACATTAAAACAATACTGGGATTGTGTCATCACTTATGTCCCTCGTATTACAAAAATTTCAATTAAATAAACAATGACCTTAATATTTCAAATATAATGTACTTAATAAAATGGATTTTTAGGTATACATAGGTACTTATATCCGTATAATTACAAAATTTATGTAGGTCTTTTACTTGGCCAGAAATAGAAAGTACGTTTGCTTTATTGAACAATTAGTTATTAATGAATTACAGCGATCAATAACCCATCTACCATAAAAACTCGTGTGTATGATAATTATCCTACGCAAACACCAAGACGGTTAAAAAAACCTAAACAATTATTCTTTACTCTTTTCCGAACTATGTTTAACATAGAAATAATCTCAAAATAAAATTATTTAAAGTTAACCTTCATAAAACAGCAATTTGAATTAGTTTAAATATTAAAAGCCACACATATTTAAATTTTGAATTTATCGGTTAAAATTATTTATGGTTGTTACATTTAAACCAGTGTAAAAAAATCATAATTACCGAAAACCATTAAAGTAAAGTCAAAACAAGGTCCACAGTGGGGTGGCCCCCAAAATAAAACGAATATATTTTTAATTTTTGGTCCCCCATGAAAATATATTAATTTGACATGTTTTTAAAAGGCTCGTCACAGTTTTTCAGTTTTTTAAAATAGATGTGGATATTTTTTGTGAACAAACATATTTAATATAATTAAAAATTAAATAATTTGGCAATAATGGTTTGGTTATAATTCTCGCAATTTGAAATGTTATAAATATTCAGTCTTTTTAGATTTTTTAAAGATTTATTACTATATTAAATCATAAAATATAAGCCTTTTAGTCCCAGGCTGTGGCTTATTGCCCCATAGATGTTAATAGAGCGCTAAAAATCTGGTGTGTTGATTATTGTAAATCGCGGGCCAACGCCGACTGTGCAAATTTAATGTTGATGCAATTCTCATCTATGAAATCGATGGAATTTAATTTGATATAGCAGCCCGAAGTTAACTAAATGCCTTTTGTAAATGTGAAACTATACTCGATGTTTAAATAATTTAAATACACCTTTAACAATGCAGTTAAAATCAAATCAAATGTTGAATATGCATATACAGTAAAGCCTCAATTATCCGGACCTCAGTTATACGGATTCGCGATTATCCAACAATTTGACCAAGTTTTTTCCTGTTAAAACGGGATGCTTGGTAATCGTGCTTAAAGCCGAGTGCGCGCATTCGAGCTCAAAGTGGCACATTTCCGATCTCGGGAAAATGAAGCGCGCCGCTCCGCGTCGCGCTTCATTTGCCTCCCTCGCTCGGAAATGTGCCACTTTTCGCTCGAACGCGCACATCCTCGTATTTATCGATTTGCCTTAATTAATCTTTTTTACTTTCAACTCACAAAATTAAAAATATATAATTTATAAATTAAAACAATGCATACCTATAAATTTTTAATTTTATTTCCAAAGATTAATCGTTAGAAAATTAGAAAATTTTTTAAAAAATATAAATATTTAAGCCCCCTTTTTAGTTATAATTTTAAAATTTTATATTTCGTTATATCTCATTAGTAATTACAACTTTTATTTGAAATATTTTTTTCTATTTCCTTTACTTTAAGGAACAATATAAGTAACGCCTTTCAATTATAAGAAATGGCAATCCAAAAATAACGTTATAAAATCTAAAAGTTAGGGACGCAACACAAAAAAAATTAACATTTAAATCTTGCAAATTTTTGCAGGAGCATTTAGATGGGTCCTTTAGCTTTCATTTAAAAAAAAAAATTAAGAATTGAGCAACAGTAGTGCGCGTTACGATTTTTTTTTGTAAGAGTTAAAAGAGATACCAATGCCCGACAGCCAACCAACCCCCAAAATGCTGTCTTTTTAAATAGCTCGTTTATTTTCGATTTTAGCCATACCTAAGTAACCGAAATTCTTAACGCTATTGATTCAAGCAAAAAAAAGGTATCGATTCCTATTTAATAAAAATATAACTTTGTTCTGTCGTTAATTTTTAAATGACACCCCCTAATTTTTTTAATGTCAATCCAAAGTAGTTTTACTTCGCGTACATTAGTATTTTCTCTTTAAATCTACAAATAAATATAAAGAAATTTAATGAATACGGGGATGTGCGCGTTCGAGCGAAAAGTGGCACATTTCCGAGCGAGGGAGGCAAATGAAGCGCGACGCGGAGCGGCGCGCTTCATTTTCCCGAGATCGGAATGTGCCACTTTGAGCTCGAATGTGCACACTCGGTTTTAAGCACCATTCACAATCATCAATTTACTTTAAAAAAATTCAAGTAATTCTAAAACCGTCTCCTTTGGGCTTCGCTTATTTTTCATATTTTTTTTACTTTTTTCATTTTCAATTAACCGAAATTACCCGAATGAGCTCCAACAATAATTAGTCCGGATAACCGAGTTTCCACTGTATTAATTATATTCAATCATATTTTTAAAATTGGAGCCTTTGAGTCCCAGGCAGTGACTTATTCCCCCCATAGATGTTAAAGAATTTAATTTGATATACAACTAAATGCCTTTTGTAAATGTAAAACTACACTCGATGTTTAAATAATTTAAATACAGCTCTAACAATGCAGTTAAAATCAATCCAATGTTGAATATGCATATACCTGGTTCACGTTAAACATAACATGACGTCGCGGTTAGTAATAAAGTGCAACCACCCCAACGGCTCATTAAATAACCATCTCGCAGCAACATGTAATGTATTTGTCACCAACTCTTTACAAAATTATGAACGATAACATAAATAACGATTTTAAAGCACGACGCCATAAATAATAATGCTTAAGAGTAAAATAGAAAGAGCAAATCAAAATATTAAATAATAACTATAAAATACAGTGGCAGTACACTATTAATCATTTTTATTTCGATAAAAATAATAATTTCGAAGATAAAATCCAATAAATTCTAAAGATGAATTCAATTTATCATATTCGGAGATACACGTTGTAAAAAAAAATATCAATACACATACTAACACACCTACATAACTAAATCAACACGATTTTTATTTAATGCGATATTTAATTCCCTTAATGACTAATGCAAAAAAGTAATTGTGATTACGAGTTACAACGGTATGCCACAACTTATCGATTCGTTTTAAAAACATGAATTTTGATTAGACTATTTGGTCTAAGCAAAAAAAGAATGCGCAACTCATTAGCCGCTTAATTAAATTTAAATAGCAAATATTTGAACCGATATCGAAATGCAAGGTGTTTTTTTTTCTTCAAAAAACCAATTCGGATTTTTAATAAAAATGTTCGTACGAATAGAAAATAAAAAATGGGTGTTTACGTGCATGCGTCGAGTTCCGACTAAAAAGTGAAAAAGAACAAGACCTTTGCCTTGGCTACATAATGTTGATATTATTAAATAAACACGGTCGGCTTTCATTGTTATCTTTTCAGATTACATTTGTCAGTTGAGTAACTGTTCGACTAGTTTATACAGAAATTTCGGTTAAAGCCCCCCCATTTAAAAAATTGTTTAAACTGGTAGCCATTAATATCGAAGAAAAACAGTAAATCATGCAACACTTTATCCTTTATCTAATTGAATTTATCTACTCCGACCATATTTCTTTTTCGTACACAACATTCGAATAGAGGAAACATGTATATATAAAGAAAGTAAATCAATAAACGTATTTAATTTATTCAAATCCGCTTCTATCTTTCAGATTTAAAATAAACTCTCCCGGAATATTGTTATTAAAATCAATTTCCCGAGTTGCAGTCAAAACAAATTCTATTGCAACGTTCGGATTTTGCAAAAGCGAAGCGGGGAATAAGAAAAACGCCATCGATTTCCAATTTACCATATTTAATGAGTTTGATAAACAAAATTAAACGTGGTAAGTTGAAAAATAAAGAAAATGATTCATAACAATTCAGGGAGAACAATAGAAACAAATGTTTTATTATGTGCATATTTGAATTCCTTTAATAATTACGCACGATTCGAGAGAGTCGGAAGAAGGTTTTGATAATCTTCGGTAGCCATAGATGTTTTTGAGATAAAAGCAAATTAAATTTAACTGCTTTATTACATTTGTCGGGCGAAATTTATTTTTACTTGCAATAGGAAGTAAAAGTGCGCGCATCGAAAAAAAAAACAACACAGAAGTGCCACAATAGCGCCATTAAAACCGAGCGACACGGAAACGAACAATCAATTCGAAATTTTTGGGTAAACGGTACCCAAAGCCGATTCGAAAGAGAAAAACGTCGTTCCACGATGAAAATAATAGAAAAAAAAAAACGTAGAATTGAGGAAGAATATATTAAAAATTAATTATAAGCATAATTTTAAAACGTTCCATAGCTCTTGTATTAAAGCGATAAATTGGCGTTTTAACTACAACAATAAGTTTCATACGTACAGAAATAATAACGTCAAATATAAAGTAGAAAGAGAAACATAAACTAGAGTGGGATAATCTTTGTAAACCGGCTCAAGTGTACTGCTCGAATGGAAGTACTTTGTAACACAAACAGTAATAAGCGGTTCCACTTGTTTTTGTTTGGCACACGATTTATGGCACATTAAAAATCGGAACTGACGCATCGTCCAACTGCTGAATCCGACTACGAGTTCCAAGGCTTCATTTACATTAAAAATAGTTAAAAGAAAAACTTATTTATAATTAAATGAGGCTCGTAATTGCAAATCCTTATAAAATTGAACCTATAGATTTGTTTATGAAAATTTCGAGTACGTCCATGGGCGTTTGTGGAATTATTTTAATTATCGGTATCGACGAGTTAAAATTCGAACGCACAACGAAACATTTCGACTCACCTCCCCATGGTCCATGCGACCTTCCGGAGTATTTTCTGGCAAGAAATAGAGCCGCAAACTGGACAACACTTGGTCACTATTTTTATCAACCCATAACAATTGCAATTCACCGATACACACCAGGTCCGAATCACTCCACAGTTTGACGAAAAAAAATTCACTTATTTTCACTATTCGCTTTAATCCATTTTTTGCATATTTAAACGCTTTATAAAACGTATATGGTCCATGCTGACCGCAAGGAGTCCCAACCAACTGAAAATACAAGCAATCAAATGAATCCATTTCTTTTGTTCTAATTTTTCGTAAAATTGATTAAATTTATTTTGAATCCGACTTGAATAAATTCGACGAAACATTCATGAGGGACGTCTCAATAATGCCCACTCTATTGTGTATATTGAATAAAATACTGAAATAGCAATCATCTTATTTTTCTTTATGGAAAGAATGCGCATAAGGTTGTTTATATCTAACACGATTTCTTCAGCATCAACAAAAAAAGTAAACGTTTCTTTCACTTATACCTTGATAGATTACGTAGAAGTTGTGTTTATTTATACACGTATTAATTTAATACATAAAACAGAAATGATTTTTTTATTTTTGAATAAACAACGCAGAGAAATTTTCATCGCAACAAATTTCGATGTTATTCTATTACTCCATTGTATAAACGTTATCATATCTAATTTAAATAGTTAATGACGAGATATTCGAAAATTTCGTGTAATTTAATTATTTTGAAAATGCAGCCGATTAAAATAATAGCAATCTGACCTTGCGCTTTTGATAATAAGCTTTACACGTTGTAGATGCGAAATAAAAATTTAATATATAATTAATATTCAATAACATATTAGTTTTCCAATTAATTTTTTACGTTTCAATCAAATTTGTTCCGTCGAGACGCACGGATTTCGATAAATATTATTAAAAAATATATTTTTACCTGTACTACACTATTATCCATTTTAAAAAATCACAATTATCACACCGTATTACAAACAGCACGCCTCTGGCACCATCGTCTACTTTGTATTTACTCTAATTATATGACGTCACGATACAGAGCTAAAGTCGTAAAAACCCGTATTTTTCCGGGAATTTTCGGGAACACTGGCGCTTTGTTATGCCATAGTGGGAAAAATAACGGAAGAAAGTTACAACGGCGAGCAGATCTGCATGGGTATACGTTCACTGTGCATTGAAAAGTGAAATTGTTGTAACTGTGCTTGGCCGTTCCCCATTGCAATGTGAAAATGTGTGGCTGCTCAATTGCTCAGTTTGGCTCCGGCTCCCGTGCTGAACAAGAACAACCTTTAGTCGATAATGAGATGATGGGGCAGTGTGCTGATCCGGTGCGTGACTTGTTTGTTCTGATCGTTCGAGGGAAGTCAACAGCTCGAATAGAGGAATTTGCTCAGAAATGGATAACAAGACGAAAAGGTATGTGTTCCTGTGATATCTAGAAGGGAAGAGGAAAATAATCGTTCTAATTACAGATGCATTCAAATTTCATATAAACGCATTCGGCATGAACCAGGTTGATCATAATTGAGCATCTGAAAATGAGAGTATTTCATTAAATATGGGAAGAAGAAGAACAAAACGATTTGCATGCATGGATGACCCAGATCCATTCAAAGTTTGTGCATTATTATTACAATCATCAAATGCTTTGTGGATTTCTTTGATGGATCTATTGTTCGTATGCCATTGGCATGGATCTGGATTAAAACCAGTTCCGAATTGCTAATTATTAAAAATTCAATAGTTAAATATCTTATTGTTAGATTAATTATTATTTTCCATTAACATTAGACAAAATAGCAAAATTTGAATAGTTTTGTAAACAATGAGTACTTCAGGAAATTGCTATTTTACTATTTACTATTTTATATTAAAATTCATAAGAATAACGTTTTTCTTTATTTTGTAGTTTTGCCTATTATTTTTAGTTTAATGCTTCAGAAATGAATAGATTCCAAATTTTGGATATTAAACATTGCAATTAAAAATATGCATTGGGCATCAAGTTTTGATTTTACTAGTATTAATGAATATTTAAATATTTTCAAAGTTTTCAAAAAATACCAATTATTTGCGCGCATCTTATGCCAAAAAGTCGGATGGTTTCAGGCTAAAAACACGCCAAAGATCTACCAATAAACCAATTATGCATTTGTTACAAACTACGACACCGAAATTTATCAAAAAATATTTTACAAAAGTTAAATCCGTCAAAATTCGCTAGAGAATTGGCCCTTTAAATGAATTTAAAGGGCTTGAAAACACTGGCATAAAAATTCATTCATTTGGCATGAATTTCCAAGAAGTAGTGCGGCCACCAATTCTTGGAAATTATCGGTTCATTCGCGTTCGAAACACATTTACTCAAAGAACAGAATAAAATCATTATTAGGATTTATTTAAAATAAAGGGGGAATTTATGGAACTGCAGATGTTATTTATAGGTCAATAACAGTCACATAAATCAAGATGATTGATTGCCCATCTGTCTCTTATTTTTTAAATTTTAACGCAAGTAAATTAGGGGCGAAAAGTCTTCATTTTTATATTAAATAGAAAGGGTTATTATAACATGTTCGGCGTGTAGTTGCATTTTTAAAGATGCATCTGTTAACAATGACCAAGTTTGTAATTCAAAAAGAATATTTGCAGCTTTTGATTTTGTCATTAGTAAAGCCAAAATAGTCAATTTAAGAATGTTTAGTATGATGTATAAATAATGTAATATGTCATTAGCAAATGTGACTCAAAGGTCTAATTACTCACACTTTCAAGTACCATTAAAGTAATTGCAGTCAAATGTATTAATTAAATAACGTTAAAAATCGAATATAAAGCAGGTTAGTGAGTTGTGCCGTCGGAGAGCGAAGTGTTATACACCAATCTCTTGAACTGACAAAGTAAAAAGGAAAAACAGTTCTGGTTTAATTGATTTTCTCCTTAAGTCTTCAAATACTAATTGATTTTACATTATTTTATTTAGAATTGATGAAAAGCTGTGCCCAAATAAATTAATCTTTTTATTTGTTATTATTAGGGGATGAAAATAATAAAAAATATTATTTATGGGTCTATAGCTTACCCCCGTATGTGTATAAGGGGGAGAATATGATTTTAAAACAAAGTTATTGTTGAAAAATTGCATGTGTTCTTATATAATAGTAAAAATATTGCAAGGTCTGAAAGATTTTTGGATTCGTGTGTTCAGAATATAATGTGTACCAATTTTGCTTTAGAGACTTGAAACAATTTAAATCCAAATCTCAAGATTAATGTTTTTTCATTGCAATTTGTTTACTCTTTTGTAAAGTGTGAGTGATCAGGTCTCTTCGAGATGAAGCTAATTGAATTTTACATATTTACTTTTCGAGATAGTATTTTCTTTTAGATTTTTAATATTTGACTTCTAATTACAGTACTACCTCTGCACGTTATGACTTCAGAATCGTACGAATTTTCCTAATTTTATGTTCTTTGCACAACCCTAAAACCCAAAAATATTATTTCTGGCCATCTGAAGCCTTTTATTGTGCGTAACTGTATATCCATATGACAAGTATCTCTATTTGAAATGCGAATAATTTAAGTTGACATTAAATGACAATGAATTAAACCAAATAATAAAAATTTTAGTTTTAATAAAACTTTTCTAAATTATCTACTTTTACATACACATTTACACGACCGAAACTAATTTTTATACTGCCCCTCAGGATTTTACGAAGTCCCTAAATCCGCGTAACATGCAAAGGTAGTACTGTATTCAAATTGAGATGCTTTAAATAGGATGAATTTGTTAAAGTCAATCATCAATGTCTGCTCAGAACTATTTAACTCATTATCTAATAATTAAATTGACTAAGTAGTAAATAGTCTTAGAATAATATTGTGTAATGCAATAAATGTAGTATAATTTAAATAATAAGAGTAATCTCTGATCCAATTACTTTTTTTAGGGGGGATGATCGACATTAACGCATTTACCATCATCTTCAAGTTAAAAACCAACAAAACTGAAATCTAAACTCAAGGTTTTCAGCAGGCCGATTGCTTCAGATTATAACACATTGTGGGCACTCCATAAATGCATTTGCAAAGTAAATGTTAAAGAAGACAAATTAATAATTGAATTGGAAAACAGTGATTCTAAATATGGTGACAACAAAATGTTCCTGAATGATACAAAAGCTCATAAGAAATTATTCTTCGAAGTTTATTTCGAGTAAGTATACAAATAATGTAATTAGCTGTAGTACATTTATTACTATAATTTGTTTTCAGTGAATTTGTATATGGAAAATTTGAAAGACGTTCAAATCTATGAAAAGATTAATAATGTTTACTCTTTTTGAAGAAATTATAAAACATAATGTCACTCAACTTAATATTTTTAAAATAATATTTTTAATTTGCAGAGTTATACTTTTACATGAAATTTTAACAAAATCTATGTACTCTGTAAATGATGTTATTATAAATTAGAAAGCAGACATGAATATTGAAATCAATTTGTTACTAGAAATAAGATTTGTTTTATACAATTAAGTATCTCATCAAAAATTGTTAACGAAAAGCTAAAAATTAATATTTAAATATAAGTCAGTACGTATGTGTAATTTGAGTTGTTTAACATTAAGTTTTAATATTGTAATTATTTTGAGCGCCATATTTAGAATATCTGGTCCATCACCAATAACGCCGAAGTAAAGAGACTAAGAAGCATTTATAATTATTATTAATGCAATAGCTAAGCTGATATTCTTATTTAAACGTTTTTGCTACTTAAAATAATGTACAGTAACAATGTTCATTTATTTTTAAAAGTTTTCAAACACTTTCTCAATCTCAATCTAAGTTTATAAGTCCAAAGATAAATTAATTTGAATTTATAGTAACTGGCTTCATTCTTTAACTATTACTCTGCTTTAAATTTTAATGAATACAAATTACTAAAACTTTGGTTTATGTAACTGCTTTTGCTCTTTCTTCGAAATATCTTAATTTACTTTTAAGCAATTATATTTTCTAACAATGATCCATGTTAAGATAAACTACATGTAACAATGTAATAACATAAATTGGAAAATTTTAAACATGCTATAAGTTTATACAATAACACTATAATATGAAATTATGGAAATTGTTAATCTATTCAAAATGAATTTTACTGTACTTTGTGAATTGTGTCATACTCCTAAATAATGTTATGATAGAATGTATTGCTTTTTACCTATAAGTACATCTATTAAGAACGAAATATTCATTGGAGTTGGAGTATTTTTTGAGTAAACAAATTTTACTATAATCACATAGATGTATCACCAAAGAATTACAATAATTCAATCTAAATTACTAAATGGTATTTACAAGTGATGTTTATTATAACATGGGTACAGTTTTAAACTATTTAATTCTGCTATTTTGTAAATATTATTAATACTATTTTAATTTCCAACCATCAGACTGTTTTTAGTATACAAATGTAAAACTAAATATATCAAAATATTTACTAATTTAATCATTATTAACGCTTGCAGCAATTACAAGATATATAATAGTTTTACATATGTGTTGTGGAATACCATATTAATATGTGAATAATTGTTTTCTCAATTGCGTTTTAAATACATTTACAGATACACCGAAAAAATCTATTCTGTTTGATACTCATTGACCGAGTCAAATAATTTTGGACAATTTTTAGCAAATATAGTTTTGGATTTATCAACGTCCAATAATGTATTTAGCAGGCATAAGGATCAGATATACTAATGAAGGGCCACCGTTAAAAAGTAAGTATTTCATCAGTTTCTTATTGATATACATATTACAAACGTAATAATATTAACAGTGAGAATGAAGCACGTGGCAAAGTACGAGGGTTTTTAATTTGCAGTTTTTTAACATAAGGGAGTATCATGGGTTATTTTCCTTCTAAAACTACAAATTAAAACCCTTATATTTTTGCACTTGCTTCGTTTTCACCGTTAATATTATTAACATTGTGATATATCAATAAGAAACTGATGAAATACATACTTTACAACGGTGGCCTTTCATTAGTAAATCTGATCAGCACAAGAAGCCACAATTTATTTATAATATTGGACGTTAACGTTATAAGTTATTTATAATATCCGGAGAAGCAATTTTATTATTGATTATATTAAATAAGTAGTATAGATTAATGTAATTCAGTCTATGACCCAATTTTCTTAAAGCTAAGTAATTATACACTTCATAATTACCCATACTTATTTTTCTATTATTAAGACTAAATTTTATAAATCTTATGAACTTAAGTTGTACTGATTTTAATTTATTTATTTGAGAGCCAAAATAAGGCGACCAAATTATTGCACCATACTCAAGAAAAGTTTAACTTGAGTGTTTACGTTGTTAAAATCTTTACACACCCTAAATTTTTATTTGCCTTCAATACTGTATTATCAATGTGCACTTTGAAATATAATATACAGTCCATATAAATCCCTAGGTCTCTCAATCCCATCATCACTTTCAACTTCTCACCCTTTATATAGTAATCATCATTAAATTTGTGTTTACCTACAACATAAAAGTATCAAGAACCTTTCTCAAATGATTATTCTTAAATTTTAATATTCCTAAGCCCCTAATTGTTGGGGATATTGTCACTAGCGAAAAACATTCAAAGTATACACATGTCTTAATATAAAATTAACGCAATCAAAAAGAAAAAGCTTTAATAGAAAGATTATAAATGCTTTAGATAAAACATATTTATTACGACCGATTTACGTACATCTTTTCAGACAAGTAAATTAAAGAACTTCGACCGAAAACCCACCCTTTGTTTGGCGCATATAACATTCACTAAATCTAGCTTAATATCCGCAACGCTACCGTAAAATGGTCTAAAATAAGTCGAGTGCTAAATAGCATAAAAATTAACGTCCTGAACATAAACAAACATTGATTAAACCTGAAAAAAAATGTTAATTATGTATTTCAAAAAGTAATAAAAAATATCTGAAAAGGAAACATAGATTAATCATTTTCACTTCTTATAAAGTGAAGAATGCGCAAAAGGGCGCAACCGCAAATCTGCATTTTTATTCAACGCAGTTCTACTAACGCTTAATTATTACTTAAAACTAAGCCGCATATTTAATTTACCATAATTTAATTTTTATTTAAAACGTAGAGGCTATAATTTCATAGTCAACGTCAAAACCTAACAAAATAAATAAGTTTTAACGTTATTGCTCTTATTTTACAGCCTTCGCGCCTGAAAATGAGTGTGTCAGAAAATTTGGGCCCCCTCTTCCGCCACCCTTAAAAAAATCCAAATTAAAATTAATAATAAACTTTGAGCTCGCGCTCGAAATTCCAAAAATATTTTTAAGGGTGGCAGCATTAAGAAAGTTCGCGAAATCTAAGGTGCCCCAATGCCCAGCTAGCGTGGGCACGGGGCGGTACACAAATATATAAAAAATACACAAATATATAACGATTTTTATTGTACAACTCCATTCGAACCGGTCAGATATTTAAAGCAAAAATTAAATTTGTTTAAATTAAATTTTAAAGTGAAAAAAAATACTAGTTCTTCAGAAAGTTGCACAAAAGTTAAAACAATAAACAGAAGTATTTTCCTTTTTGGGTTTCGGTGTTACAAAAATGAGCACACCGTAAATAAGCGAGGGGGCGCAGGGGTCCTTACGAAAGATAAAAAACTTCACCGAAGACCCAAAAATTTCAATAACTTCCGATTTGCAAGAAGTCTTTGACTTCTTGCAGCTTATTGTTTCAACGAAGAAGTTTTCAGGAAAGAAGTTCGCTCTTCCTGAAAGCCTCCATACACAAATATAAAGAAAGATAAATAAATTGCAGGGGTGAACTGGTTTTTAAACACAAAACAAACATCCAACTCTGAAAGTCGTACTCTCCGAATTTTTATTTTGTTCTGTGTTTAATTTAAGCAAATGCCATCTTATTATAAACATCATACGAAGAGTTAATAAAATTATCAATTAATTAATTGTAAAAGCCATAAACTCTCTCTCTTAAATTTAAATAATTAATATCTTAAAACATGTCTCATTTTGGACAGCAAATTTCAATTTGGAAAAAAGTCAAAGTTATGGTTAAACAATTAATAATAAAAACAAATATTTTTAAAAAATATTTGATATCTTTTTTATGTAAACATAAATAAAGAAGTAATTTAAATTATTGCAAATTGAACTAGATGGCAGTAATTAATAAAATGAACAAACTTTTAAGGTGGAGTCTTGGCCCTAAATAAAAGCCCCAAATAAATGCAAAATATACAGGAACCTCATGCTGTACATTTAAGACAAAATTAAATTCACCAAAAAATTACTTTAATCATAAGGTTCTGCATTTGCAATTTTTTCGAAGTGCCCAAAGGCATTGTTGGCGCAAAATCTGGTTCGTAATCGACCCACCCTCGCGATTTTTACCCCATCTAAGGCGAAATAAATAAATAAATAAGACTCCACCATCCAATTTCACTCCTGCAATGAGAAAATTTTGAGGACTCACTGATAAGTGACTCGTTCGTCCTTTTCCATGGTCCCTAACGCTGGACGGACTTACTTTGTCCAGTTAAAGATGTCTTGGCACCAGAGGGTGCGAGCTGACTCTGGTGCGGTCTTTCACCATCCTCCCCGCTTCGACAGCTCCAACCCCTCGAAGAAGACGATTTAAAATGGAAACGCGCGATTTTTGATTTAAAGGGACCACTACTTTTACTGGGAGGGCAAGCACTCGGGTATAGGACTACGAAATCAAACGGTACCGCGGTAGTTGAAAAAATATAGATGCCGCGCTGAAAAATATTCAAAAATATTAGATACAATGTCTTTTAGTCGTTCTGACTACGAGTAAGAAATATTAACTTAATTAACATTTTTTACTTATAGCCACAACGAGAGTTTCAATCAAAATTTAATTAATTTTGATTGAAACCGTTTTGATTTAAAGATGCTAGATTGGAGATAAAAAATTAAATTTTTTATTTCCAAGCTAAATCAAGAAGTTTTTGAAAATTCTATGAAAAGAACTAAGACTAAAACAAGTAGTAAATTAAATTATCGATAAATCAATCATCCCTTATACATCTTAATTAAAGTATTTAGAAGAGATAAAATTCTAATACACTTGAATTAAGTAAAATTATTATAAAAAGCCTTCCAAAATATTAACATGTCAGGGCTGTATTTAGACTCAAAGATTTGATATCTGAACTATATAACTTTACTGTTTATAGGTAGACTCTTTGTTTTTAAATTCGATGTACTGAAATACAAATAGTATCAGGACTTTTAAGTTACTCACAAATACGCTAATTTTTTTCTTAATAAGCTAAAGATATATTAACATCATATAAAAATTCCAAAGATGTATTTACAAAGGAAGTCAGTTACCGGGCCTTTGAAACTTTATTGTTTATATTTATGAAATTGATATTTCAAAATAGACATACCAAAAGAACTTCTGAGTTACTGATAAGTTTGCTGATTTTTCCCCTAATAAATTAAAGATATATTAACAACATATAAAAATATCAGGGCCGTATTTACAACAGAAGATAGTTACGCAAATTCTTAAACTTTACTGTTGGTATGTACGAAATCAATGATTCAAAATATAAATACCAAAAGGACTTCTGAGTTACTGACAAGTACGTTAATTTTTTTCCCAATAAATTAAAGCTATATTAAGAACATATAAAAATATTAGGCACGTATTTAGAACAGAAGACCATTACTTAAATTTTTAAACTTTACTGTTGGTATTTACAAAATCAACGTTTCAAAATATAAATTCCAAAAAGACTTCTGAGTTACTGACACGCGTGTTGATTATTTTCCCAATAAATTAAAGATATATTAACAACATATAAAAATTACAGGCACGTATTTAGAACAGAAGACCATTACCCAAATTCTTAAATTTTACTGTTGGTATTTACAAAATCAACGTTTCAAAATATAAATACCAAAAAGACTTCTGAGTTACTGACACATACGCTGATTTTTTCCCAATAAATTAAAGATATATTAACAACATATAATAATTTCAGGGACGTATTTATAACAGAAGACTGTTACCCAAATTGTTAAACTTTACTGTTGGCATTTACGAAATCAATGTTTCAAAATATAATTACCAAAAGGACTTTTGAGTTACTGACACATACGCTGATTTTTTCCCCAATAAATTAAAGATATATTAACAACATATAATAATTTCAGAAACGTATTTACAAAAGAAGACAGTTACCCGAATTTTGAAACTTTACTACTTGTATTTATAAAATTGATGTTTCAAAATAGAAATATCTGCTACTATAAAAAATTGATTTTTATATTACACCACTCAAATATATATAAAAATTAAAATTAACGAAACCATTAGTTTAATGCAATTTCTTGAAAGTTCTTTAGGTATATTATGTATTTTAGTTTTAAGGGTGCGTCTTGCCAATTTTGTAATATTTGAATTTTAGATTTAAACTAACAATAAATAATACAACTCCACCCCATATTCAGTTTGTTAAGAAACCTGTACGTTCAGTAATGGGATTGTTATCCTTGTTAGGGAAGGAATATTTGCAAGACTGTGTTATCTGATTCTTCAATAAATTTCCTAGCTACTCCATCAACTACGAATAAGTCGCACATTATGACATTATTAGCTCGTTCGTCAAAGAACATACAAAAAAAGATGACAGTTCCATAAATAATATATTCATAATAATTAACCAAATAGAAGAATTACATAAATAATTCATGTACCTACTAAGTAATTTTGTAACAAATCTGTATGCAATTTGAAAGACAAGAGTTATCGGCTCTTTGGTGTTTCTAACAAAAAAACTACTCACTTGAAAAGCTTCGAAAATGTGGGGTATTAAGAATATCGTAAATATGTCGTAACGGCCAATAAAGTTACTTATTTGTAGGAGCCCTATCGACTTTTAGGTCCATCACCAATCGTAAGTTCAAATTTAGAAGTGCACATGAATTTAACATTACATTCGGTCGCTCTTATCAATGTCTGTTCAACGAACATCAAATCACCTGCTCTTCTAACACTTTCAAATAACGACGGTATTGCTTGTGATAAAATTCTGGTTCTTTAGAAAGACAACAACTAAAATCGCTATTAATTTTATGCATAACAATTAAAGCATTAATCCTAAGGCATTATTATTTACTTCTTAGAAGTGTGTGGTCCATTCTATGGTATCATAGAAATAATGTAAAAAATCCACGTGCCAATTAAACATTGTACAACATATTACTGATTGTAAAAAGTAAAAAGTCTGAGGTATTAAATAATGCATCGTACGCCTCGACGGTCTTTCATATTCTTTAATGTGTAGGGTCGAATACAAAACACTTTGTACTTGACAAAACTTCATGCAGGCATGAAAGAACGGAGTTGCGAAATGATGGAAGTCATACATAGTCGGGATCAAGATATTTTAGGGCCCTTTCATACTTTCATTCATATTAGAGTAATGCATAACTCGGTTGCGGTTAACGGTCCGTGCGCGCTTGTAATAAATAAATAAAATTCTATTTTGTATAATGTAAAGCTATTGAAAAGCGGCAAAAAAGAAGCTTATAATTGATTTGAATGGTAAGGGAAAAGGCCCAATGCCCGATCAGGACCTAATACCCGATCACTTGCGGTATTTTTTGTACGTATAAAATAATTATGTGACGACTGCTACCTAAAAAAGTTACTATAATAGTAATAAATTATTACTAGAGTTAAATTTATTATATAATCAAGTATTATAGTGTTTTTCCACATCTAACAGTCCTTTATTACTTAAAGGGGGCAATTATATTAAGTTTATAATTTTTAATAAGTTATTTTAACAATTAAATAAGGTAAAGATTATTTTTGTTATTAATATCGTATACAAAGAGAATCTAGTACTGGTACCATTTTGTTGTGAAGAATTAGTACTTCCAGTGATCGAGTACTGAGGTATATATTGATCGACTACTAATTGCAGTTAATTTATTTATTAAAATTGTATTAATTTCATATGTGAAAACTTTTATTAACGAATAAGAAAAAGAAAGGATTTTAATAGATACAAATAGTTTTATAGCTTTTTTTTCGTTTAACAAAATAATGATCCGGTATTGGGTCTTTACCTTATGTGAATTGCTATAATAGTAATTTTTTCAAATAATTCCTATGCACATACAGAGTGTTTCGCCAAAAGTGCGTCGCTTTAATTACACAGGCCAACAATCAAACAACTTTTTTAATAATTTTGTGTACTGATTCGAATAATATTCATAAAAAAATCTAATCACCCTCCAATTGCCCACATTTCAATATAAAAAAAAATATTTTATTATTTAAAATGTAAAAAAAAATTTTAATTATCGAAATGTTATTAGATTGGCAATATATTCTTATGTTATGAGGTTGCCAATACATATTATCAGTGCATGACCTGCCTTTCCTGAATCCCGTTTGTTCTTCTAATAGGGCAGAAGCACCGGTTTTGGACCCTGTACCAGTTGTGACCATTTTCCACTTTATTTTGACAAATGTGAAATATAAGAATTATCGATACTGCAATAAGTGTAATTAATATATCTTTAACTACAATAGAAACATCAATAATGTTTTTTTTCGTATTTATCAAGTTATTTTATCAAAATTACTCAAGTGTCTAAAACTGGGCCTAACGTGTCCAAAACCGGCACTTTTACCCTATATTATCTTCTGTAATAGTTCTGAGCCGTTTATTGATTGTTCTAGAGTATATTTTATAGGCTGTATTTAGTGAACAAATTTCTCTATAATTTTCACATAGTCCCCTGTTGCCTTTCATAAATATTGGGACAATTTTTGCAGTTTTTTATTCTTTGGCTACAATACCTGCAAAGAATGGATGAAAAACGTATCCCAAAACAAATATATGGTATATTTGTTTTGGTAGTACGGGCCCAGAGGTGGAAGAAACGTAGGCCGACCTAGAAAAAGATGGTCAGACCAAATACAAGACCACCCCATATAAAACGAGTAACGTAATGGACTAAAACATGAGGAAGAAGAAAAAAAGATTATTTAAATTAATCATAATGTTCACGTCCAATATCTTATAATATGTTAATGCTCACTGGAATTGGACACAATAAAACAACAAATTGTTAACTTGCAACGTTTCGTTTCTTTATTGAAACTTTATCAAGCAACTGAAAATTAACAAAGTATAACAACAATAACTACAAGTATTTTATAAAATAATATAAATTATAAAATACCTTAACAACACAAAAAGGAAGTTAACCATTAAAAAACTCAATAATTCTACATGTGTCAAAATGAAAGATTTTTAAATATGAAAGATTGCAACTATGATTCTAAATAAATAAGCCATGAAGATTTTTATGAAGATAATATACTACGCATGAAAAATCTTCTTATTAATAATAATTACCCTATAAAACTCATTAATCGATTTATAAATAATTATAAATTGGTAAATAACAAAAAAGATGTCCAACAAATAACAACATACTTTAAATTTCCTTACATCAAAGAATTGTCCAGTAGTATTGATCGTTTTATTAGACCAAGAGGTGGAAAACTAGCATTTTATAATATAAAAACAATTAATACAGTTTATAGCAAATTAAAAGATCCAATTCCTCTTCTTCAACAATCTGGTTTGATTTATAAAATCCCATGTAGCTGTGGAAGTAGTTACATTGGTCAAACAAATCAGAGACTTGAAGAAAGATTAAAACAACATAAAAATGATTGTAAAAATATAAATTATGTTAAACCAAACAAAACAGCATTAGCTATGCATCATTTTGATGTTGGACATCAATTCCAATTTGAAAACGTTTCTATTTTACATCGTGAACAAAATAAACATAAAAGAAATTTAAGTGAAATGGTTTATATCAAAATTAATAAAACTGTAAATTTGCGTTCGGATACTCAAGGCCTTAGTTTAATATATAATGGCATCTTAAATAAAATTAAAACATAAAACTAAAATTAATCATAAAATTTAAATCAAAATTATACAACTACAAATAATTTCTTTTTAGAATCATAGTTACAGCCTTTCATGTAATTATTTAGAATCATAGTTACAATCTTTCATACTTTTTTAAAAATCTTTCATTTTGACACATGTAGAATTATTGAGTTTTTTAATGGTTAATTTCCTTTTTGTGTTGTTAAGGTATTTTATAATTTATATTATTTTATAAAATACTTGTAGTTATTGTTGTTATACTTTGTTAATTTTCAGTTGCTTGATAAAGTTTCAATAAAGAAACGAAACGTTGCAAGTTAACAATTTGTTGTTTTATTGTGTCCAATTCCAGTGAGCATTAACATATTATTTAAATTGTAGTAATTTAAAATTATCATAAGAAAAAATTGTTACCTAATAAAAAAACTATGGTTTATTTAATTTTTTCGTATCAAATTCTCTATTTTAAAATATATAATTGATCTCATATTGTGAGAGATCTGAGGGTGATAAAAAAAATTAGATACCAAATTCGGTTTCAGCACACAAAAATACATAAGATTCAGGTGAATTGGTATAAAAAGTTTTTACAAACATTTTTTTTTGTTGGCCTGTGTTATTAATAGAAATTAAAAAAAAAATCCGATGTCTGACCTTATGTACGTGCGTTAGAAGTTATACTTCTTTGGCGAAATTATATCCAATACAACCACGTGTAAAAATCGATATAAATAAATTCAATAAATACGAGGATGTGCGCATTCGAGCGAAAAGTGGCACATTTCCGAGCGAGGGAGGCAAATGAAGCGCGACGCGGAGCGGCGCGCTTCATTTTCCCGAGATCGGAATGTGCCACTTTGAGCTCGAATGCGCACACTCGGTTTTACGCCCGATTCACAATAATTAATTTACTTTCTCAGAAGGTGAACGTCCAATGTCAAATTTAGCAGTGCGCGCGCAACTTCTGTTGGCTCTTAAGCGCCAAAAGAAGTACAACTTCAAAACATGTAGTTAGAAGATATCTTGATTGACGAGCAATAATTTAAATCGGATAGTGATGGAAAGCGTCAAAGAATTATTATGCGAGACACCACGTTTCTCCCATATCATCACGCAGAGACAGGTAAAGTTAACTTGTATCAACTGATTAATACAACGTAAACCATACCACGAGGATTATGCATTAATTACACTGTCCTCGACGTATTGTGCCTTGGCAGTCTGCACCGCCGCTTATCAAATCTCGCTCTCGCACGTTGTCATTTGGGATTACTTAGACAAATGACATTTGTAACTGTAATGAGAATAATAACATATTGCTTTGTTAATTAAGTACTCCCAGTTAGGACGCCGTACGAAGCCAACAGGATATCCTACAATTACTCTGCAGATGGCCGACTCCGATGACATACCAGCAAATTTGGACACCTTATCGACGGATCCAAATCGAACCTCCCGAAAAGAAGCGTTTTGCGCAAAGATAATCAAATTAATCGCTCCATATAAATTCAGATATAACTTTAACGTTATTTCCTCCGAACCCTTTTGTTTATTACTCTGTCAGCTATTTTAAGTTGATCAATAAAAAAATTCGCATTTTCAGCACGAATGAGCTTGGATAAATGCGAGAGTTTGTTTCACGAGCGGCTTATTTTAGGGGGGCCCCGTTGCCGAAGCTACTCGTGGCAGGTACCGTATGCGAGCTTTGGATTATTGGAACACGCCAGGAAAATGTTACAAGTTCTCTCGAGTTATCCATTCAATTAGACATGATGGTTTTAATCTTGTGTTCGAATGAAACGTGCTTTTGGTGATCGCATCGTTTTTATGTTTATGGTTGGCAAAATATTAACAAGCAACAGCATAATTAGTCTTTAAAAACGTTGTTTTGTATAGCAATTTTCGATTAAAATAGACTTGTAGGCTTTTAAAAACGATTTAAGTACAAAGTGTGTATTATATAACAATTTAGTGTTGTTATAATTGTTAACAGATTGTCTAAGACCATATAAGTTTGTTCTAATAAACAATAAAATAAGTTATAATGAATTTAAATCGTTGATCCAATAAATATTAAAATAATTTTTTATTATATGGTGGTGCCCTTAAGAAGAGGCTTATAATTTTAATTTTAATTTGTATTAGTGACAATTTTGAAAAGTCTAATTGTTTATCCAAGAGTACAAACAGTTCAACAATTAAATTTTGTATTTTTAAATAAATATTACAATAATTTTTTATTATATGGTGGTGCCCTTAAGTAGAAGCCTATAATTTTTATTTTAATTTGTATTAGTGACAATTTTAAAAAGTATAATTGTTTATCCAAGTGTACAAACAATTCCGCAATTAAATTTAGTATTTTTAAATAAATATTACAATAATTTTTTATTATATGGTAGTGCCTTTAAGAAGAGGCTTATAATTTTTATTTTAATTTGTATTAGTGACATTTTTGAAAAGTCTAATTGTTTATCCAAGTGCACAAACAATTCAGCAATTAAATTTAGTATTTTTAAATAAATATTACAATAATTGTTTATTATATGGTGGTGCCCTTAAAAAGAAGTTTATAATTTTTATTTTAATTTGTATTAGTGACAATTTTGTAAAGTCTAATTGCTTATCCAAGTGTACAAACAATTCAGCAATTAAATTTTGTATTTTTAAATAAATATTACAATATTTTTTTATTATATGGTGGCGCCCTTAAGAAAAGGCTTATAATTTTTATTTTAATTTGTATTAGTAACAATTTTGAAAAGTCTAATTGTTTATCTAAGTGTATAAACAATTCAGCAATTAAATTTTGTATTTTTAAATAAATATTACAATATTTTTTTATTACCATATATGGTGGCGCCCTTAAGAGGCTTATAATTTTTATTTTAATTTGTATTAGTGATAATTTTGTAAAGTCTAATTGTTTATCCAAGTGTACAAACAATTCAGCAATTAAATTTTGTATTTTTAAATAAATATTACAATAATTTTTTATTATATGGTAGTGCCCTTAAGAAACGGCTTATAATTTTTATTTTAATTTGTATTAGTGACAATTTTGTAGTCTAATTGTTTATCCAAGTATACAAAAAATTCAGCAATTAAATTTTGTATTTTTAAATCGTTAATTACTCTATGTTGAAATATTTTTTTTATAACAGATAGCTATGGTGCAAGACAATCTTTGATAATATTTAATTCGTGTTATTTAAAAGTAATAAAATATAAATATGTAAGAAACAACAACTCTTGTTGAAAAATTCTGAATAACATTGTAAGTTGTGCCAAGTTAGCTACAGTAAACTCTCTCTTAACGGACAGTTATGATAAGCAGGCCCCTTCAATTGAGCTCATCTTTTTATGGCACCGTATAAAATGCATATATCTATTTTAAATGAAGGATCAAGCTTTAGTAAACGGATAACTCTTGTAAAAGACGAAAATTGTTGCACCATTAGTGTCCGCTTATAAGAGAGTTTACTGTAGAAAGAATAATTATTTAGTTCTTTGTTAATATTTATTCCTAGCCTTTTTAATTTTGAATTACGTTTCGAACAACAAATACAACTAAGAAAAATTAAAATACATCTTTTTTTAAGTCACAAAGGTCAACTGTTATTAGACTGAGAAGTTTAAAACCAGCAAAACAGCAAAAATCACTAACACTATAATCATTGTACTATGTTCGGCTAAAAATACGGTCCTGATATTTTAATACCGTATTAATATGTCTTTATTTTATTTAGAAAAAAATCAGGGTAGTTGTCACTAACTTACAAAGTGTATAAAAAAATATTTCCATAATTCGATTATGTTTTAATAGACACTAATTTTGAAAAAATCATGGTACTATGTTCGGCTTAAAATACGGTCCTGATATTTTAACACCGTATTAATATGTCTTAAATTTATTTAGAAAAAATCAGCGGGGTTGTCACTAACTTAAAAACTGTATTAAAATAATTATTTCATAACTCGATTATGCTTTAATAGACACTAATTTTGAAAAAATCATGGTACTATGTTCGGCTATAAATACGGTCCTGATATTTTAACACCGTATTAATATGTCTTTATTTTAACTAGAAAAAAATCAGAGTGGTGTCACTAACTTAAAAATTGTATTAAAAAAATTATTCCCGTAACTCGATTAGCTTTAATAGACACTAATTTTGAAAAATCATTGTACTATGTTTGACTAAAAATACGGTCCTGATATTTTAATACCGTATTAATATGTCTTTATATTAACTAAAAAAAAATCAGCGGGGTTGTAACTAATTTAGAAACTCTATTAAAAAAATTATACCCATAACTCGATAATGCTTTAATAGACACTAATTTTGAAAAAATCATTGTATTATGTTTGGCTAAAAATACGGTCCTGTTATTTTAATACCGTATTAATATGTCTATTATTTTAACTAGAAAAAAATCAGCGGGGTTGTAACTAACTTAGAAACTGTATTAAAAAAAAAATTCCCATAACTCGATTATCTTATTTTGCAATTCAGGTCATTAGGAGTTGGAACACATTTTATGGGGGGTTCTCGCATTATAAATAAATAATGGTCGCCGTAGTTTTTCCCTTTACTTTATGTAAATCCACTTCGTGTACGCAGGTATGTGTATAAATTATTCTTTGCATTGACCGCCCACGCTACCTTTAGATGTTTGTTTATAACCGCTGCCGAGACGAGCCGCTTTTTTGCATATTCATAACGCACAACCGAATAAAATAGATTATGTGCATAGAATTTAGAATTAAATTTATTTAGTGTAATTGAGCCCTTTTGGACGTATCACGAGCAACCCCTTTCGGAATCGCACATAATGTAACCCAAAAATTTCAATTTATTAATCCAAAAAAGTAGAATTTCGACGCTTCAATAGTTCAACATTTTTTTTAGTAACTTAAAAAGCTTATTTTTTTAAATACAGAAAGTGCTTTGGTCGAAAGCTCTCCGGCGAGCTTTTCCAATTGCAGTGGAAACTCGGTTATCCGGACTAATTAATGTTGCAGCTCATCCGGATAATTGAAAAAAAATTTTACCTTGTTAGGTTTTTATTTACAAAAAAAAAACGAAACAAATAAGTATTAATTATAAAATCAACAGTAAAAATACCAAAAAGAATCATAAAATGTTTATGTAAAATTAAAAGTAAATTGATCATTGTTAATTGTGGCGAAAAGCGGAGTGTGCACATTCGAGCTCAAAGTGGCACATTCCGATCTCGGGAAAATGAAGCGCGCCGCTCCGCGTCGCGCTTCATTTGCCTCCCTCGCTCGGAAATGTGCCACTTTTCGCTCGAATGCGCACATCTTCGTTTTTATTACATTTGTCTAATTTATCCTGCGCAACTTCAAATCAAAAATTTACATTTAATTTATTAAATATGAATTTTACATTAAAAAAACGTATTTACCATAGCAAATGAGTGGAAGAGAGCGAGAAGATAAGATAAAATTGTCGGGGCAAGCGAGAGGGAACCATTAAAATTAATCAATTAATTTTACGTTTAATTTATTGACTAATTTATTTTGAATCACGCTTAAAAGCGAGTGTGCGCATTCGAGCTCAAAGTGGCACATTCCGATCTCGGGAAAATGAAGCGCGCCGCTCCGCGTCGCGCTTCATTTGCCTCCCTCGCTCGGAAATGTGCCACTTTTCGCTCGAATGCGCACATCCTCGTATTTATTAGATTTGTCTAATTTATCCTGCGCAACTTCAAATCAAAAATTTACATTTAATTTATTAAATATGAATTTTACATTAAAAAAACATATTTACCATAGCAAATGAGTGGAAGAGAGCGAGAAGATAGGATAATATTGTCGGGGCAAGCGAGAGGGAACGATTACAATTAATCAATTAATTTTACGTTTAATTTATTGACTAATTTATTGTGAATCACGCTTAAAGCGAGTGTGCGCATTCGAGCTCAAAGTGGCACATTCCGATCTCGGGAAAATGAAGCGCGCCGCTCCGCGTCGCGCTTCATTTGCCTCCCTCGCTCGGAAATGTGCCACTTTTCGCTCGAACGCGCACATCTTCGTATTTATTACATTCGTCTAATTTATCCTGCGCAACTTCAAATCAAAAATTTACATTTAATTTATTAAATATGAATTTTACATTAAAAAAACATATTTACCATAGCAAATGAGTGGAAGAGAGCGAGAAGATAGGATAATATTGTCGGGGCAAGCGAGAGGGAACGATTACAATTAATCAATTAATTTTACGTTTAATTTATTGACTAATTTATTGTGAATGGGGCTTAAAACCGAGTGTGCACATTCGAGCTCAAAGTGGCACATTCCGATCTCGGGAAAATGAAGCGCGCCGCTCCGCGTCGCGCTTCATTTGCCTCCCTCGCTCGGAAATGTGCCACTTTTCGCTCGAATGCGCACATCTTCGTGTTAATTGAATTCGACTATATTAATAACAAATACTTCAAATCCAGATTTTCTATTCGGAGAAAGTTTTCGCTTGAAAGTGCGCAAACTCCTTAATAATTGAATTTGGCTATCTTATTCTTCTCTCTTACAAATAATATTGATTAAATCAAACTGAACTAAATGTACCATTTCTCGCTTTTCTTTTAATTAAAAATTACAGTAGGGTATTTTGACCAAAACCTACATTTCTAATTTAGGACTTTTATCTTTTTCCGAATTTTGATTCTTATTTCCCAACTTTTTCTTTAACATACCCCACCCAAGTCATTTTAAAATTGTGATGCACCCCCTATGTAACATATAAATATTTTTTTTATATTTAAAAATTGAATTAATCCATAAATGAAGTCTAATTACAACAGTGTAGGGGGAAAGTGACATGAAACAGCCAGTTTTAAAAAAAGGGATAAATAATATAGAAGGACATAAATAAATCAATTTTTTTTAAATCTGTAATTGTGCATGCATTTATGTACGTAATGTCATAAAACATTTTTCAAAATTAACGATATTTTTCGACTTCTAATCATTTATAAACAAAATAAAATTTGGCTTTTTCATAACCTATAGGTATTGAAAGAGCCAACCCAAGTTTTGAAAAAGCCATGTTCTTATTACAAGATTAAAACTGCACATTAACGAAGATATTATTTAATAATAATCTTAAACTATAATTTTAGATCTTATCTTATATATAAAAATGAATTGGCGTGTGTTAGTCTGCCTATAACTCTAGAACGGCTGGGCCGATTTGGCCAATTTTGGTTTTGAAATATTTGTAGAAGTCCAAGGAAACTATAGGTGAAAGAATATGAAGAAATTTCCAGAAAAATAGTAAAAACAACAATTTTATTTTCCTATACAAACTTATCGTATTGTAAGTGTTTTTTTATTAGTCACGTTTTATTAACAATTAAGATCCTAAGAAAATAAAATAAAGCCGGATGTTGTCGCAACTTAACTGCTTACATAGAAGATTTGGAGTATTTTAAATTAGTATGTTTTTGTATTACATATTATTATTTGATACTTTCGAATCGTGTTAGAATTTTATATTTATTAATGAAGAGCCCAAATAATTTTTTATTTTAAAGTTATTACATACAGTAATGTAATACATTTTTAGAAATGCTTCCTAGAACAATAAAGTGGTCGTAATAATACACAAAGTGTGTTTATAGTATTAAAATTTGTTTATTATATGTTAGATGAAATATTCTTCTACTCGATTTATTTATTTTGATTAAAATATAATTAAAAATATTTACGCAAATAAAATCTGAAACATTGAAAGAGGCTGTGAAAAAGTTCTTGGAAATCACAATAACCGTTTAGTTAAAAATCTGCAAGATACAATAAAAATGCAATATTATTATTTCAAAAATACACTACGGGCTGTTAGGGTAAGGTAGTTGATTTTTTTAGCTTATATTACACGATGATAAACGGACTTTCAGAATCTGAAAAGTTTTTCAAGATTCCTTCACAAATAACCGAGCTGCGATTTATCAAATTGAAAATTTAGAAAAAATAATTAGAAGACGGTCCCTTCGAAATCGTTTTTCTCGATAATTTCAAATAGCACGCCTATGGTTTTTTGCACCTGTCGGAAGCGGAAAACTCTGGCAAATCCGTATTTGTATAGTTTTTAAAGGTCCCTCTACAAATAACGGCGTTACAATTTTTTAAACGTAAACTTTTTTGCTACAAAACGTACCTGAAATTTCAACTTTTAATTTCTCGAGAAATTCGTAAAAATTTACGGTGTTGAAGGAGAAGCAGGTAAGAATAGCTCCGGCTATGTCGATTTGGGGCCTATAGAAATGTCCCGTAGAAATTTAAAGCAAATCTATTATATAATTTTTTTTCCTCATATTTAGAAAATTGGTTAATCCAACGTTGTCAAACTGAGAAGTGCGTCATATGATTAAATATTTTAGAATGGCGGGGAGGTTACATATAGTTTGGAAACCGCTGTCCTAATGCCTAATGGACTCAACATTGATAACAATAAACGAAATATTGATAATAATAAACGAACAAATTGTAATGCTTTTGTATTGGGTGGACCGATTCAAAGACAGTTTGAACACACTCAGCGGTTGATAACTTTAACCGTGATCACATTAAGTGGCGTCTACTGTATTTGTATATGCATATAGATATATATTTATATGTTATCGTTTCACTCCAACACCGTTCAACCCATAACCATGAAAATTGGCAATATATGTATTTTTGTGAAAATATATACTTTTATTTTTGGTTTTCTGCTAATTTTAGTTATTGAATTTGACACATTATTCAATTCTGAGGTCGAAAATGAAGCGCGCCGCTCCGCGTCGCGCTTCATTTGCCTCCCTCGCTCGGAAATGTGCCACTTTTCGTTCGAATGCGCACATCTTCGTTTTTATTACATTTGTCCAATTTATCCTGCGCAACTTCAAATCAAAAATTTACATTTAATTTATTAAATATGAATTTTACATTAAAAAAACGTATTTACCACAGCAAATGAGTGGAAGAGAGCGAGAAGATAAGATAAAATTGTCGGGGCAAGCGAGAGGGAACCATTAAAATTAATCAATTAATTTTACGTTTAATTTATTGACTAATTCATTTTGAATCACGCTTAAAACCGAGTGTGCGCATTCGAGCTCAAAGTGGCACATTCCGATCTCGGGAAAATGAAGCGCGCCGCTCCGCGTCGCGCTTCATTTGCCTCCCTCGCTCGGAAATGTGCCACTTTTCGTTCGAATGCGCACATCTTCGTTTTTATTACATTTGTCCAATTTATCCTGCGCAACTTCAAATCAAAAATTTACATTTAATTTATTAAATATGAATTTTACATTAAAAAAACGTATTTACCACAGCAAATGAGTGGAAGAGAGAGAGAAGATAGGATAATATGGTCGGGGCAAACGAGAGGAAACCATTAAAATTAATCAATTAATTTTACGTTTAATTTATTGACTAATTTATTTTTTAAATCACGCTTAAAACCGAGTGTGCGCATTCGAGCTCAAAGTGGCACATTCCGATCTCGGAAAATGAAGCGCGCCGCTCCGCGTCGCGCTTCATTTGCTTCCTCGCTCGGAAATGTGCCACTTTTCGCTCGAATGCGCACATCTTCGTGTTAATTGAATTCGACTATATTAATAACAAATCCTTCAAATCCAGATTTTCTATTCGGAGAAAGTTTTCGCTTGAAAGTGCGCAAACTCCTTAATAATTGAATTTGGATATCTTATTCTTCTCTCTTACAAATAATATTGATTAAATCAAACTGAACTAAATGTACCATTTCTCGCTTTTCTTTTAATTAAAAATTACAGTAGGGTATTTTGACCAAAACCTACATTTCTAATTTAGGACTTTTATCTTTTCCGAATTTTGATTCTTATTTCCCAACCTTTTCTTTAACATACCCCACCCAAGTCATTCTAAAATTGTGATGCACCCCTATGTAACATATAAATATTTTTTATATTTAAAAATTGAATTAATCCATAAATGAAGTCTAATTACAACAGTGTAGGGGGAAAGTGACATGAAACAGCCAGTTTTAAAAAAAGGGATAAATAATATAGAAGGACATAAATAAATCAATTTTTTTTAAATCTGTAATTGTTCATGCATTGATGTACGTAATGTCATAAAACATTTTTCAAAATTAACGATATTGTTCGACTTCTAATCATTTATAAAAAAAATAAAATTTGGCTTTTTCATAACCTATAGGAATTGAAAGAGCCAACCCAACTTTTGAAAAAGCCATGTTCTTATTACAAGATTAAAACTGCACATTAACGAAGATATTATTTAATAATAATCTTAAGCTATAATTTTAGATCTTATATAATTATAAAACGTTTTAAATAACGCAAATTCTGGATAAAATATTGACTTACATAAATCTAGGAAAATGTCTAAAAAATTGACGTTTGAGATCAATCATTGCAAAAACTTAAAAACGTTTTTAGCAAAAATAATGCAATTTTTCTTTTACGCCACAGGATTTATATGTCCAACCGTTACAACTTTGCAGCGGTACCACTCTTGATTGCTGTTACTACAATTATTATTGCATTTTATGCAATTAAAAGGTGGCTCTTTCATTACACTGCAGTCCTGCTCTTTCAAAACATATTCTCTCAAGAAACAAAATCTCGAAAATTACTATGAACTCAAAGATTAGTCTACAAAATATATACGTTATTAGAAGGCCTAATATATCTATAAAATTATAGTGTAATCATATTATTATTAGTTTTGTACGTATAGGCGTTAGAAAACAAATCAACTGAACTCAAAACCTTACTTTTTGACGACAAAATCTTCAATACGTCGTATCGGCGCCGTTTATTGACGGTGAACGGTCAAATTTTTGTGGGGGATATCTGGCTAGTGTTGCTATCTTAAAATAATAATACATAAACGATTCGTATGAAAACTACCGCGTAATTGATAATGGCTCTTTCAAAACTTGGCCGTTTCATGCCACTTTCCCCCTATACAAAATCTGCCTGAAAACTAATTTGTTTACAATTTCCAGAAAAATTAAAATTACCCAACAATATTTGGAGACCTTAATTTTGACATATATATCTTCAACAATCTACAAAAGATGATATAAAAATCAACTATTTGATTTTTAGTAGCCCACTTCAGAAAATTTGACTTTTATACAATTTTAATTAATCAAAAATGCGAATTAGTAAACATTCGAAAGTACACCCAAAAATATTTTTAACAAGGTCGCTACAATTAGGCGTGCGGAAGAGCACCATGATAACTTATTGAAAAGAATAAAATATCTAACCTTTTTCAAACAAAAAATAGATCTAATTTATTCGACTTTAAATTTTTTGAATTCAAGAATAAAATAATAATATAGGCAAATCCGATAAATACAAAGATGCGCGCATTCGAGCGAAAAGTGGCACATTTCCGAGCGAGGGAGGCAAATGAAGCGCGACGCGGAGCGGCGCGCTTCATTTTCCCGAGATCGGAATGTGCCACTTTGAGCTCGAATGCGCGCACTCGGTTTTAAGCACGATTACGAAGTGCCCCGTTTTAACGGGAAAAAACGAACGCGATTGACAATCCGGATAATCGCGAATCCGTATAACTGAGGTCCGGATAATCGAGGTTTTACTGTATTCAAATATGTATTTCGAATAAGTTTGTTAGCAAAATAAAGCATATGGAGCAAAACCAAGTTAAAAATCGACTGCGTTGCCAAGTCGCTTCCCCTACAGAAATTTATGGTCGTTGAGGTATTGGCAGTAAGCAAATCGAATTTCTGTTTTTGCAAGTTTTCGAAACGCAATACTTTATGAATTAGTTAACGTCAGTTTTTGGAAAGGTCCTGCAAGAGTAATCGAAGTATGAAGTGGAGAACTTCTCTTACTGTTTTAAAGTAACGACAGTTCGGCAAATTTACTGCCATAGGATGCTAGTAAATTTCTACCCGGTTTGCCGTCTATAAACTTCTGAATCCAGTCCACCCGGTCGAGTAGACGTCTCACTCAATCTACGTTATTTATATTGCGAATCTTTTTGTGTTTTTCTGGTTTCGTTCTGTGCTCGCAAACTTGAAAGATATTCTGTCGTTTGCGAGGGTACGACGTTTCCTTCTACCTGTGCTTATACAATTTTTAGCACGTCCGTTTTGATAGCGGTCGCCGTGTGCGAAGACGCGACCGTTTGCTGAGTTTGTTCGATAGAAGGTTTTTCGATGTGTTCAGGGGCTGGTGTTACCGTGTGAGCGAGTTCTGCTGTCATATGATAGCGCAAAGTTTTAAAATTTAATGCATTTAAAAGAAAATGATAAAGGGTGGTTGTTAGTACTTAATATAGAAGTTCTATAAAACATTTATTTTTTAATGCCCATTTATGTGTTAGGGAATCCCAATCTTTAAAAAATAATTCTAGTGCCTTCGGCTGTAAATACGTCCCTGAATATTTATTATGTTGTTAATATGGTTTTATTTTCAAGAGAAAAAAATCAGCGTAATTGTTACTAACTCAGAAGTTAATAAACAATAATATTTAAAAAATCGTTCAACTATGTTCGGCTATAAATACAGTTTTGATATTTTAACAGGGCATTAATATGTCTTTATTTTAACTAAAAAAATCAGGTGTTGTCAACTAACTTGAAAATTGTAAAAAAAATATTTGCCATAACTCGATTATGCTTTAATAGACACTAATTTTGAAAAAATCATTGTACTATGTTTGGCTAAAAATACGGTCCTGAGATTTTAACACCGTATTAATATGTTTTTATTTTAACTACAAAAAAATCAGCGTGGTTATCACTAACTTAGAAATTGTATTAAAAAAATTATTCCCGTAACTCGATTATGCTATAATAGACACTAATTTTGAAAAAAATAATTGTACTATGTTTGGCTAAAAATACGGTCCTGATATTTCAACACCGTATTAATATGTCTTCATTTTAACTAGAAAAAAATCAGCGGTGTTGTAACTAACTTAAAAATTGTAAAAAAAAATATTTCCCATAACGCAATTATGCTTTAATAGACACTAATTTTAAAAAAATCATTGTAGTATGTTCGGCAAAAAATACGGTCCTGATATTTCATCAGCGTATTACTATATGTCTATTTTAACTAGAAAAAAATCAGCAGGGTTGTAACTAATTAAAAAACTGTATTAAAAAAATTATTGCCATAACTCGATAATGCTTTAATGGACATTCATTTTGAAAAAATCATTGTACTATGTTCGGCTAAAAATACGGTCCTGATATTTTAACACCGTATTAATATGTTTTTATTTTAGCCGGAAAAAATCAGCGAGGTTGTAACTAACTTAGAAATTGTAAAAAAAAAAATATTTCCCATAACTCGATAATGCTATAATAGACACAAATTTTGAAAAAATCATTGTACTTTGTTCGGAAAAAAATACGGTCCTGATATTTTATCAGCGTATTAATATATGTCTATTTTAACTAGAAAAAAATCAGCGGGGTCGTAACTAACTTAAAAACTGTATTAAAAAAATTATTGCCATAACTCGATAATGCTATAATAGACACTAATTTTGAAAAAAACCATTGTACTATGTTCGGCTAAAAATACGGTCCTGATATTTCAAAGGGGCATTAATATGGCTTTAATTTAGTTAGAAAAAAATCGGGGTGGTTGTCACCGACTCCAAAGTCATATAAAAAAAAACATTTTCCACAGCCCGTTCACATGTAGGTAAATAAAAACTAATTTTTCCGGTGCGTAAAATAACCTGGTACCGGCAGTGGATCTATTGTTACTTTTCTCTGTAATTACGAAAAGGCCGAATTTTATCGATGACACTTGGGTAGTGTTCTCTTAAATTTAAGATAGTGAAAGTGGTATTTCGTGACTGACTATATGAAAAGATGCGTGCATCGCCCCGTTACTACTGTTCCAAAGACATTTCCACGAACATTTCGTTGTTATAGGCTTTTCGTGCTTAAAATACAAATTCGTAAACCAAAAGTGCTGTCACATAAACAACCGTTTTAGTGAATATCTTTGAACGTCTCACATACCTCTAATAAATAAATATTATTTCTTTGGAAGTTTTAATGAGAAAATTCCATAAATCAAAACTTCTTTATGAGCGTAGCCATTATTTAGCAACAAATTCCAACCAAAAGCGCCGAATTCAATATAACTGTGTTGTTCTTATATTAAAACGGACAAATTGGTATACATTTTCATAGAATATTACATTATTTTAAAAAATTAAAAAACTCCTTTTAAGATAATACAAGTGTTGATTTAAATTTGTTACTAAAACGACTAATTTTTTGCATTACTCCTGTATAATAAGTTTTCCTTATTTTAGTTATTAATAATTTTGCTAAAGACTGTATTTTGACTAACAATATAACACCGCATAAACTATTAACAAATACATTTCGATTTCAACTGACAAAATAATCAAACTAAAATAAAAACCAAAATCTTTTAAGTGAGCAAAATAAAGTTGGCGGGAACTCGGGTCGTAAAACCATTTAAATTTGATATTTATGAGAAATATATTTGTGAACATAGTATATCTTACGGTATCTGCCAGTTACTATATACATCTACACACTTTTCTACTTGCATTCAATATGTAGATTTGAAAAAATCTTCCATTTCGATAAAATTTACCCTACACGCTATTTCAAATTCAAAAGCGTATCAATGTGATTTACGTAAAATGGCGTAAAATAAAATCGAATATGAAAATCTCTTGTATTACAAATTTACAATCTATTATGGGAAAAATAAATTCATTTCAAATATAAGACCCAAAAATTTGATAAAGCACGAAAAGAACAGGTCCGGAGCAAGACCTATTTCGACAAATGTAATTACAGTAAAACCTCAATTATTCGGACCTCAGTTATACGGATTCGCGATTGTCTAAGTATAGTGCAACGACGCCGATTTTTTTCCCATTTTATTAAAAGCATATTAATATACTATAAAAATTACAGGACCGTAATTAGACACGGCGGTAGTTTCGCGATTTTTTTAAATTTATTCATTTTCATGAAATCGGTGTTTGGAAATAAATATATTTGAAAGACTTCTAAGTAAAGTGCAACGACGCCGATTTTTTCCCACTTTATTAAAAGCATATTAATATACTATAAAAATTACAGGACCGTAATTAGACACGGCGGTAGTTTCGCGATTTTTTTAAATTTATTCATTTTCATGAAATCGGTGTTTGGAAATAAATATATTTGAAAGACTTCTAAGTAAAGTGCAACGACGCCGATTTTTTTCCCACTTTATTAAAAGCATATTAATATACTATAAAAATTACAGGACCGTAATTAGACACGGCGGTAGTTTCGCGATTTTTTTAAATTTATTCATTTTCATGAAATCGGTGTTTGGAAATAAATATATTTGAAAGACTTCTAAGTAAAGTACAACGACGCCAATTTTTTTCCCAGTTTACTAAAAGCATATTAATATACTATAAAAATTACAGGACCGTAATTAGACACGGCGGTAGTTTCGCGATTTTTTTAAATTTATTCATTTTCATGAAATTGGTGTTTGTAAATAAATATATTTGAAAGACTTCTAAGTAAAGTGCAACGACGCCGATTTTTTTCCCACTTTATTAAAAGCATATTAATATACTATAAAAATTACAGGACCGTAATTAGACACGGCGGTAGTTTCGCGATTTTTTTAAATTTATTCATTTTCATGAAATCGGTGTTTGGAAATAAATATATTTGAAAGACTTCTAAGTAAAGTGCAACGACGCCGATTTTTTTCCCACTTTATTAAAAGCATATTAATATACTATAAAATTACAGGACCGTAATTAGACACGGCGGTAGTTTCGCGATTTTTTTAAATTTATTCATTTTCATGAAATCGGTGTTTGGAAATAAATATATTTGAAAGACTTCTAAGTAAAGTGCAACGACGCCGATTTTTTCCCACTTTATTAAAAGCATATTAATATACTATAAAATTACAGGACCGTAATTAGACACGGCGGTAGTTTCGCGATTTTTTTAAATTTATTCATTTTCATGAAATCGGTGTTTGGAAATAAATATATTTGAAAGACTTCTAAGTAAAGTGCAACGACGCCGATTTTTTCCCACTTTATTAAAAGCATATTAATATACTATAAAATTACAGGACCGTAATTAGACACGGCGGTAGTTTCGCGATTTTTTTAAATTTATTCATTTTCATGAAATCGGTGTTTGGAAATAAATATATTTGAAAGACTTCTAAGTAAAGTGCAACGACGCCGATTTTTTCCCACTTTATTAAAAGCATATTAATATACTATAAAATTACAGGACCGTAATTAGACACGGCGGTAGTTTCGCGATTTTTTTAAATTTATTCATTTTCATGAAATCGGTGTTTGGAAATAAATATATTTGAAAGACTTCTAAGTAAAGTGCAACAACGCCGATTTTTTTCCCAGTTTATTAAAAGCATATTAATATACTATAAAATTACAGGACCGTAATTAGACACGGCGGTAGTTTCGGATTTTTTAAATTTATTCATTTTCATGAAATCGGTGTTTGGAAATAAATATATTTGAAAGACTTCTAAGTAAAGTGCAACGACGCCGATTTTTTTCCCAGTTTAATAAAATCATATTAATATACTATAAAAATTACAGGACCGTAATTAGACACGGCGGTAGTTTCGCGATTTTTTTAAATTTATTCATTTTCATGAAATCGGTGTTTGGAAATAAATATATTTGAAAGACTTCTAAGTAAAGTGCAACGACGCCGATTTTTTTCCCAGTTTAATAAAATCATATTAATATACTATAAAAATTACAGGACCGTAATTAGACACGGCGGTAGTTTCGATTTTTTAAATTTATTCATTTTCATGAAATTGGTGTTTGGAAATAAATATATTTGAAAGACTTCTAAGTAAAGTACAACGACGCCAATTTTTTTCCCAGTTTATTAAAAGCATATTAATATACTATAAAATTACAGGACCGTAATTAGACACGGCGGTAGTTTCGATTTTTTAAATTTATTCATTTTCATGAAATCGGTGTTTGGAAATAAATATATTTGAAAGACTTCTAAGTAAAGTGCAACGACGCCGATTTTTTCCCAGTTTATTAAAAGCATATTAATATACTATAAAATTACAGGACCGTAATTAGACACGGCGGTAGTTTCGCGATTTTTTAAATTTATTCATTTTCATGAAATCGGTTTTTGGGAAATAAATATATTTGAAAGACTTCTAAGTAAAGTGCAACGACGCCGATTTTTTCCCAGTTTATTAAAAGCATATTAATATACTGTTAAAATTACAGGACCGTAATTAGACACGGCGGTAGTTTCAGATTTTTTAATTTTATTCATTTTCATGAAATCGGTGTTTGAAATAAATATATTTAAAGACTTCTAAGTAAAGTGCAACGACGCCGATTTTTTCCCAGTTTATTAAAAGCATTTAATATACTGTTAAAATTACAGGACCGTAATTAGACACGGCGGTAGTTTCAGATTTTTTAATTTATTCATTTTCATGAAATCGGTGTTTGAAATAAATATATTTGAAAGGGACTTCTAAGTAAAGTGCAACGACGCCGATTTTTTCCCAGTTTTTTAAAAAGCATATTAATATACTGTTAAAATTACAGGACCGTAATTAGACACGGCGGTAGTTTCACGATTTTTTAATTTATTCATTTTCATGAAATCGGTGTTTGAAATAAATATATTTGAAGGACTTCTAAGTAAAGTGCAACGACGCCGATTTTTTCCCAGTTTATTAAAAGCATATTAATATACTGTTAAAATTACAGGACCGTAATTAGACACGGCGGTAGTTTCAGATTTTTTAAATTTATTCATTTTCATGAAATCGGTGTTTGGAAATAAATATATTTAAAGGACTTCTAAGTAAAGTGCAACGACGCCGATTTTTTCCCAGTTTATTAAAAGCATTTAATATACTGTTAAAATTACAGGACCGTAATTAGACACGGCGGTAGTTTCAGATTTTTTAATTTATTCATTTTCATGAAATCGGTTTTTGGGAAATAAATATATTTAAAGGACTTCTAAGTAAAGTGCAACGACGCCGATTTTTTCCCAGTTTATTAAAAGCATATTAATATACTGTTAAAATTACAGGACCGTAATTAGACACGGCGGTAGTTTCACGATTTTTTAATTTATTCATTTTCATGAAATCGGTGTTTGAAATAAATATATTTAAAGGACTTCTAAGTAAAGTGCAACGACGCCGATTTTTTCCCAGTTTATTAAAAGCATATTAATATACTGTTAAAATTACAGGACCGTAATTAGACACGGCGGTAGTTTCCGATTTTTTAAATTTATTCATTTTCATGAAATCGGTGTTTGAAATAAATATATTTGAAAGGACTTCTAAGTAAAGTGCAACGACGCCGATTTTTTCCCAGTTTATTAAAAGCATATTAATATACTGTTAAAATTACAGGACCGTAATTAGACACGGCGGTAGTTTCAGATTTTTAATTTATTCATTTTCATGAAATCGGTGTTTGAAATAAATATATTTAAAGGACTTCTAAGTAAAGTGCAACGACGCCGATTTTTTCCCAGTTTATTAAAAGCATATTAATATACTGTTAAAATTACAGGACCGTAATTAGACACGGCGGTAGTTTCACGATTTTTTAATTTATTCATTTTATGAAATCGGTGTTTGAAATAAATATATTTAAAGGGACTTCTAAGTAAAGTGCAACGACGCCGATTTTTTCCCAGTTTATTAAAAGCATATTAATATACTGTTAAAATTACAGGACCGTAATTAGACACGGCGGTAGTTTCGATTTTTATAATTTATTCATTTTCATGAAATCGGTGTTTGAAATAAATATATTTGAAGGACTTCTAAGTAAAGTGCAACGACGCCGATTTTTTCCCAGTTTATAAAAGCATATTAATATACTATAAAATTACAGGACCGTAATTAGACACGGCGGTAGTTTCGCGATTTTTAAATGTAGTATTATTTTTAATAAATCGGTGTTTGGAAATAAAAAATATTTGAAGGACTTCTAAGTAAAGTGCAACGACGCCGATTTTTTCCCAGTTTATTAAAGCTGTTTAATATACTGTTAAAATTACAGGACCGTAATTAGACACGGCGGTAGTTTCGCGATTTTTAAATTAGTATTATTTTATGAAATCGGTGTTTGGAAATAAATATATTTGAAGGACTTCTAAGAAAGTGCAACGACGCCGATTTTTTCCCTGTTTATTAAAAGCATATTAATATACTGTTAAAATTCAGGACCGTAATTAGACACGGCGGTAGTTTCCAAATTTTTAAATTAGTATTATTTTATGAAATCGGTGTTTGAAATAAATATTAAGGACTTCTAAAGTGCACGATGCCGATTTTTTCCCTGTTTATTAAAAGCATAGTTATATACTGTTTTAAAATTACAGGACCGTAATTAAACAGGGCGATAGTTTCACAAATTTTTATAATTTAGTATATATTCTTAAGAGATCGGTTTTGAAATAAATTTAACGTAACGCACCCTATACATATTTTACATGTATATAAATGGATAAAAAGCATCAGGATTTTAATTTCGTTTGTAAGATATGGATCAAAATAAGTCTAGGGATTTTTGTGAATCAACGGGTCCGTTTTTTATTTATTTAGTTTTGTCGTAAAATTCATTTTAGAGTAAAAAATGACAGTTATAGTTATGAGGGTACGTAGGAATGTTTGAATATAAAGCAATTCTTTTTTCATTTTGGCTAAAAACATGGACTAAAACCCATCGATTTTTTTTCAAAACTTTTTCCCAAAGCTATGGAATAGCACGCCTATTTTCTTAGGCCTATCCAACGAAAACGGCTGCCAAATGAATCTGAATTTTTAAGTTTTAACGGAATTTAAGTTCAAATTTAAAGCAACAGCCAAATTTAATCAATTTTTTCAAAATTATTTAAAAATCAAGTGTTTCTGGAATTTAAATTTTTATAAATCTTTTTAATCCTAATAAGCCAGAACATTATTTTCTACTTTTTTATATAAAAGCAATAATTACTATAAATTACAACCGTAATTAAAACGGCGGTAGTTTCACAATTTTTATAATTTAGTAATTTTTAAATCGGTTTTGAAATAAATATATTTAAAGGACTTCTAAGTAAAGTGCAACGACGCCGATTTTTTCCACGTTTATATAAAGCATGTTAATATTCTGTTAAAATTCAGGACCGTAATTAGCACGGCGATAGTTTCACGAATTTTTAAATTTAGTATCATTTTAAAAATCGGTTTTGAAATAAATATATTTAAAGGACTTCTAAGTTAAGTGCAACGACGCGATTTTTTCCACTTTATTAAAAGCATATTAATATACTATAAAATTACAGGACCGTAATTAGACACGGCGGTAGTTTCCAAATTTTTAAATTTATTACATTCATAAATCGGTGTTTGGAAATAAATATATTTGAAAGGACTTCTAAGTAAGTGCAACAACGCCGATTTTTTCCAGTTTATTAAAAGCATTTAATATATGTTAAAATCAGGACCGTAATTACACGGCGAAGTTTCCGAATTTTATAATTTATATACTTCTTGAGATGGTTTTGAAATAAAATATTTGAAAGACTTCTAAGTAATGTGCGACGACGCCGATTTTTCCACTTTATTAAAGCATATTAATATACTATAAAATTACAGACCGTAATTAGACGACCGCGTATTTCAATTGAAATTTGCTCATGAAATTGGGTTTCGATAAAAATTTAAAATTTGTAGATACCGCCGTTTGTCATATTAAACTATTAAATTTTAAGGACATGGTACCAAAGTATTTCTGTCTGAGAAATTTCGGCAAAAAGGCCGCGACTCATAATTGCCAGTTTATACAAAAGCCTGAACTTTGTCTGATTTAATGTTAGACCGAAGTCTGGCGACCGATTTCGCGAATTTAAGATTCGATATTCGAACGAAGTCTTTCGATATAAAATTTAATTAGATACCGCACGTCGCTATGCAACTCAAACTTACATTTGTAAGCGACGATGGTAACAGTAGATTTCTGTCGGTTTCGTTAAAGTGAGCAATCCAAAATACCGAAATACAATTTAACCAGCATACAGCCGAACTATAACCTGAAAATATTTTACCGAGTACCACGCTTTCATTATAAGATTCAGAACTGACACCTGAATAAGAAATATTGTTGCATCTTTGAATTTGAGCCAACTAAATCGGTGAATTAGTAAGAGTTAAGTCGTTTAAAGTTTGATTCTTAAGTACGACAACTTACATTTCGAATAAGAACCTGCGTCTACAGCAAAGTGGAAGCAATACAAATCTAAAGAACAATTGACAGAAAGTTATTAACCAAAACTGCAATTTAAAAACAATTAAGTGCTGAACTTTAACATTAGTACAAAATGTTTTCCTGTCAGTAACGCGGAGAGCTTTCCCTCTTTCAACTAATCGTGACTGACAACAACTAATAATTTTGAAATCTTTTCAACTATTTGCTTTGGCAATTCTGGGCCTCGACAAGAAATATAAGTTCGTTTCGAACTTTTGCACTTAAAATCTAATTACTATTTCGATGTCAAGAACAGGCCATCAATCGCGTTTTCTAAAGAACTACAAAGGACTAGGAATGATGTACAGTAAAGCTCCAATTATGAGCAGTAATTGGAACCGAGCCCGAAATATTTTTGATTATAAATAGAATGCAACTTGGGTAAAAATAAGGTAAGTGCGTTAATATCGGTCACATCATTATTGAATAAAAATAGAGTGAAACTTCTCATAGACGGACACCAATGGTTATAAAACTTTTGTCCGTGTAAGACTAAAATGCACGTAAAGCATAGGACTTCTTTCAGTCATTAAAGTATGTCATATATATTTTATTAAAAATTTGGGAGCTCGATACCTCCCTTAACTTGAGAGATTTTTAAACATAGTTTTGATTTTTTGATAGCCTAGCCTTTTTTGTTTAAGGTACGTTCAAAAATCTCCATTGCTTATGGCTCAATTTTGAAAAATAATTTCTAAAAGCAAATTTAATAATTATTTAACAAGTATGTCATATATATTTTATTAAAAATTTGGGAGCTCGATACCTCCCTTAACTAAAAAGATTTTTAAACGTAGTTTTGATTTTTTGATAGTCCAGCCTTTTTTGTTTCAAGTACGTTCAAAAATCTCCATTGCTTAAGGCTCAATTTTGAAAAATAATTTTTAAAAGCAAATTTAATAATTATTTAAAAAGTATGTCATATATATTTTATTAAAAATTTGGGAGCTCGATACCTCCCTTAACTTGAGAGATTTTTAAACATAGTTTTGATTTTTTGATAGTCCAGCCTTTTTTGTTTAAGGTACGTTCAAAAATCTCCATTGCTTATGGCTCAATTTTGAAAAATAATTTCTAAAAGCAAATTTAATAATTATTTAACAAGTATGTTTTATATATTTTATTAAAAATTTGGGAGCTCGATACCTCCCTTAACTAAAAAGATTTTTAAACATAGTTTTGATTTTTTGATAGTCCAGCCTTTTTTGTTTAAGGTACGTTCAAAAATCTCCATTGCTTATGGCTCAATTTTGAAAAATAATTTCTAAAAGCAAATTTAATAATTATTTAAAAAGTATGTCATATATATTTTATTAAAAATTTGGGAGCTCGATACCTCCCTTAACTTAAAAGATTTTTAAACGTATTTTTGATTTTTTGATAGTCCAGCCTTTTTTGTTTAAGGTACGTTCAAAAATCTCCATTGCTTAAAGATCAATTTTGAAAAATAATTTTTAAAAGCAAATTTAATAATTATTTAAAAAGTATGTCATATATATTTTATTAAAAATTTGGGAGCTCGATGCCTCCCTTAACTTAAAAGATTTTTAAACGTAGTTTTGATTTTTTGATAGTCCAAACCTTTTTGTTTAAGGTATGTTCAAAAATCTCTGTTGCTTAAGGCCCAATTTTGAAAAATAATTTCTAAAAAATTGAACAATTTTCTTAAAAAGTATGTTGTATAATATAATATTAAAAACTTGGGAGCTCGATGCCTCCCTTTAATTTAAGAGATTTTTGCATAATATCAATAAAAGAATAAATAGAAAAAAATTAATAGGTAATTTACCCGATTTACTAATTATTACAAACTATACAATATAAGAATACTTTCATTCTATTTTAGGTATCAATCTACCGCGCAAAAAGGAGTTTGAGAGTAGTCATTATTTTGGAAATAAATTTAGTTCATTTATTTAAACCTTTTGAATGTGCTCCTTTAAATAACCTTGTATTAATAATTTCAAATAAAGAAATGCGTGAATCTAAAAAAGGCTGATAAAAGTTTTCCATCGACTTCCACAACTCGAGCGGGCCTGATGACTAAACGCACCTGCACATCATAGCCGAACAATTACAATCAAACATTAATTTTAGACCTTTGTAATTAATTTTTTCGTAAACCATTAGAACAAAATTGTTGCATATTTTTTTCCAAGTCTATGGATATAAGAATTTTAAAGATACCCTTATTTTTACCCAAGCAAATTCAAAAAAACCGAATAAAACTATAAAAAACGCACTCACATTTATGATTTTCGCACGGACGATACTTCTTGGGGGAAGGAACCATTTCGTACACCACCAGCACTCAATACACTAATTAATTAAAAATTAAAGGTAAATGTTTTAAGAGCGATGTTAACGCTTCGGCAAACTTTCACAAATGTGCTGCTCGCCGAACGCATTGTTATCTACGGTGGTGATAAGGAAAACCAGTTTCTTTTTAATGCTTTGTTCGAATTTAAATATTGAACCTTCAAATTGGCGTTGGTAATTTAATTATTTTCAATACAGTCAACTACAAATCAAGCAAAAATCACAACTCTGATCGTTTAACTGGGGCTTTATTTTGGGATGTTCATCTAATAGAAAAGCACTCCCCAATGGAAACCAAAATAATGTCCCCTTTCCTGTACCTCATTTAATAAGTTTGTGAACACAGAAATATTAAAAATATTAAAAAAAAGAAGAAGAGAAGAACAAAAAACAAAGTAAGTAATAAAAATAAACGTTACAACTTTTTTCAAATCTAAAAGCGTGTGCTGGTACTAAATTAAATTTAAAAACGAGAAAAATAATATAAAGAAATTCAATAAATACGAGGATGTGCGCATTCGAGCGAAAAGTGGCACATTTCCGAGCGAGGGAGGCAAATGAAGCGCGACGCGGAGCGGCGCGCTTCATTTCCCCGAGATCGGAATGTGTCACTTTGAGCTCGAATGTGCACACACGGTTTTGAGCAGGATTCACAATAAAATAGACAAAATATTGCATGACATCGTTCCCTCTCACTCGTACTTATGGCTTTGTCGTATCTTTTCGCTCGCTTCTACTCATTGCTATGGTAAAAATACGTTTTTTCAAATATATTATCGATTTTTTATTAAATTTATTAATTTGGAAGAAAGTTGAATAGACAAAATTCAATAAATACGATGATGTGCGCATTCGAGCGAAAAGTGGCACATTTCCGAGCGAGGGAGGCAAATGAAGCGCGACGCGGAGCGGCGCGCTTCATTTTCCGAGATCGGAATGTGCCACTTTGAGCTCGAATGTGCACACTCGGTTTTAAGCACCATTCACAATAATTTAGGCCAAAAAATTAATTAAACAATTTTAATCGTTTTTTCTCACTTGCGCTTACGAGATTTTTGTATCATTTCGCTCCCTTTCACTCATTGCTATGGTAAATACATTTTTTAAACATTAAATTGATATTTACTAAACTAAATTAGTTATTTTTATTTGAAAAAGCGTAGGATAAAGAAGATAAACTTAATAAACACGAAGATGTGCGCATTCGAACGAAAAGTGGCACATTTCCGAGCGAGGGAGGCAAATGAAGCGCGACGCGGACCGGCGCGCTTCATTTTCCCGAGATCGGAAATGTGCCACTTTGAGCTCGAATGTGCACACTCGGTTTTAAGCACCATTCACAATAATTTAGGCCGAAAAATTAATTAAACAATTTTAATCGTTCTTTCTCACTTGCGCTTACGAGATTTTTGTATCATTTCGCTCCCTTTCACTCATTGCTATGGTAAATACATTTTTTAATCTTTAAATCGATATTTACTAAACTAAATTAGTTATTTTTATTTGAAAGAGCGTAGGATAAAGTAGATAAACTTAATAAGCACGAAGATGTGCGCATTCGAGCGAAAAGTGGCACATTTCCGAGCGAGGGAGGCAAATGAAGCGCGACGCGGGCGGCGCGCTTCATTTTCCGAGATGGGAAAATGTGCCACTTTGAGCTCGAATGTGCACACTCGGTTTTAAGCACGATTACGAAGCGTCCCGATTTCTATAAAAAATGAATGATATACATATATATACGGAAGTATTTAACCGAACTTATTTTGGTAACTCGAGTTTTTGATAATTCGAATTATTTTTGCTGTCCCTTCGACTTCGACTTATCGAGGTTCGACTGTATATATATAAACCTAACGCAAATTGTCTAATATTTTTCCCTAAATGTAACAACCAATTAAATGAGACGAAAACGATTTATTTTCGGCCAACAATTGTATTGCGGTTTCAAAACGTTGTATTCGTAATGTGCGACACGTTCCACGTACATATATGTATGTTTTACGGATGTTGCACAGGATCTTGTTTCTCGCGGACCAAAAAAAAAGTCCTCCCGGTTTATTTATGATGTACATAGCAGTACAGGTGTTTGTCGGCACAATGGAGTACTTGCAAACATGAAAAACATATACAACTGCACACGTTATTATTTATTCCGTTGTGCATAAATTTTTCAAAATCGTTTCACAGCGCAAAGGACCCATTCGCTCAGAACTATGCACAAGAACTGCTAGAATGTGCTTTTGTATGGAATTTTTGAAATTCGGTAAGAATGAAGTTAATTGCTATATTTGTTGTTCTGTAATAATTCGAATTAAATAACCTAAAAATAATGTAAGTGTGTTCAAGTTGCAAAAGTATGATTTTGGTGAAGTACAGGTGGCCCTCGTTCAACCCGGGATCCTATAACACGGTAATCGGTGTATAGCAGCGCAATCTATAGCACTGTTTCGTTCTAACACGATAGTTCTATTAACACGGTACTTCTACAGCACTGGATAACATAATTTTGATTAAAAATATTTAAAAACTAAGTTATATTAAAATAAATAGATAAATATATTATAATTTACTCACTCGTGTTTGTTTTTAATAGATTTTTGGAACGTAACCCCCCTTTTTCAATTGGCTTTGAATCTCATATAACGCGGTTTCGCTCAACACGTCATTTTCTAGGAGCCTATCTATCGTGCTATAGAAGGGTTACGGAAATAATGTTTAAAGCATGTTCGTAGCTAGGAGAGGGTAAAAGTCCGCACTACCCACCCTAGAAAAATTGATAGTATTTGGATTGCCGAACTTAAAACCTTCTGGTGGATGATCAGGTGATCCATGAATGTGCCCAATTGGCTTTAAGCACGATTCACAATAATTAATTTACTTTCTAAGAATTAATTAAAAAAGTAATAACACCAAAACTATAATTTAATGCTTTTAAATAAAGGCCCACAGGAAAACGACATTTAAGAGAAAAATATAAAAGACAGGCAACGTCAAAAATTAAAAAGAAGAAGAAGAGAAGAACAAGAAACAAAGTTATTAATAAAAATAAACGTTACAACAATTTCAAGTCTAGAAGCGTTTGCTGGTACTAAATTAAATTTAAAAAGGAGAAAAGTAATATAAATAAATTCAATAAATGCGAGGATGTGCGCGTTTGAGCGAAAAGTGGCACATTTCCGAGATCGGAATGTGCCACTTTGAGCTCGAATGTGCACACTCGGTTTTAAGCATGGTTCACAATAATTAAGTTACTCTCTAAAAATAAATTAAAAGTTATAACAAGACCGAAAGTGTAGTTTAGTGCTTCTAAACAAAATTATTAATAAAAATAAACGTTACAATTTTTTTTTAAACCTAAAAGCTTTTGTTGGTACTAAATTTCATTTGAAAAGAAAAAAAGATATAGAGAAATTCAATAAAAGTGAAGTTTAATTTATTTACTATTTTTTTACCTATATCAAAATACCTCTAGATACAACAAACCGGTCATTCACTGGCCTTTCTACTCTACTCTCAAACGAAAACATCATATTATAAAAATATTTTGATACTTCATTAAATCTGATTGTTGCAAGCCTTCTAGAACTTTTAAAACATGACTTGCTACGTTGTGCCCAACTTGAAAACAATTTTATGACGTAAACGCAATCTTTCCCGAACCGAACACTACTTCAATTAACATTTGTTATTACAAATATTTGCTCTCATTTTCCTGAAGAGATCTTTCAGTACCCTGCATTCCAAATAAACTGGAATAGCTGAGAATAATGAAGCGTCGCTTGGTAATTGCATATTCATAGGAATCCAGTGTAATTGCCCTCGAGAGAAAACAATGTAACGTTTCCGCAAGTTTTGTCTAGAGATGTATTTATTTTTTTTGAAATAATTGCGCGATATTACAAGACGTTTCGCGCTTTCAATTTAACTCAGAGGAACGAATTTGGCGTGAACGTTGTTACATTTCAAACTGAAACGGGGGCGTTAATTGAAGAAGGGCAAAAATGATTTCAGTGCAGCTTAGAAAAGGTACACTTGCATCTGCTAAACGGATATCCAATTAGTGTCTCATCTGGCGGGTTAAGCTTCTAAAAGCTATATGGCAACCTGCTGATGCACTACTAAGCTTATCTCTACGTTAGAAGGCTGCTTCTTGCTGCTCTTTGGCTTTACCCGGAGAAACTAAACAGTCTAATTAGAAAGCGGGGCCGTTTACCGAGGTGGATTACACATTAAAGTACATCGTTCAGTTCTGCAATTAGAGGGCGTTTCTTTTTATTGTTCGCTTCCTAATTAATAATTAGTGTTTCGAAAAAAAAACATTCAGTAAGTCATTCTTTGTGAACGTGTCATTTTGTCCCGATTATTTCGGTACTTGTACAGTCAGCCTAAGAAGTAATCAACACCCTAAAAACAGTACTTACCGTAATCGAGCTATTTCAAGAGACAGGTTTTAGTTAAAAATAGTTTTTATGACGGCTTTTATAAGTACAACAAATAATTGTTTCTATTAATTGTTTAAAAAAAAGCTTTATAATCAATTTACTAAATCTTTTCTAACAAAAACGACAGCTGTCACAAATACCTTTACGTGTCTATTTAAGATTTAAAATTTACTTCTAGGTACTAAAATTACAAAGATCAATCTTAATTGTTTTTTAATCATGCAGCGCCACATTTTGTCTTTTAGAATAGCGCGATCACTGTAGGTGCTGCTCTAGGGTGTTGATTACTTCTTAGGCTGACTGTACATTTGAAACGTAACACCCTAATCTGAATATAATACGAGGCAATATTTTAGGAAAACTGTAATCCTGCACTGTTACATATGTGGTTTTGTAATACTATAATGTTTAAACACGGTGTACATTGCAGGATGTACCTCTTAGCAGTTTTAAGACGCCGGCATTAGAGGAGGAATATGTTTATATCGTAGGGGAACGTCGGATTTGTGAAGCTGCAACTACTTTTCGGGTACTGCTCCAAATTTTAATGGTTATCGTTATTGTTTTAACGGAATTTTGATTAGTGTAAATTGTCCAGTCGACCAGTGAATGACCGTTACGAGAAATAATGATTAAAGCATGGGCGTAGCTAGGAGAAGGTAAAGGTCGGCACTACCCACCCTAGAAAAATTGATAGTGTTTGGTTTGCTGAATTTAAAAGCTTCTGCTGGATGATTAGGTAATCCATGAATGTGCACAATTGGCTTTAAGCACGATTCACAAAGTTTAATTTATTTTCTAAGAATTAATTGAAAACACAATAAAACCAAAACTATAATTTAATGCTTTTAAATAAAGGCTTACAGGAAAAAGACATTTAAGAGCTAAATATAAAAGACAAGACAACGTCCTAAATTAAAAAGAAGAAGAAGAGAAGAACAAGAAACAAAGTTATTAATAAAAATAAACGTTACAACTTTTTCAAATCTAAAAGCGTTTGTTTATACTAAATGAAATTTAAAAAGAAGAAAAGTAATATAAAAAAATTCAATAAATACGAGGATGTGCGCATTCGAGCGAAAAGTGGCACATTTCCGAGCGAGGGAGGCAAATAAAGCGCGACGCGGAGCGGCGCGCTTTATTTTCCCGAGATCGGAATGTGCCACTTTGAGCTCGAATGTGCACACTCGGTTTTAAGCACCATTCACAATAATTTAGGCCAAAAAATTAATTAAACAATTTTAATCGTTCTTTCTCACTTGCGCTTACGAGATTCTTGTATCATTTCGCTCCCTTTCACTCATTGCTATAGTAAATACATTTCTTAAACATTAAATCGATATTTACTAAACTAAATTAGTTATTTTTATTTGAAAGAGCGTGGGATAAAGTAGATAAACTTAATAAACACGAAAATGTGCGCATTCGAGCGAAAAGTGGCACATTTCCGAGCGAGGGAGGCAAATGAAGCGCGACGCGGAGCGGCGCGCTTCATTTTCCCGAGATCGGAATGTGCCACTTTGACTCGAATGCGCACACTCCGTTTTAAGCACGATTCACAATAATTAATTTACTCTCTAAAAATAAATTTAAAGTTATAGTAATACAGAAAGCGCAATTTGGGGCTTTTAAACAAAATTATTAATAAAAATAAACGTTACAATTTTTTTTTAATCTAAAAGCTTTTGTTGGTACTAAATTTCATTTGAAAAGAAAAGAAGATATAGTAGAGAAATTCAATAAATGTGAAGTATTAATTTATTGACTATTTTTTTACCTATAGCAAAATAGCTCTCGATACAACAAACCGGTCATTCACTGGACGTTCTACTCTACTCTCAAACGAAAACATCATATTACAAAATATTTTGATACTTCATTAAATCTGATTAATGCAGGCCTTTTAGAACATTTACACCACAATCTACTTCGCTAAAAATAAATTATTTAAAGCCCAATAACGCATAAATCAAAATCTGGCAATTTTTGTTGTAATTTATCTACTTGTGACACCTTTTTAAAAACAACCCTTTCGCACTAAACGAATCGAGATTTATCGATAGATAATGCGATATTAAAATAAACGGGCGAATCTAAACGCCGTAAAAAACGAATTTAATTTGAAAGCCAAAATACTACGAGCAAATTATTTAATAAGGCGTGATATGAGTTTCGACCCTCAGAAATTTAATAATCTTTATATTCCATTTTGGGCCGTCGGTCGGCCCTGCCCCATAACACTTTTTAATAATTTCGAAAACATAAATTACAATAAATCGCGATTAGTTTCTATTAAAATGGCAAAAAAAAAGGCGCCCCGTAATTTATTTCGTTGCAAAAATCGCGCAATAAATAGCTGTGGCAATTCATTCGTGCGTTGCAAAAAGAATATTTTCGCACGTTTCGCTCCGTTATCGTTTCGGACTGACTGGGCCGACGATAATATCGGGCTTTTGTCGAGTGACACCTCAATGGCGTTTCTGATAAAGAGTCGCAGTAATTACTCAACGCAGGCCGCTATACAACGCGCGAACCAGTGCATTAGCGAAATATAAAACCCGACACGAATTTAACCCGTTCGAGTTCGTGCGAAAATGTTCGGAAAATAATTAGTTGGGAAAAGCTCTAACGGTTATTGTTAGTGCATTTAATAACTCTGTTTCGTTTTTAACCGTTCGGGCCCATTTTATATAATACTAGCTGGAGCGCCCGGCTTCGCACGGGTATTGTGATTTTAAAGTAAAAATTATTTTTTTTTCAAAATAAAATATGACATATGCTACTCAAGGATCGCATCTTCTACCTGTTAATTCAGGTCCCGTCAAAATCGGTTCAGCCGTTTCCGAGATATACAGAGAGACAAACTGACAGACAGACAGACAGACAGACAAAATGACAGACAGACAGACAAGAATTTTAAAAACACGTGTTTTGGTTTTAGCAATATTTAAATAACCATATATAAATTTGCAACTAAGAAAGAAAAATATTTAGAAAAATATTTTTGAACCTTCTTCATGAGTATGCTGACGAAGCGATGAGGAACTTTGCAAAATACAACAGTACGAATTTAAGTTATCGACAAAAGAAAACAACCAGTAACTTTTGTATAAATTTTGACTTTTGAGCTAAATCATCCCGAATGGTTTCTTCCCTGCGACCCGAAACATGAAAACTGCATTCACCATTGCGGTCCTTTTGCACCTAACCTGCTTTACTCGGCGAAAACCGATCCGCCGACGGTCCCCTAGCGATTTTGAAAGGCGATCCCATAAAAGATACAATCGTGTCATATTCTCTAACGGATAATGTACTCAGAGCATCGAGATAGCATCGTATGAGACAGTGATTGAAAACTCCATCAGCCAAATGAAATTGATAGCATCGAATAGACGAGTTTCCACGACGTCGAACATATGCGATAACTTGACAACGAACATTACAGCTAAACGCGCTGATATAAACTTATATCGTCCTGGATGTGTTGAAAAAGACGCGCGAATAACGAGCGGCAATGCGTCACTGTCCTTTGCCACAATGGCGAAATCACTGCCGGAGCGGTTGCACCGTTCCTCCTAATAAAATTAAAGAGCTCGGCCGTTAGAGGAAAATGTCGTCTAAAATATTAGATTGTAATTGTTTTAAAGGTCTTTGTGCGGGAAGCCCGGACGACGATTAATTTGGTCGGGCGAAGTGCGCGCCACTGATCTTCGGTTTCTGTTTGTCTCGCTTATTAAATTGCAGGGACTTTTCGTTTGTCTCAGACGTCAAGAACTGTATTCAATTTTATGTTCAGAAAAAGGTTTGTTTGCAACAATAATTTTGTTAAAAGGCACAAAATTGGCGATTTGGGAATTTTGTTATTAATATAATTCTGTAATATTTAATTGCGAATTGTCAGAAAGTGAATTAATTCTTGTAAAGTGTGCTTAAAGCCGAGTGTGCGCGTTCGAGCTCAAAGTGGCACATTTCCGATCTCGGGAAAATGAAGCGCGCCGCTCCGCGTCGCGCTTCATTTGCTTCCCTCGCTCGAAAATGTGCCACTTTTCGCTCGAACGCGCACATCTTCGTATTTATTCAATTTGTTTAAATTACTTTTTGGATTTAAAAAGGAAATAGCAATGTATTCAAATAAAACGACATAGGCGCAGTAACATAGTTTGATAACCACTGGTCTAGCTATACACAAGCGCAACATAGCGCGTTGTTATATTTAATTTAGGCGCGCCAAAGAAGTATTACTTCTAACGTGCGTACATAAGTACATGGACCGGTTTTTTTTTTTTACATAGAATGAAATTCAGTTATAAACATTTAGCAAAATTATTAAAGTAAACTCGAAGAATAAATTATTTTAAGTTTTTAGACAACTCAAATTAAATAAATTAATAACTTGGAAAATTTTTAAAATATATTTAAGAACTTTAGAAATTTTTAATTATCAATTTTTTTTGTATAACACAAATTGAATAAAACAAAACTTTATTCGGTAAATTTAAAAGGAAATTTTGATGAAAAAATCATTATGTATTTTCAGAAAACTCAAATAGAGTAAATACAGAATTTGTGGTTTTCAAAAACTTTGAAGATCATTAATTTACGCAAATAAAATTAATATTGAGAAAACTCAATAAATAAATTATCTTAATTGTTCAGAAATATTAAATTTATAAAATTAAATACAGTCAAACCTCGATAGATCGAAGTTGAAGAGAAACTAAAAATAATTCGCGTTATCAAAAATTCGAGCTATCGATATAAAAATATTTTTTAGTTTATGTTTTTAAAATTTACTTATTGTTTTTTTTTTCTTAATAATTTCCTAGAGATTTCTTGCTAAAACCTAAATCTTGTGTCTTGAACAAGTTGTAATTAGGCTTCATTTGGGGAATAATTCAATTTTTAAATATAAAAAAATATTTATATGTTATATATTATATGCATCAAAATTTTAGAATGACTTAGGTGGGGAATGTTAAAAAAAGATTGGGAAACACTGCTCTACATATTTCAAAATATTTTAAAACTATTAATTGTTTATTTTATGTTATTTGTGTATGCTCATAACAGTTAAGTTGAGCCAAATTAATACTTTTTTTCGGACTCATCAAATTCGGTTTTTTTTGTATGTCAAGGGGTTAATAATAATAAAAAAAGTGGAAATTTATTTGAGTTTACACTTTATTTAGCAAATTACGTTATAGTTCTTTGTTCTTCCTTAGTATTTTTCAAAAAATTATATAGCAATGTCCCTTTGATTTATTAATATTTTTGTAAATCTGTGTGAAATAATAAAAGTGTCTTTTGAGGCACCGAATACTGTAATGGAATATGTATCCATGGGCGTAGCTAGGGAATTTTCGTAGGGGACCAGGCCGGTCAGCTGATCAGCCACTTCAATCTTTCAATTTCGGTAATTCAAATACGGTTGTTTTTTAAGGGCGGTAAATGAGCCTCTGTCCCACACCCTAGCTACGCCTATGTATGTATCAAGCCTCAACGGTTTGTTTTGTGAAAAATAATGGTTAAACCATAAAATATCATATGAATAATTAAAGCAATAGTTAAAAAATAAAGTAAATTATTTGAGAAAGACTACTTTGTAATCAAATTGTTGTTATTAGTAGGTTTATTACAAATAATTTTGGAGTATCGAAGTTATAATGAAACAAATACTAATAATGAATGCTTGAATTGTTATAAATAATTGTCGATTTAGAACAATACTTCGAATTATATTTATATTGATTGAAATACGAATATTAACAATTTTAAGAGTAGAAATGTATATTTAAAAATACATTTATTGTTGGCTATACATATTAAAAATTGTGTGTCATTTCTTTTATAACTAATCAAGAAAAACAACTAATTTTTTGCTCACATATAATAAATTATTATAAACTAATTTCTAGCATTAAACATGGTCCAAAACACACCACCTAGAACTATACTTTCTTGCAATTAATTTGAACACAACTACAGTAGGTAGCTAATTGTTTTAAATATTTTTTTTAAAACAAATAGTACTTTTTTTAAATAACTATAAAGAAACGTATTAAGTTACAATTAGCTGATAGATAATTATAGCATTCAGGAATGAAAGGTTTCCATAAATTATATATTCAAATCTAGAAATGTTTTTATAAAAATTTGTTATATTAAAACTTTTTGAATCCAATTAAAAACTGTTAAATTGTGTTTTGAACTTATAATAATTTATTATAAATGAATTTGTAGCATCAAACATGCTTCTAAAGCAATTTTCAAGATTCGAGTATTGTTCTAAACTCAACATTAAACATATATCATAAGTAAAAGAATTTTATGTATTACAATTAATTGCAAAAGGACCTAATTAAATGTAATTAGCCAAAAAAGAAATAGTTTAAGGATTTCATGAAAGAATACATCTACAAATCTCATAAAAATATGTTCTATTGCAGAAGTTGTATAGGCAACCAGAAATGTAAGTTATTTGTAGCATATATCAATTTATTCAGTAATGTGTGGCTTCACACATGCTGTTCTTGTATTGTAAATAAAAGGGCATTAGTCCATAATAATCATCTGTAAAAACACTTTAGAAATTAGTATATAACTAGTTATTAAAAAACTAATCATTTCATTTAAGTTTTAATAAAATTTGCTAGCTTGTAAATGAGAATCATTCTCCACCAGTTCATTCGTTCTGAATCAAATCCGAATACAGAATATTAATTTATTAAAAACGCACCAGAACAACAATAACAATAATAATTTCCACTTAATTACTCTATTACAACAAAGCAAAGATAATAAAAGACGTTGTACAACATTAATTTACTCACAATGTACACTTTTTAAATAGACATATTAAAATGAAACGAACGAACCACGAAAAAGTAAGCAAAATACTTTGTGAGCCCTATGATGTTTGGAAATCCCCTGTGTCCACTAACTCATAAATCTCTCTATGACCAGAACAACAACTACTAGCCGCAGAAAAGCAGAGCTAGATTGTAACAAGTGAGGGAATTTGTAAGGGCTATATATTATTTTTTCTAACTTGGGAATTGATTTGAGCTGCTGACACTTCTTTCAAGTGTATATTTATAATTCTTTATAACTAATTTATATTCGAGACAGAACGTACCCCATAGATTATTTATTTATATTGTTCTATATAAATTACTTTCTCAATTAGTGTATAATTTTGTTCGCATGTGGTTTTCATGCGAAATGCAATTTTCCATCAAACATTTTCCGTTGCGATTTGGTGATAAGTTTGTAACATATTTCTATTTCTTGTTATTGATGAAGGGGCGGAATGAGATAAATCAGGCTCGACTTCCCCGCTGCCTGATAGCATAGTTATAGAAATAGGGAACAGCTAGCTTTAAAAAAAAAATGAAAAGCTTAGAATGTTATAAAAACTAGCTAAAAGCCTAGAGAGGTCGCGAAGATGATGTTAAAATGATTGATCCATTCAGTCAATATGTGGTTTTAGATGGAATAAGTGTACTTAATATTCCTAATGTGTCTGCAACCTTTCAAAAAAAGTGTACCTCGATGATTTTCTATTCATCTCATTTTTTGCCACTTATCCTTATGAATTCCTACAAAACTAATAAAAGTTTTAAAGTGATTTTTATTAATATATGGCACTTCCATAACTAGAAAAACTTCAGGGTAGTTGTCACGAACTTTGAAGACTTATAAAAAGATTAGTTTTCTATTGTAGCCTAATACTCGATTGCCCATGGCAATTACCAGAAACTCTGGACTTGTGTGTAATCAAGGTTGGTGCCTGGTAATACAAGATCTGTGTATATGTATGTCTTTTCAATTAATTCTATGTTTTTAAATACACTGTTAAAAATTTTTATTGTGATTGCAATTGTTTCGTGTTATTGCTCAGCACATGAAAAGAACGAGGTTGTTATAAGCAGAGTGGCGCAGTGGAAGCGTGCTGGGCCCATAACCCAGAGGTCCGTGGATCGAAACCACGCTCTGCTAACATTTTTTCTTTTTTTTTGCATGTTTATATAATAATAATCATTATTATTGGACAATCAGATGTAAATACATCGTATTTTTAACCAAATAGTACATATGAAACAACATAATTGAATTAAAATAGTTTTCAAAGCCGTTTAAGATAGTCAAAGTACGCTAATCAAAACTTTTTTGACTATTTGGACAAAGTATGTATATACAAATCCAAAAAATTATTCTTATTATTAATTAAAATAAATGGATTGACTGTTTATTATAATTAGTAATAAAGTAATAGTGCTAATTTGTAATATTAATTATGAAATATTTAATATAGATTTGACACTCCAAAATAACCATTTTGCAAATCATTTTCACCCTTTTGCAAATTAAATTTAGCAGTTTGCAAATCAAATGTTACTTCTAAAACATTAATTTTGGTTTGTAAAAGAATTGAATTGTTATATAATAAGTTTAATTTGATTTGCAAACGGGTGAATGCGATTTGAAAAAAGGCCCAAGTGATTTGCAAAAAGGTATATTTGATTTGAAAAAGGGTGAATATGATTTGAATAAAAATTAATGTGAGTTGCAAAAGAGTGCATACGATTTTGATTTTTGATATTTGATTTGTAAAACTGTGAATTTAGAGTGTTAAACCAATATAATATTGAAGAAAAGAGAAAATTTTGATTTTCAGTATTTGCAGCTTCATTGGTACTTGGCTCGTTGGTCTAGGGGTATGATTTTCGCTTAGGGTGCGAGAGGTCCCGGGTTCAAATCCCGGACGAGCCCAATTCTTTTTTTTAATCTTTCAAATTCGCCGTTTAACTAATTAATTTGTTTACAACTAGAACCAGAACTGTTAATAAGAGATTGTATAATTAATTAAGTTCTATTTTTATTCGTTTAGCTTGACCTGTAAATTCCCCATAGATATTGATTAATATTTGTCGTGGCGTAGTGTACATTTTGAACCTTTACACGACGGGCATTAACAAAATGTTTCAATTTCGGTGTGTTCGTGTGTACGCAATTTTTCACTTTGATTTGATGTGTACTTCAAACCGCTTCCTACATTGACAGGCTTTAATTCAATTATTTATTATTTAAATTTTGCTTTACATCTGTGCCTCTAAATTTTGCTATCGACCTGATGAGCACCACCAAAATCAATCAAGCATGAAATTTGCACATATTCCAATCCAGTGAGTTGTGGAATAGAATTGAACCGTTTTGAGACGACCGATTGAATTTGTCTTGGATTACTGTTATTTCCGATTTTATTTATTGTTAAATAAACATTACGTCGTTATTTTATTTTATTTTTGGCTTAAGCCCAACGTGGAAACGTTATGTTGTTATAATAAGTAATTATCTGTTTATTCTTAGAAAGTTGTATTTAAAACGCATTTACTATCTGAATAATTTTATTAGATTAGTTAATATTGTAAAAATGTTTGATTCTAAATCCAATACAACTTGGATAAAAATAAAATAAATCAATTAATATCAGTCATGCCTTTATGGAATAAGAATAAATGATATTAATTATTTGTAGTTGTACACTATCATTTTTTATTAATATTTATATGTATTGTATTTATTCCAAAAAAATGACCATTAGTTTTAAATAAATTTAATTTATTTATTTAGAGCCTTTAAATGTATATTTAATTGACCGTATTTTTAACTAACCGTATATTAAAAATTTTAATGCAGAAATAAATGATATCGCAAAAAGCAAATAAAAGTTTTTAATTACTTCCAACGCAAAAAGTTCTGATGACTGACACCTCTTTACATAACAGCCAAACAAATACAATCAAATATTAATTTTGTGCCCTTATAATTGTTTTTTTTCAAAAATCATTATAACAACATTGTTGCAGATTTATTTCTGAATCCATTGGTATAACAATGTTAAAAATTAAACAAAAACCGAAAGAGCTATTAGAAGAGAAACTTATATAAGGTAGAATCACCGGTTTTGGGACACCATACCAGTTGTGGACATTTTCCACTTTAATTTAACACAGTGTTTCCCAACGTGGGTCCCGCGCCCCACATGGGGGCAATTTAAAGGTTTAGGGGGGCAATATCATTATTCAATTTGAAAACGTACTTGATTTTTAGTTATCTATCTATTATATGTGTTGAAAATGTATTTATTGATTTTTTTCTTAATAATTTCATAGCGATTTCTTTCTAAAACCTAAATTTTGTGTCTTGATCAAGTTGTAATTAGGATTAATATATAGAATAATTCAATTTTTAAATACAAAATAAAAAACCGGTGCGTGTACTTATGTACGCGCATTAGAAGTTATACTTCTTTGGTGTAACTAAATTAAATATAACCACGTGCGAAGATAAGTTCAATAAATACGAAGATGTGCGCGTTCGAGCGAAAAGTGGCACATTTCCGAGCGAGGAGGCAAATGAAGCGCGACGCGGGCGCGCGCTTCATTTTCCCGAGATCGGAATGTGCCACTTTGAGCTCGAATGTGCACACTCGGTTTTTAGCAGGATTCACAATAAAATAGACAAAATATTGAATAACATCGTTCCTTCTCACTCGTACTTATGGCTTTGTGGTATCTTTTCGCTCGCTCTCACTCATTGCTATGGTAAAATACGTTTTTCAAATATATAATCGATTTTTATTAAATTTATTGATTTGGAACAAAGTTGAATAGACAAAATTCAATAAATACGAGGATGTGCGCATTCGAGCGAAAAGTGGCACATTTCCGTGGAAGAACTTTTGAGCGCGAGTTGGTGGTTCTTTATTTCGATTTTATATTGTAAATAAATCGTTATTTTATTTGTTTTTGCTTAAGCCCAACGTGGAAACGTTATGTTGTTATAATAAGTAATTAATCTGTTTATTCTTAGAAAGTTGTATTTAAAACGCATTTACTATCTGAATAATTTTATTAGATTAGTTAATATTGTAAAATGTTTGATTCTAAATCCAATACAACTTGGATAAAATAAAATAAATCAATTAATATCAGTCATGCCTTTATGGAATAAGAATAAATGATATTAATTATTTGTAGTTGTACACTATCATTTTTATTAATATTTATATGTATTGTATTTATTCCAAAAATGACCATTAGTTTTAAATAAATTTAATTTATTTATTTAGAGCCTTTAAATGTATATTTAATTGACCGTATTTTTAACTAACCGTATATTAAAAATTTTAATGCAGAAATAAATGATATCGCAAAAAGCAAATAAAAGTTTTTAATTACTTCCAACGCAAAAAGTTCTGATGACTGACACCTCTTTACATAACAGCCAAACAAATACAATCAAATATTAATTTTGTGCCCTTATAATTGTTTTTTTTCAAAAATCATTATAACAACATTGTTGCAGATTTATTTCTGAATCCATTGGTATAACAATGTTAAAAATTAAACAAAAACCGAAAGAGCTATTAGAAGAGAAACTTATATAAGGTAGAATCACCGGTTTTGGGACACCATACCAGTTGTGGACATTTTCCACTTTAATTTAACACAGTGTTTCCCAACGTGGGTCCCGCGCCCCACATGGGGGCAATTTAAAGGTTTAGGGGGGCAATATCATTATTCAATTTGAAAACGTACTTGATTTTTAGTTATCTATCTATTATATGTGTTGAAAATGTATTTATTGATTTTTTTCTTAATAATTTCATAGCGATTTCTTTCTAAAACCTAAATTTTGTGTCTTGATCAAGTTGTAATTAGGATAAATATATAGAATAATTCAATTTTTAAATACAAAATAAAAAACCGGTGCGTTTACTTATGTACGCGCATTAGAAGTTATACTTCTTTGGTGTAACTAAATTAAATATAACCACGTGCGAAGATAAGTTCAATAAAAACGAAGATGTGCGCGTTCGAGCGAAAAGTGGCACATTTCCGAGCGAGGGAGGCAAATGAAGCGCGACGCGGAGCGGCGCGCTTCATTTTCCCGAGATCGGAATGTGCCACTTTGAGCTCGAATGTGCACACTCGGTTTTTAGCAGGATTCACAATAAAATAGACAAAATATTGAATAACATCGTTCCTCTCACTCGTACTTATGGCTTTGTGGTATCTTTTCGCTCGCTCTCACTCATTGCTATGGTAAAAATACGTTTTTCAAATATATAATCGATTTTTTATTAAATTTATTGATTTGGAACAAAGTTGAATAGACAAAATTCAATAAATACGAGGATGTGCGCATTCGAGCGAAAAGTGGCACATTTCCGAGCGAGGGAGGCAAATGAAGCGCGACGCGGAGCGGCGCGCTTCATTTTCCCGAGATCGGAATGTGCCACTTTGAGCTCGAATGTGCACACTCGGTTTTTAGCAGGATTCACAATAAAATAGACAAAATATTGAATAACATCGTTCCTCTCACTCGTACTTATGGCTTTGTGGTATCTTTTCGCTCGCTCTCACTCATTGCTATGGTAAAAATACGTTTTTCAAATATATAATCGATTTTTTATTAAATTTATTGATTTGGAACAAAGTTGAATAGACAAAATTCAATAAATACGAGGATGTGCGCATTCGAGCGAAAAGTGGCACATTTCCGAGCGAGGGAGGCAAATGAAGCGCGACGCGGAGCGGCGCGCTTCATTTTCCCGAGATCAGAATGTGCCACTTTGAGCTTGAACGTGCACACTCGGTTTTAAGCACCATTCACAAGTATTAATTTAATTTTTACTTCAACTGTCGAATTTTCGTTAGCAGTGGTAATTTTTTTGCTCTCAAAGCGCCAAAAGAAGTATAACTTTAAAAATATTTATTCTACATAGGGGGGCATTTAAATTTTAGAATGGTTTTGGTGGGGCTTGTTAGAAAAAAGGTTGGGAAACACTGATTTAACATATGAGAAATACAAGAATATTATCGATACCACTATAAGTTTAATTAATGTACTTTTAAGTGCTATAGAAACGCCAGTAATGTTTTTTTCGTATTTTACAAGTTATTTTATCAAAATTAAGTTTGTGTCCAAAACTAAATTTACATATCCAAAGCCGGTAGTTTTACTTTATATGATTTTTGCACAAATTATACATTTTTAAGAGCAAAACTGAGTTATTCTGAGCGCATATGTTGTTAGTCGCATTTTTAAAAAAATAACAACCTTTTTTTTAATAGTGTACTACAGTATTCGTTTTAAAATAATGCATTTCTCAAAATCGGTTTGTTTATAAATATTTTGCACTACTATGTTAAACAAAAAATACTAATTTAAAAACATTCAAAAAATATTAATGGTATTTCGCAATTAGTTATTCTCAATTCAGTGCCCTAAGTATTTTTTTTTGGAATTTTGAAATACTTATGAAAGATTTAATATATCTTATGGTAAACATCAAAACTCCAATCGATAATCAAAATGTGAACTGACCCTTATTTTTATTAATAGTAATAATTACAATTAATACATTTCTATTCTGAACAAAAATAATCAAAAATTGTTTATAAATTAATAAAACAATCCCCTTCTTTTTTACTTCTATGTTCATATGTATTCGGAAAGAAACCTACTAACCGTAGGTATGCGTGCCGACGGCTCCCAAACCCAAATTCCTTCCATCTACTAAAATATCGTTCTCGCATAAACAGAAGGACTATTTTTTTTACAAAGATAATTGCGTTGCGTTTTATTAGAATGAGCTCGAAGATTCTAAAAGGGAACTCGTTATGGCATTATTAAATTGAAATTTCAAATACTGATTTCGACAAAGAAAGACTTGTGTATACAAATTGTTCGTTTTCTTTAATATATTCTCAAAGAAGTCTTCCTTTACGCTTAGATAATTTCAATGTCAGTTGCAGAGCGAATTCTTAATTGAATTTGCTTTTGAGATACACTTATTGATTGCAATAACAACTTTCAAGTAGGCACATACGGTTCTAGCTTCGTCTACCTAGTACAGTGGGCCCTCGCTACACTGCTGTTCGTTGTACCGGGGATTCAGATGCGAAGCGGAAGGACGACTTCGCCCGATTTTACGTAGGGGAGACCGGGGATAGTTGCTAGGGGGGTAAAAAATTAAAATTACTTAAAAAAATGTTTATTATAACGTTTAGGTCGTCAATTGTTTTTTTTTATACATACTTTACTGTTTTTGAAAAATGTAACTTGTTACCCGTGTAACAACTATCCCTAGTCTCCCCTATTTGAGGGTTAAACCGGTATTTCAAAATGCTCATAGAAATAATTATTTAAAATTCGAATGATAGATGTATGCACAGATTGCCATTAGAGTTATTACCGTATTTATGAGTTGGTGTTTATTTATTGAATAACGGGGTCACTGTTAGCGCCAGCCGCCCGCGGTATAACGAGGGTCCACTGTATTTACTTTTCCTTTTTGGAAATCAAGCGCAACCAGAAATTAATTAAATATTTACTATATTTATGTATAAATGATGAAAGATCGAAATCCTTTTAAAATAAGTTATAAACTTCCAGAGGTATACTAAAAGCTAGCGCAAGAACGTGTTTTCGAAGACAATCCAGTAACTTAAAAACTGTCCCTTAATAAACCAAGCGCTCGGGGCCCATATACTCTAAACGCATTATTTGTTTTGTCCTACCTTTCCGTTTACATGAAATATTTAAAGCAGGATAATGCACTTTTAGGGATTTTCCCTCCTAACCATTTTTCACGCAGATAACCTCACGCACACCTCGTAATTGGATTAGAATTACACTCCGGAAGCAAATAATCGAACAACTAAATCACGATAACAAGACAATGACTAGCCGGCGTTGCGTGACCATTAATTTAGGAAACACCTGAAGATTTCCTTAAAACAACATCAATACAATTTAATTTTTCAAATGGGCGAAAATTTTTGTTTTAGAGGGAAAGCGCCGGGAAATGAGACCGGCTATGGTTAATAGGGGTACGTAGGAACATCCCCTTGCAATATAAAACAATTCTATTTTTTTCATTTTTTGCCAAAAAAACATGTACTAAAACCCATCGATTTTTAATTTTCAAAACGTTTTCCCAAAGCTTTGGAATAGCACGCCTATGGTTTCTTAGGCCTATCTGAAGCCAGAAAGGCTGCCAAATTCGAATATGTATAGTTTATAAATATTGGTCCGTAAATAACGGCGCTACAATTTTTTTAAAGTCAAAAAAAAGGCCAAAAAGAGCTCAAAAAATTACGATTTTTAATTTTCGAAAAATTTACGTTGCGCCCTATACTTATTTTACATGTATCTTATGTAGAAAAGCCCCAGAATTCCGAATTCGTCTCGCTTGTAATGATTGCATGGAAAATAAGGACGTTACGATTTTTTTTGTGAGACAAGGGGTATTTTTTATGACTTATTTAGTTTTATCGAAAAATTTAGGGATTGAAGGGGGAGCAGAGAAGAATGGCTCCTGTTATGTCGGCTTGGGGTCCATAGGAACGTCCCGCAAAAATTTAAAGCAAATCCTTTACCCAAAAAGCAAATAATCGAACAACTAAATCACGATAACAAGACAATGACTAGCCGCTGTTGCGTGACCATTAATTTAGGGAACACCTGAAGATTTCCTTAAAACAACATCAATACAAACGCAATTGTTATGATCGTCTTTTCAGGAGAATCTTTTGTCCCTAAACGAATTTTCTTTTGTATTGTTAAAAGCACCCTTCTTTTTTTTGCTTAAATAAACCAAAGATTGTTAGCGCCGGTTCTTAAACGCCCAGCTTTCGGTTTACGTAAATGTTACGTTAATAACGGGCTCGCCTATGGATGAAAAGACGACACGAAACTCGCGTTTTCAATTTTTGATGAATTCAGCATTTTTAAGGGCGGAGGATCTGGTAGAAACAAAGTCGTGTAATTTACAGTTTTGTTCGTAGACTATATTTACAGAAGTTGGCCGGGATGGGACGCAGGGCAAGGAACAAAAAGCTTTTTTAATGGCCATTCAAAGAGAAAAAAATGGATACGCTCATTTGCAGAAGGAAAAGTAATCCTTTGTGCGACACCCACTTTGGTGTGGTGTATAAAAAAATCGCAGCGCACGCTTTGAAGGTGAATGATATTTTGCTTCTGTCGGAAGAATGCAAATACCACTAATACAATTTGAAAGTGACAAGATTTCTTGGCCGTCTGCTGCATTATTTTTGCCTGCGGTTGTACATACATGAAATAGTTCGAGGAAAAAAATGGAATCCTCTTTATTTCGTTTTATGATTGCAAAGAAGGATCTATCGGGGATAAACCGGAAAAGAACCGGTCACCGTGGAAAGTTAGTAATGTAATTGACCAATCAAGCTAGAGAAGGATTTATCAATATCTCAACTATTCCCAAAGCTACAAATGGGTAGGTATATGTCCTGTAGATCAGATTACATCCTGTCAAGTAGGATCTTATTAAACTTGCTTTAAAATCTTCGATATTCATAATTCAAAGGTATTTTGAAAGGCCCATCTGAATTTCTAGTTCTATTCGGGGCAATATATAAATCAAAAAAGAAAATAAGCGATACAACTTTTTTCTAACTCGCATTACTTTTTGTCTATACCAGTGGTTTTCAAACGTTGTGTTACAGCGTTAAAAAAATGTAATCTTGGGACTTTACACCTATTCCTCCATTTACACGGTGTGATAGGGTTCGGAGAAAACCGTGTTAATGCAAAACAAAGCAAAATAGGTATGCGTTTGTCGGTTATTTTAAAATTAATTAATTTTTGTTACTCATACCAATTCAAAAGAAAATTGTTATAAAATTTAAAAGATAAAGAAAATTGTTAGAAAATTTTGCAGGCTCCTCCTCCCCTACACCAGCCCTGACCTCTCCACAAATTTTATTTTTAAAATTAGCTATTTAAATAAGGAATTTTGAAAAAAATTGCCAGGCTCCTTCCTCCCCTACACCTGTCCTAACCCAACCGATTAAATATTTATTATTAAACAGAATTTTAAATAGCAAATTTTTAATACATTTCTTAATTGTCGAAGTATAACTTCTAACGCCCATATAAAACTATCTGCAGCGGTTTTTTTTCATTTGGATTTAATTATTATAAATGCCCTGAAATAAAATTGTTATTAAAATAATGATTTCATAAGAAAACTATTTTTTTTTTCGAAACCGATCACTTCATCTTTTCAGATGAGTAAAGTAATTATCGTCCGACGAAAACCCACCCCTTTTAAGACCGAATTAAAACTCAAAATGCCGAGCTTTCGCCGGCAAAAGCTCCAGACTTTTTGAGTTGAAAGGCGCTTCGAATGTGGGAGAGTCGAGACGCACGAATCTTTAATTTGATGAACAGAAACGCATGGGTTTTTTAAATGTCAAGAGGTAAAAGCTCAACATATATGAACTTAGATATGTGACCTTTTATGAAAAGTCAAAACGCCCTGAAAAAAAATAAGCGCCCTGAAAAAAAAATAAACGCCCTGAAAAGCAAAAGTTAGTTGATTAAGTATTTCAAAAAAAAAGTAATAAAAAGCTGAAAAGGAAACACATCATTTAGTCAAGGTAGCCGCGCGGGGAGTACCGGAAACGAACGTTCACAATCACTAACCCGAACCCGAACCCGAAAATTTGCAAAAGAATAAGTCAAATATATGGTGAAGAAACCACGTACGATCTTGCCGAGCCCAAAAGGCTGCAAAGCAATTATTTTGAAAACCGTAACTCTCCCAACATTTGTTTGTTAATAATTAAGCCGCATTTTTATTCCCCTTTATTTTATTTTAATTTTTAGCATTTAATAAATGCCCCAAAGGCTTCATTTCTTTGAGCTTAGGCGTTTAATGACCACCCTTTTGAGGGAGTCAAAAACTGAAACGCTATTTTAGAAAAAACAAAGCGGAAAGAAACTCGATGACTTCCAAAAGGACAGTCAAAACCCAGGGCCCTAACCACAAGAAGACAAAAGTCTCACGCCTGTGCTCTGACCTAAGAGCTTTCGCGCCTGAAAATTGGTGAGAAATCTATGCCCCCTCTTCCACCACCTCTAAAAAGATTCCATTTAAATTAATAAAAAAAACTTAGAGAGCAAGCTCTCTTTGTTTTCGCAAAATCTTTTTTAAAAGTGGCGGCATTTAAAAATCGCGGTCTCTAAGGGTGCCCCATGCCCCGCCAGCGTGGGCATGGGAGCGGTACAAGTTTTACATGAAATACACAGATATATAAACATTTTTTTGTGCAATTGCATTCGGGCCAATTAAATTTATTAGAAGAGTGTAAAACATTCGAAATTTGAGAATTTTTAAAAAATGCAAAAATCGACCTTTCAGCAAATTGTACAAATGTTGAAACAATAATCGAAATCATTCTCCCCGTTTGGGTTTAGGTGCAAAATACAATAAATCCTTATAGCTAGGCGAGGGGGCGCAAGGGTCCTTAAGAAAGATAATACATGGCACCAAAAACCCAAAAGTTCGAATGAATTTCGATTGCAAAAGGACTGGGTCCTTTTGCAGCTTATTGATCAACGCGGGCGTTTTCAGCAGGTTAGAAATTAATTCGAAGGCGATGCCTTAGAAGAAAAATCTTCCCTTGCTAAAAACTCCCATACACAAATATAAAACAGTTTAAAAAATTGCAGGGTGAACTGGTTTTTAAACGAAGAACGAACATCCAACTCTGAAAGACGTACTTTCCGAATTTTTATTTCGTTCTTCGCCTAATTTTAAACAAAAGCCATTTTTTTTATTAACCACGCAGATGGTTAATAAATTACCAAGTTAATGAAGTTTAGAAATTTTCTTTAAACACTTGTTTCGTTGTAACGTAGAAAAATTAATAATATTTGATTTTATTTAAGGGGTTGTGCCTAGGTTAGGTCAAAATATCGATTTTTTTTATAACATTTTTTTGAATGTATATCATCTTAAGAATATTTCTCCAACATTATATAAAAATTGGAGCACACGTTCAAATTAAAAAAAAAATAGTTCTAAATATAAAAAACATAAACTTCAAGCTTTAAACGCGATTATCTCAAAACTGTTTTTTTTTAAATACAGTTGCGGTGACCAAAGTTTTTTAAAAACTATTGCACCAATCAAACTAATATTTTACGTGCTTATTTGTTATTACAATAGGCAGGGGCTGAACTAAGGATATTTATTTCGATTAAAATTCTGTTGTTTATTGCAAAAAAAACAAAATTAGTTCAACTCAAAAATTTGACTTTTTCGTACAATTGTTGTCATTTTTGTAAAAATTAAAATTTTACCAAACCTTTCGTTCAGGCCCTTTGTAACGCAATATACTATCGCAATATTTTTGTATTTTGATTTCAAATAAGCCGTTCCGAAGATGGAAAAAAACGGACGTTCTAAGAGAAGAGTCATATTGCCTTCATTTTTAAATATTTTTTCATAAAAAAATTTGTACATGTATCTCGAAATAGGTACTTTTTGATAGTATTTTGTGAATTACAATAAATACTTATTAAAAGAGCAAAAAATTCTTGAAAACCGCGTAATTTTCTCGATTCCAAGTAGGCATAACCCCTTAAGTGCAACAAAGACAAAGACAAGTGTTCTAAAACAATTATTCGTTATCAAATTTGAAAAAGCAATTACTAATTATTTAAACAAAATAAATGGCTGCTAAAAGTATGAACAAATTCTTCAGGTGGAGACTTGACCCTGTTCTAAAAGACGCAAAAAATCCAAAAAAACCTTATGACCGAGTACGAAATAAATTAATTTAAAAATTTTCAGAAAACTTTTCATATCAATCATAAGGTCCACAATACTGATTTGTTGATAAATAATTTCTTAATGCCTGAAGGGCATTCGGACCGAAATATCCGCATTTTGGCGACCCACCCCCAACGATATCCCGGGCGCACCGTTTCGTTTCCTAAGCGAAAGATACAACAAAAAAAAAACAAGTCTCCACCATCCAGTATCACATCCTGCAATGGGAAAAATAAAAAGTACTTACCGAAGAAGGTCTTCATCCTCTTCCAACGTCCCCAACGCTGGACGAACCTACCCTATGTCCTTTTAAAGATGTTTTGGGCACCTCGGCGTTCGGTTGCCCGAGGTGCCATCCTCCGCAATCTTCCCCTTGGTCCAACGATCGGCTGCTGCAGGTCCGAAGAAGACGTCTTTAAAGAGGAAACGCGCGATTTTTTATTTAAAGGGACCACTACTTGTACTGGGAGGGCATGCACTCGTTTATAGAACTACGAAAGCAAACGGTACCGCGGAAGTTCAAAAATCTGCAGACCGGCTGAAAAAAATCCAAAAGAATTAGTTTTTTTCGTATTTGGGTGGTCGCAACTATAATTAATAAATACTAAGCGATTAATATTTGTTAATTAAAGTTGCAACTAGAGTTCCAACCGAAATTGTTTAAATTTCGATCAGAACTCTTGGAATAACTTTGATGAAAAACTCGTCCAAAGCAATTTGGTCTAAAAACCGTTGCTATCGAAACACAAAGGCCTTAAAATGGATATCAGTTGACCTTAGTAGAAGCCAGCGCGATATCAAAAATCAGGCGAATGTTGAAGCTTGATTAACAAATTATTTGTTAATACACCATAGCAATACTTAAGCTAATTTATAACCATTTCAAGATTTAGGAGTGAGAAAGACAATAAATAAAATTTTATTTGCAAATTGTGAACAATTAATACCTAAATAAAAAACAGAAGTCAATTAGTAACAGCATTTTTAATCCTGGAGAGCTGAAAATCAAAGCTAAAAAAGATAATTCGTTACAGGTATGTAGAAATGCCATGTTCAGAGAGCTCCAATCCGATGGTCCCAGGATGAAAAACCTAGATAGAAGAAATAATTGCAAAAAGAGCCTACCTTAAGAATAAATGGTCGTCCCCAATGAAACCACGATGTCCTGGAAGATGTTCATGAAGCTCCATTCCTTGTAACAAATCCAAAAAATTAGTTACAGTGCTTCTTTGAATATTGGCGCCGCAGTTAACATATATTAATTAGTATTTAAACACTTATTAAACTCAGAATTGAACTGTTCAAAAGAACACTTGGTGCACGTGTGGTCGCTTCGAAGTGAAAGTCACAAATGGTTAAATTTTGAGGTAAAACACAAAAGCACTGCAGATGTAGATATCGGTTATCGGCGCAAAAAGTTGATAAAATATCGGACTAGGCGAACGCATAGATATTAGTCAACGCTTATATAAAATTGTTGAAGTTATACTTCTTTTGGCGCCGCGAGAGTAAAATTATAACAGTACATCTGATTTTGTTACTGCATTTTTGGAAAATTTGCTTCTTAATAGCGTTCTACAAATTAATACCTACACAAAATTTATAATAATAACAGGTACGTTAAAAACTATCAAGTTATGAGAACCATAATGTTCACAACCATCCATTTTTAGTCAGAATAAATGCCAAAAATCAAAAGAGGTGAAATAGGAAATATTTCTTTATTAAACTGAAGGGTAACAAAGACATCAAAATTGTTATAAATATTTTGGAAGGATGACTGACTAAATTGCATACCAAAAATTGATAAAATTAACCCTTCGGCTAAGTTCTCAAATGCAAAATCAGATATACTGCTGCAAAGCTAACGGCAATTCAACAGTATGAAGTTAGCCGTCTAAGAAATTAAATTAACTATTGTGAATAGTGCTTAAAACCGAGTGCGCACATTCGAGCTCAAAGTGGCACATTCCGATCTCGGGAAAATGAAGCGCGCCGCTCCGCGTCGCGCTTCATTTGCCTCCCTCGCTCGGAAATGTGCCACTTTTCGCTCGAATGCGCACATCCTTGTATTTATTGAATTTTGTCTATTCAACTTTGTTCCAAATCAATAAATTTAATAAAAAATCGATTATATATTTGAAAAACGTATTTTTACCATAGCAATGAGTGAGAGCGAGCGAAAAGATACCACAAAGCCATAAGTACGAGTGAGAGGGAACGATGTTATTCAATATTTTGTCTATTTTATTGTGAATCCTGCTTAAAACCGAGTGTGCACATTCGAGCTTAAAGTGGCACATTCCGATCTCGGGAAAATGAAGCGCGCCGCTCCGCGTCGCGCTTCATTTGCCTCCCTCGCTCGGAAATGTGCCACTTTTCGCTCGAATGCGCACATCCTTGTATTTATTGAATTTTGTCTATTCAACTTTGTTCCAAATCAATAAATTTAATAAAAAATCGATTATATATTTGAAAAACGTATTTTTACCATAGCAATGAGTGAGAGCGAGCGAAAAGATACCACAAAGCCATAAGTACGAGTGAGAGGGAACGATGTTATTCAATATTTTGTCTATTTTATTATGAATCCTGCTTAAAACCGAGTGTGCACATTCGAGCTTAAAGTGGCACATTCCGATCTCGGGAAAATGAAGCGCGCCGCTCCGCGTCGCGCTTCATTTGCCTCCCTCGCTCGGAAATGTGCCACTTTTCGCTCGAATGCGCACATCTTCGTATTTACTGAATTTATTTATATTGATTTTTACTCGTGGCCATATTTAATTTAGTTATGCCAAAGAAGTATAACTTCTAACTACATATCGGATTTTTTTAATTAATAATTGAGACTCTCTAAATGTACATTAATATTTTGGACAATATTAGGCCATATAAAACAGATAACATTTTTCGAAATTTCGCAAAGCATCTTGTATTTAAATACCACATCAAAATAAAACGATGTATCCTGCATCTAGCATGGACCAATTGAAATTTTTATTTGAACTTGCAAAAAAAACTTTTAAGGTTCTCAGTTTTAAATTGAATATTTGATAGTAGTCTAACGTTGCATCTATTCGATTAAAAGTATTTGATTTAGCGTGGAAAAGCGCAATGAAAATGAAAGGTAGAAGACACAAAAATTGACCATTTGAATACAACTTGTATCCCATTTTCAAATAAAGAAAATTTAAATAGTGCCCGATTACAAATTTAACAATTATTAATATAGCATAAGTGGTTATTCTGTTTGGGCCAAGAGTTAAACTTAACAAATAAATAAATACCGTATTTGTTTAATTCTCAAAAGATGTATAAGTATTCATTTGCCATATTGAATTGACCAGCACAGGTTAAGTAATTAAATATGACGCTAATTCAAGACCAACATTTATACACACATCAAAGAATTATAAGAGTACATCTGATTTTGTTAGTGCATCTCTGAAAAATTCGCTTCCTAAAAGCGTTCCACAAATTAATAAACAAAATATAAAATAATAACAAGTACTTGAAAATCTATCAAGTTGTGACAACCATAATTTTCACAACCATCCTTTTTTAGTCGGAATAAATGCCAAAGATTAACAGAGGCGGAATAGGAAATATTTCTTTATTAAACAGAAGGATAAGAAAGGCATCGAATTTGTTCAAAGTATTTTAGAAGGACGGTTGACTAAATTGCATACAAAAAATTGATGAAATTTAAACCATCGGCTAGGTTCTCAGATGCAAAATCAGATGAACTGCTGCAGAAAAAAAAAATAAGAAAACTCACCGGAAGATCATCTTTGTCTGCCTCCATAATCTCGGGATGGACCAACCACCCTTGCACTCCTTCGGAGAATATCAGGGCGGCGTCGCAGGGACTAAAACTGGAAGGCAAATGCCCGCATGTGACCAACGAATATCGATTCCATTGAATTTTTCATTGCTGGTCCTATAAAGACACAAAAAAATATTAATTACAAGGTTTAAGTTTATCCCATCTGCAAAATAATTGCAACGTTAAAAATCCAGAAAGTGCCCGAGTTAGAGAATCATGTAAAAAAATGTTAGAACAAAGACACACAATAAATAATATGTTAATATCTCAATATCCATTCTTTTCTGTGCAGCTTCCCAATGATACCCCAATTTTGACTATAGCCAATTACCCAAAAAGCCGTAAAAACAAATTATTGTTGCAGCAGAGTGCTCATGAACAAATAGAAATATCAAACAATATTGTTGTTATATTTAATTTTAGGTAAAAAGGCTATTCGCACATTTCTTTTACAAAAACCCCGTTCAATCATAGTATTTTTCAAACATTGTTAGTCAAAAATATTCTTACCATTCAAATGTAGTTCACAAAACACTTTTCAGAATTTTTCGCGGCCAAAAAGACCCAAAAATCGTTTAACTAAAATTGTACGTGCCTAATGCATAGGTACTGCGCGAAATGTTTACGCCGATTCACTATAGCTTAAGGCAATAGCATAGACCCGTCGTGCTACGTCGCACTCGCAGTCGCTCCGAGCCGATAGCTCTATCGCACTTTTTACATAGGTCTATCCTTGTCGCACTCCATACGCTTTTCTCTAAATTGACACCTTAAATAATGCATTAAATTCACTTATATTCAAATTCGATTATTTCGAAAAAAACCAACAAAATCAATTTGGAAAAATTATTTAACTGGTCAAAAACGATTCTCTATAATTCTAAAGAATAATTTTGGCAAAATTTCATATAAATTTTTCGAAATTGTTTTATAAGTTTGATCGATGGGGTTCTGGATAAAATTGTACTCGGCACACTCACACGAAGTAGCGAATTTGGGGTTCTGGATTTCGCTATTGCATTTCGCTGGGATCGAAGCGATTTTGTAAAATTCATTTAAATAAGAGTAAACTATTGAACATTTTGGATTTGGACTATGATTTTTGACACTGTAATAGAACTCAAGACACAAAATTAATTGTCACATACCCGAATTCGTATTTTCAAAAAGTCTATTTTAAAGATAACGTTTAAGCGTTTACAGAATAATCAAAAAATATTTAAAAAAATTGTCGTAGCATGTATTAGCCTTAATTTGCTCCCCTTTCGTTTAGTGATAACCCTATTTCAATCATTATTTTTAACCATTAGTTTTAAATAAATTTAATTTATTTATTTAGAGCCTTTAAATGAATATTTAATTGACCGTATTTTTAACTAACCGTATTTTAAAAATTTTAATGCAGAAATAAATGATACCGCAAAATGCAAATAAAAGTTTTTAATTACTTCCAACGCAAAAAGTTCTGATGACTGACACCTCTTTACATAAGAGCCAAACAAATACAATCAAATATTAATTTTGTGCCCTTGTAAGTGTTTTTTTTAAATCATTATAACAACATTGTTGCAGATTTATTTCTGAATCCATTGGTATGACAATGTTAAAAATTAAACAAAAACCGAAACAGCTATTAGAAGAGGAACTCATATAAGGTAGAATCACCGGTTTAGGGACACCATACCAGTTGTGGACATTTTCCACTTTAATTTAACACAGTGTTTCCCAACGTGGGTCCCGCGCCCCACATGGGGGCAATTTAAAGGTTTAGGGGGGCAATATCATTATTCAATTTGAAAACGCACTTGATTTTTAGTTATCTACCTATTATATGTGTTGAAAATTTATTTATTGATTTTTTCTTAATAATTTCATAGTAATTTCTTCCTAAAACCCAAAACTTGCGTCTTGAACAAGTTGTAATTAGACTTCATTTATAGAATAATTCAATTTTTAAATACAAAATAAAAAAACCGGTGCGTGTACGTATGTACGCGCATTAGAAGTTATACTTCTTTGGTGTAACTAAATTAAATGTAACCACGTGCAAAGATAAGTTCAATAAATACGAGGATGTGCGCATTCGAGCGAAAAGTGGCACATTTCCGAGCGAGGGAGGCAAATGAAGCGCGACGCGGAGCGGCGCGCTTCATTTTCCCGAGATCGGAATGTGCCACTTTGAGCTCGAATGTGCGCACTCGGTTTTAAGCACGATTCACACAATTTAGAATAATAAATTTAAAAAAAAATTAAATAAATAATTTAGTTGTTTTGTCTCACTCGCACCTACGAAATTCTCGTATCTTCTCGCTCCCTTCCACTCATTGATATGGTAAATACATTTTTTGAATATAAAATCGATATTTACTAAATCAAATTAAAATTTTGATTTGAAAAAGAGCACGGTAAATTATTTTAGTATAATAAACACGAGGATGTGCGCATTCGAGCGAAAAGTGGCACATTTCCGAGCGAGGGAGGCAAATGAAGCGCGACGCGGAGCGGCGCGCTTCATTTTCCCGAGATCGGAATGTGCCACTTTGAGCTCGAATGTGCGCACTCGGTTTTAAGCATGATTCACAATAATTAATTTACTCTCTAAAAATAAATTAAAAGTTATAGTAATACAAAAAGTGTAATTTAGTACTTTTAAACAAAATTATTAATAAAAATAAACGTTACAACTTTTTTCAAGTCTAAAAGTGTTTGCTGGTACTAAAAATTTCGAAAAACGTCAATACATTTGAAATCAACATAGCTATTAATAATTAATTTATTTAAAGCTCACCAAAGTTTTTAAATTATTAGTTACAGACCGAATTTCTCTCACGAACCAAATTTTGTCAAAAAAGTATATTTTAATTAATTTTCCATTTTTTTCTAAACCGCATAAAACGAGTAGCGCGTAAATGGAGAGACGGGCGCATTCCATAAAACACTTTTAAATGTATCGATACAAAACGTTACATTTTTGCGCGGCCCCCAAGTTTGGCAGCCGCTGGTGCCCGAACCGACCGAGCAGCTATAGCAGCCGAAGAAAAGCCAATTATAAATACTAATCGCCGGCAAATGTAAACCGAAGAGAAAAACGAGCAAAAACGTTCGGTTTCGAGTTTCTCAAAAGTTAAGCCCTAAAATAAAAGATCGTTATAAAAGTATCGGAAAGTTTCTGGCAATTTCCTATGGCAGGTAAGCAGTTTTATTTCCACTTCCGCATCGGTATCGAACGCAGTTCGATCAAGCACCTAATTGTTATCGTGAGTGGTAAAATATCGCTTGCCGAACTTCGCACTTTGCTCCGTTTCCAGGGGATTATTAAAAACTCGTTATGTATCCCCTATTTGGGGAAATGATTGTTTTTTCACTAAGTTTCATTAAAAGTTTGCTTCTGCGGCGTCGGAAAAAATGCGCGCGCCCACTAATAGGTTTCGGATTATTTGGAAATCATTTCTATCATAAGCGCCACCGAGAAATATTTCCTTTTGATGTAATAAAAAAAATTTGTCTAAGTATCTTATAATGGTTTTCTAATTTTAAATTTTGGAGCAGATTTTCCGCCCCAATAAAAGGTTAGTTTTCTTTGGAAGGGCTGCTTTAAAATGATTTAGAGGAGGGGACGTGACCAAATTAATCAGAATAATTTGAATTTATAGGAACGGGAAGGAAATCACAAAAATAAGGTCGTTGGGAAAAACGATTCTTAAATTATAAATTGCCGAGAAGATCAAAAAAAATCAAAAAAATTTTGGTATACTCTCGAATTAATTAAAGTTTTTTTAGAGGCTCTTTAAAAATACTTATCCGCGCAGATTTTTGGAATTTATCGGTCCTTAATTTCGAATTCTATTACCTAAATATCGAAAGTACGTGCTGCACTGCAAAGTTTGTATCAATTTACATATTGATGTCTTTATAATACGCCGGTTTAAGCCAAAAATAAGCTAAAATGCAAATTTCATAAAGTTCATTTAAAAGCTGCGATATTTTAATGTACAAATCTGTTGTGAGTGTAGCTAAATCTAATGTAAGTCTCCTTAGTGCGCTGAATTGAATCGATTTAGTTAAAATGCTGCTTCACGCCGCGTTATAATTTTGTGTATAACATTAAAAAAATTTTAAATTAAAATATATGAATTAGTTAATTGAAGATTTCTTCCATACGGAATGTAACCGCTTTAGTATTGAGCGCATATACAGTAGTCCCCGCTTAAGCGGTTCACGTCGGTCCATTCGATTTCGACCCATATGAGCGGCCGGCTCGTTTAAGCAGTGAACCGCTGGAAACAATGGAAACTAAAATGTATAATCTCCGCTCGCAATGTGATCATTAAAAACATGGTAGATTTGAAATCTTCGCACTTTTTACTTAGAAAGAGAGAGACACTAGAAATGATGAAAAAAATATGTTTAACGTCTAAGCCAGTGTTTCCCAACGTGGGTCCCACGTCCCACATGGGGGCAATTTAAAGGTTTAGGGAAGGCAATATCATTATTATATCAATTATTTAAAACGCACTATCCAAATAATTTTATTAGATTAGTTAATATTGTAAAAATGTTTGGTTCTAAATTAAATACAACTTGGATAAAAACAAAGTAAGTTAATTAATATCAGACATGCCTTTATGGAATAAGAATAAGTGATTTTAATTATTTGTAGTTGTACACTATCAATTTTTATTAATATTTACATGTATTGTATTTATTATTCTACTTCTTATTCCAAAAAAAATGACCATTAGTTTTAAATAAATTTTATTTATTTATTTAGAGCCTTTAAATGAATATTTATTGACCGTATTTTTAACTAACCGTATATTAAAAATTTTAATGCAGAAATAAATGATATCGCAAAATGCAAATAAAAGTTTTTAATTACTTCCAACGCAAAAAGTTCTGATGACTGACACCTCTTTACATAAGAGCCAAACAAACACAATCAAATATTAATTTTGTGCCCTTGTAATTGTTTTTTTTTAAATCATTATAACAACATTGTTGCAGATTTATTTCTGAATCGATTGGTTTACCAATGTTAAAAATTAAACAAAAACCGAAACAGCTATTACAAGAGGAACTTATATAAGGTAGAATCACCGGTTTTGGGACACCATACCAGTTGTGGACTTTTTCCACTTTAATTTAACACAGTGTTTCCCAACGTGGGTCCCGCGCCTCACATGGGGGCAATTTAAAGGTTTATGGGGGCAATATCATTATTCAATTTGAAAACGTCATTGATTTTTAGTTATCTACCTATTCTATGTGTTGAAAATTTATTTATTGATTTTTTCTTAATAATTTCATAGTGATTTCTTCCTAAAACCTAAATCTTGCGTCTTGAACAAGTTGTAATTAGGCTTCATTTATAGAATAATTCAATTTTTAAATACAAAATAAAAAAACCGGTGCGTGTACGTATGTACGCGCATTAGAAGTTATACTTCTTTGGTGTAACTAAATTAAATGTAACCACGTGCAAAGATAAGTTTAATAAATACGAGGATGTGCGCATTCGAGCGAAAAGTGGCACATTTCCGAGCGAGGGAGGCAAATGAAGCGCGACGCGGAGCGGCGCGCTTCATTTTCCCGAGATCGAAATGTGCCACTTTGAGCTCGAATGCGCACACTCGGTTTTGAGCAGGATTCACAATAAAATAGACAAAATATTGAATAACATCGTTCTTTCTCACTCGTACTTATGGCTTTGTCGTATCTTTTCGCTCGCTCCCACTCATTGCTATGGTAAAAATACGTTTTTCAAATATATAATCGATTTTTATTAAATTTATCGATTTGGAAGAAAGTTGAATAGACAAAATTCAATAAATACGAAGATGTGCGCATTCGAGCGAAAAGTGGCACATTTCCGAGCGAGGGAGGCAAATGAAGCGCGACGCGGAGCGGCGCGCTTCATTTTCCCGAGATCGGAATGTGCCACTTTGAGCTCGAATGCGCACACTCGGTTTTTGAGTAGGATTCACAATAAAATAGACAAAATATTGAATAACATCGTTCCCTCTCACTCGTACTTATGGCTTTGTCGTATCTTTTCGCTCGCTCCCACTCATTGCTATGGTAAAAATACGTTTTTCAAATATATAATCGATTTTTTATTAAATTTATCGATTTGGAAAAAAGTTGAATACACAAAATTCAATAAGTACGAAGATGTGCGCATTCGAGCGAAAAGTGGCACATTTCCGAGCGAGGGAGGCAAATGAAGCGCGACGCGAAGCGGCGCGCTTCATTTTCCCGAGATCGGAATGTGCCACTTTGAGCTCGAATGTGCACGCTCGGTTTTAAGCCTCATTCACAAGTATTAATTTACTTTCTTACTTCAACTGTCGAATTTTCGTTAGCAGTGGTAATATTTTACTCTCAAAGCGCCAAAAGAAGTATAACTTTAAAAATATTAATTCTACATGGGGGGACATTTAAATTAAAAAAAAGGTTGGGAAACACTGGTCTAAACAAAGAAAATTTCAATCGGTTGTTGCATTTGATTACCAATGAAACTCACTTCACATAGTTTCAATACGGTTAAGACACTGGCGTAGGACGCGACATCTGCGATTTTTCAATCGATACAAGCATTTAGTGCCTCCGCGAGCAAATGTAGGTAAGTACGCGTAATTTGAGTCGCACAAATGCGAAACGTAGTTATAATGGTTGACCTATATCGCACAAAAAAAGACAGCGTTTAACCCGGCCCTTTGTTCCGACTACAAACTTTAATCGCCGAAGCCATAACTTTAATGCACTAACGGCCCAACAGGAGCGATTATTACTTTTGTGCTGATGAAGTGGCCGTTGCGATGTGTTTTACGAGTTGTAGAGAGGATTCTCGACTTGGAAGAGCTTTCTACCAAAACCTAAGCTGTAGTGTAAATGCTAAACTTGCATTGTTCTTAATGGCTTTACAAGCGAATAGGAAAAAGGTCGGCACTTTTTGGTACTGCTGGGCGCGTGTTGTGATTAACCATATTTATGAAAATCATGGGTTCAATAATTTAAGAAAAAAAATATAAATGGCTTACCGAAAACGGTGTCTTTCTTGTTATTTGTATTAATTTTTTATGGGGCTCAATAAAATTAGTTGTGGGGGCGCAGGGGGGCCAATACTCGGTTGTAAAAGTACGAAATCACATACGAATTTCACGACACAATAAAAGAAGACGTTGGACGCAGCGTTTTCCAACCTTCTTTTTAATGTGCCCCACCTAAGTCGTTCTAAAATTTTGTTGCCCCCCTATGTTGCATATAAATATTCTTTTATATTTAAAAATTGAAGTTTTCCGCAAATGAAGCTTAATTGCAACTTGTCCAAGACACAAGAGTTAGGTTTTAGCAAGAAATCACTAGGAAATTATGTAAAAAAAAATAATAAGTGAATTTTTAAAATATTTACCTAATAAAAAACTATTTTTGAAGTATATTTTCAAATTGTCCCCTCGAACCTCTCTAAATATTTAAATTGTGCCTCTGAACATTTAAATTGCCCCCATGTGGGGCGTGGGACCCACGTTGGGTAACACTGTGCTAACATATTGCACAAAAACCGCAAAAGGACCCCCAGAACTGTAAAAAAATTAATTAAAAATTAACAACAAATCAAAAACATAATTCAAAAAATTGCTATTGCAGTAAAAAAAAATTATCAGATGTTTCCACTACAAATCTCTTTTTTGAAAATTTTGAGAGAGCTAAAGTAGGTACAGATATGCAAACCCACATTTGTTGTGCTAAATCGGTTGACTACCCAGTAAACTAAAATTTTAAATAAATTCCAAAATTAATATTAGCATCGATATAAATTTCGAAATGTGTTTACATTTGGCCAATTTCATTTACGGTTAGATTAATGTTGTTTTACAATAAATACCCTAAAACTTTAATTGGAAATCAAGTGTAGTTTAGAGTTATAGCTTCGCAATTTAAATCGAGCAATATATTTTGTAGTTTGTGATGAAAATTATGCAATATAGACATTTCTAAGTCTTTTTTGCAATGTGCTCATCGTCGAAGTTGGTAATTGTAAACAGTGCCCGAACAAAAATTAATAATGCTTTAAATTAATGATATAATTAATGCAATATAATTATGCTTAAAAAGAAAAACAAAAAAATATGAACGAGCAATCAAATAAATAAAAAAAGAAAATGTTTATGAACAATTAAATTAAAAATTTAAAAAAATATATCAATTAACCCACGACTTTAGTGGTTTTTATGCAGTAAAACCAATTATTGCTTATAAAGATCAAAATTTGGGATCAGATACAGTATAACCCCTGTTACTTCGCGCACTAAGCCACCCTCGCAATAATTCTCATTTTTATGATGCAAATTGCGGGCGAGCCCGAGACCTTTGTAAGTTGTAAAATGATAGAAAACCATTATAGAACGCTCCTCCGAAATATATGTAGGGATTTCGTAGAGGGAAAAAAAAAGGCTAGAGAAAAATGACATTTTGCGAGTACTCTATTTGGAAAATGCTTCAGTTCTGGCGCGGCCGACGTCGAACTTCGATTTTATTTTACCTCGAGGGTTCTATTTGCGAGGTTAATCACGATAATGCTTTTCAACGTGGAGGTTATATGGTCGGAAGATATGTTACGTACATTTCAAACTAATTGCCGTTATTTATCAGCGCATGTTGGTACATTAGTTCGTTAGTTTGCGTCATGATAAATCTCGAAGACGACGCAACGAACGAAACGCAATTAAAATCTTAATTTATAGTTAAATTCGAATTAATTTTGCTTTTTTTTTCGGTTCTTTAATACACCTCTGCGTGTTTTGCTTGTCGATGTTAAATTCGCGCTAGTCCCTCGTCGAGGCCATTGCAAGGGCCAAACAATGCCTGAAGCTGAAAGCTTCGCTCGGTTTATGCCGTCATAATTCACGGTTTTACTTCTGAAATGTCATTCGTTGTTTTATGGCTTTGTTTGATAATATGGTGCGAACCTCTGGGTTCGACTAACTATTCCCATTTTTACATCGATGGAATTCTGAGAATTAAGCCCGCCGCCAAAGTGACACAACTGGAATCGGAAATAAAGAAGTTTTCTTACTACGTCGTTTTACATGCACTTTTAGTGCGCCATAATCACGAATTGTGCTATCGATAATCTTATTAAAGTTTTTATGACTGTAATTCGCACGATCCTTAAGCTTAAGTAAGTGTGAAAATGCCAGATCATCAGTAAATTGTTAGGTTAAACTTCTTACATTTTAACATCTAACTTAAGGCTTGTTCAATGAGCAAACACTATAGTTTTATGTCTCTACAAGGCTTTATATTGTTTATTTTTGAAAATGGGATACTAAGAACATCGTCTTCAATGTTTGATAAACTAATAAAAAGTTTATTATGAGCATTATTATTATTACTCAGTAATTGGTCATTTTTTTCCAGTGTGCCTGTTTTTATGTTACACCAACGCTTTTTTTTCTTATTTCTTTTCGTTAATAAATCTCAAATTGTTATAGTTCATTTGTTGTCCGTGTAACTATAAAAAAATGACCGTTTTCCCATGTAAAATTACCCATAGAACACATTTCTGAAAAAAGAAATTGGTTATTTCAAATAATAAAAAAAGTTATGGCCCTATTCACAAGTTGACACCGCCAGCACAATATGTAAATGAGAGGTGGGGGTGTGGTCTAATTTGTTTTAAACAATATTATAAACAATTAATTTCTGAAGATGTTCTTTATGGCCCAACAACAAAAAATTTGTACGATAAAGGCTAGCTTTTGGAATTTTCATTGGAAACGGCAAGGATAATAAAAGTTTCTTTAAAAAGTATTTGCAGTTTATGACATTAGAGGCGACATTTTATGGATTTCCTTATTCCAAAATTGAATACTAGTAATTTTGACGCCTAGTAGTAATAAAATTGGCTACTACAGACTTTATTAGACGCGTTCGCATTGTATTTCTTGAGACGAAGTTTATTTTTACGGTTCGATGTGTGTACTCATTGTGAATGTACAAATTTATGGCTGTTTAAAAAAATATTTCGCTTCTTACGTATCAATTTATATTATTGCAATGTGTAAATAATAAAATGAAAAGCAGTAGCGCTGTAGCCACTACAATTGATTGGACTAAAATTAATTTTTCGATTTGAAAGTGTGAAAATTAGTGCAAAAAATCCAATAAAACGAAGATGTGCACGTTCGAGCGAAAAGTGGCACATTTCCGAGCGAGGGAAGCAAATGAAGCGCGACGCGGAGCGGCGCGCTTCATTTTCCCGAGATCGGAATGTGCCACTTTGAGCTCGAACGTGCACACTCGGTTTTGAGCAGGATTCACAATAAAATAGACAACATATTGAATAACATCGTTCCCTCTCACTCGTACTTATGGCTTTGTCGTATCTTTTCGCTCGCTTCCACTCATTGCTATGGTAAAAATACGTTTTTCAAATATATAATCGATTTTTTATTAAATTTTTTGATTTGGAAGAAAGTTGAATAGACAAAATTTAATAAATACGAGGATGTGCGCATTCGAGCGAAAAGTGGCACATTTCCGAGCGAGGGAGCAAATGAAGCGCGACGCGGAGCGGCGCGCTTCATTTTCCCGAGATCGGAATGTGCCACTTTGAGCTCGAATGTGCACACTCGGTTTTAAGCACCATTCACAATAATTAATTTACTTTCTAACTTCATACTGAGCACGTGCACCTTCCGCCGTCTGCTCAGCGCGCCAAAAGAAGTATAACTTCGAAAATACAGTTGAATTCTCTTAAGCAAATCGAGCTAATTGGCTTTGATCATTCTTTCATGTTCATTGACGTCTAATCATCTAAATATTCCCAAGAGCCGTATTAAGCCACAAAATTAATCAGTGCAAATTTAGATTGAAGCGTTTAAATTGTTCGAAGAATTTAAATTCGTGACAAGTACGAATAATTAAACTGACAGTGATCTACGTAATAAGAGGCATGCAAATCGCTAATAAAGAAATTGGATCATATTGCCAATTGCAGATATAAACCGATCTACTCAAATTGAGTATTGCCAATTAGAATTAAGATGGAAAATTGCCAACTGGCTGTTAGTGGTGGTCCTTTTACAAAGTGCAAACGTGCACTTTTAGAAAATGCTTTGCATCGGGCAAATCTTGGTTGTAATTATAACTGATGAGATGTTAACGAAGAAACAATTTTATTTCAATATGATTTTGCCTTGAAAGAAAGAGTAAAGTATGTAATTTTCGAAATATACCGAAACGGCCGTTCTAACTGCTTATAATTGTTTATAACAATCTATTGTATATTACAAAAATAATTAAATAATTGCCAAATCCGTATATAAAGAGAAACCAATTTATTTAATACTGAATTTGCTATGAACAATGCAGTTAGATATGAGATTTTTAAAAAATGCTAAAAAGGCCTGTGTTATGGTTTATAATTGTTAACAATAAACTATTATACACCAGAAAAATAATTAAAAAATTTCCGGATGACTATGAACGGAGAAACAGTTTTTTTTCAATATGATTTTGCCATGAAAGTAAGACTAAAGTATGTAATTTTGGAAATATACCAAAACGGCCCTTTTAACTGCTTATAATTGTTTATAACAATCTATTGTACATTAGAAAAATAATTAAATAATTGCCAGATCCGTATATAAGGAGAAACCAATTTATTTAATACTGAATTTGCTATGAACAATGCAGTTAGATATGAGATTTTTAAAAATGCTAAAAGGCCTGTGTGATGGTTTACAATTGTTAACAATAAACTATTATACACCACAAAAATAATTAAAAAATTCCCGGATGACTATTAACAGAGAAACAATTTTTTTTCAATATGATTTTGCCTTGAAAGTAAGACTAAAGTATGTAATTTTGGAAATATACCAAAACGGCCGTTCTAACTGCTTATAATTGTTTATAACAATCTATTGTACATTAGAAAAATAATTAAATAATTGCCAGATCCGTATATATGGAGAAACCAATTTATTTAACACTGAATTTGCTATGAACAATGCAGTTAGATATGAGATTTTTGAAAAATGCTAAAAAAGCCTGTGTGATGGTTTACAATTGTTAACAATAAACTATTATACACCACAAAAATAATTAAAAAATTCCCGGATGACTATTAACAGAGAAACAATTTTTTTTCAATTTGATTTTGCCTTGAAAGTAAGACTAAAGTATGTAATTTTCGAAATATACCAAAACGGCCGTTCTAACTGCTTACAATTGTTTATAACAATTTATTGTACATTAGAAAAATAATTAAATAATTGCCAGATCCGTATATAGGAGAAACAATTTATTTAATACTGAATTTGCTATGAACAATGCAGTTAGATATGAGATTTTTAAAAAATGCTAAAAGAGCCTGTGTTATGGTTTATAATTGTTTACAATAAACTATTATACACCAAAAAAATAATAAAAAAATTCCCGGATGACTATTAACGGAGAAACAATTTTTTCAATATGATTTTGCCTTGAAAGTAAGACTAAAGTATGTAATTTTGAAATATACCAAAACGGCCGTTCTAACTGCTTATAATTGTTTATAACAATCTATTGTACATTAGAAAAATAATTAAATAATTGCCAGATCCGTATATAAGGAAAAACCCAATTTATTTAATACTGAATTTGCTATGAACAATGCAGTTAGATATGAGATTTTAAAAATGCTAAAAAGGCCTGTGTGATGGTTTATAATTGTTAACAATAAACTATTATACACCACAAAAATAATTAAAAAATTCCCGGATGACTATTAACGGAGAAACAATTTTTTTTCAATATGATTTTGCCTTGAAAGTAAGACTAAAGTATGTAATTTTCGAAATATACCAAAACGGCCGTTCTAACTGCTTATAATTGTTTATAACAATCTATTGTACATTAGAAAAATAATTAAATAATTGCCAGATCCGTATATAAGGAAAAACCCAATTTATTTAATACTGAATTTGCTATGAACAATGCAGTTAGATATGAGATTTTGAAAAATGCTAAAAGGCCTGTGTGATGGTTTATAATTGTTTACAATAAACTATTATACACCAGAAAAATAATTAAAAAATTCCCGGATGACTATTAACGGAGAAACAATTTTTTTTCAATATGATTTTGCCTTGAAAGTAAGACTAGAGTATGTAATTTTGGAAATATACCAAAACGGCCGTTCTAACTGCTTACAATTGTTTATAACAATCTATTGTACATTAGAAAAATAATTAAATAATTGCCAGATCCGTATATATGGAGAAACCAATTTATTTAATACTGAATTTGCTATGAACAATGCAGTTAGATATGAGATTTTTAAAAAATGCTAAAAAAGCCTGTGTTATGGTTTATAATTGTTTACAATAAACTATTATACACCAAAAAAATAATAAAAAAATTCCCGGATGACTATTAACGGAGAAACAATTTTTTTTCAATATGATTTTGCCATGAAAGTAAGACTAGAGTATGTAATTTTGGAAATATACCAAAACGGCCGTTCTAACTGCTTACAATTGTTTATAACAATCTATTGTACATTAGAAAAATAATTAAATAATTGCCAGATCCGTATATATGGAGAAACCAATTTATTTAATACTGAATTTGCTATGAACAATGCAGTTAGATATGAGATTTTTAAAAAATGCTAAAAAGGCCTGTGTGATGGTTTATAATTGTTTACAATAAACTATTATACACCAGAAAAATAATTAAAAAATTCCCGGATGACTATTAACGGAGAAACAATTTTTTTTCAATATGATTTTGCCTTGAAAGTAAGACTAAAGTATGTAATTTTCGAAATATACCAAAACGGCCGTTCTAACTGCTTACAATTGTTTATAACAATCTATTGTACATTAGAAAAATAATTAAATAATTGCCAGATCCGTATATATGGAGAAACCAATTTATTTAATACTGAATTTGCTATGAACAATGCAGTTAGATATGAGATTTTTAAAAAATGCTAAAAAGGCCTGTGTTATGGTTTATAATTGTTTACAATAAACTATTATACACCAGAAAATTCCCGGATGACTATTAATTAGACGATTCTAAAAACTGGCTCCCATAAATTTTCATAAAATATCTTATAATTTAGCGTTCGTTTGCTGAGCATACTAATTTATCTGGACATTCTAAATGTGTGCATGGTTCATATTAATTGACTCAATTAAATTATAATCAGACATATGCAGTAAACACAATTACAGCTCTCGTCCTTCAGATTAACTGGCCGATTTTTATTGCGTGAATCAAAACGTAGCTATTCAGGAACGACCGCTAATAAAATAAATTGATTCTTTAATGAACGGGATATGAAAACATACTGCCTCTCGATCGAAACAGCAAAAGGATAAATTTGCTTTGTTCTTTTTACTAATATTCTCGTTCTACGACTTCCTGTAGGCAATTTTTTGCAGACTCCGGCTTCCGGCGTGGAAATCTTATTATTCAGTAACGAACTACAACATCGATCTGTTTTTCTTCTCGCTAAATTATAAATTATTTGATGCAAATTAAACTAAAGCTAAATGACGAAGTGTATTAATTAACCTACTTGGAGTTTGCCTAAAAACTTTTAACGTTATCATCTCGCTTTATTAAACCGAATTTAAGGACCTTTTTTCGTTCATACATAAATTTAGTTTTACCTAAATGAAGTTTTTGAGAAATCGAGTTAAGCACATTTTACGAATTGGTTTAAAATAAATATTCTAATATTGCGTTTTGGGTGTTGTCTTCTACCGAAATATTTTTTTGAGTTTTGAGAGAGAGTAAAAAATAACCTGATTAATGTAGCAATCTCCTTTTGCGTAAATTAAAACGATTTATTTTGGAAGAAAGGATTCATCTCATACAATATGGGAAAATTGATAACATAATATGCGCAAAAAAACATTCTACAAATTAAAATTCGCATTTTAAACTTGAACACATTTAAAAAAAACATAATTGGTTCGTTTTTTCCATTACTCTATGACCACCTTAATTTTTCTTTCAATAAAACTTTTGACTGTTATCCTTTTTACCAAATTTACAGTTGAAGGGCTTGGTGCACAAACAGTACAAGTGAATTTTTGTGAAGTTTTGATTTAAGTGCATATATGTTAAGTTAAATCTAATTTCTGTTGGTGTAAAAAAAGTACAAGTATCATTTGTGAAGTAGGTGAAGAAGTATTATAACATACTAAACTAAAATTTGGTGATGTTATCCGTAAAAATGACATAAAAGCATTTCTACCGTTATTGCATCAACTTTCACTAAATTTTATCCAGTAATAAAGAATCCATAGAGAGATTCTATTGGAAAAACCATAAAATTCAAAGAAATCGTTTATTTTCACTAAAAGAAAAATATTGAAATATTTTCGCTCCTGTTCACACCTACTTTGGAAGATTCCTTTGCATTTTATCACTAAATAACACATTTGCTATACAGTTGAATGAAAATCCAGTTAACATCATATTTGATAAGTGGTTCATCTGTAAAGCCTTCTTAGTTTTATACCACCTATTTACCATTCAATTTATGCCAATATGATACAGGAAACGAGCTCACAAAATCATAAAAGTAAGGAAGGAATAAAAAAAAATACAAATAATGGAGAAGATGGAGAAGTACAACGCCCCAATTCAGATATTGATTCTGATATGGATGATATTGTGAATAAATCAATAATTTTTGTAATAAATTGCCTTTCCAATTTAATTATTGTGTATTTGGACTGAATTGGATTGGATTTGTATTATTTTCACATTCTAAACTAAAATGTTCATGCAAAAAGGATATAAGTACATCAAATTTCCAAAAATGAATCTGTTATTTAAAATTTTTGTCTTACATAAGAAAAAGTTTGTTGTTATTATACAATGTACATAAATCCAAAATATATTAGCTCTAATACCAAATTTTCAAAAAGCAATTAACTTTGTAGCTGTATTACTGAAATTCTCAAATCATGTATTGTACTGGATGGAACTGGAAGAAGTGGTAGAAAGTTGGAGAGAAACCTTACAAAATAATGGTTGGAGAATAAGCAGATTCAAAACCAAATATTTCTCTGAACAAATTGGTCCAGCAAGTACAATATTCTTGGAAAGTGAAGCACTGCACTAAATACTGGGGGTCAATTGTGAATGATAAGGGAACAGCTGACTCAAATGTGCCCCAGCAGTTAGTTGGACGAAGTGGAAGTCAGTCTCCGGTGAGCTGTGTAATAAAAAGATGCCTGTACGATTGAAGGGTACGATTTCACAATAGTCGTCAGGTTTGCTTTAGCATACGTTGCAAAAACACGGGCGACACTGGTTAAACACGTGGCCCGTGGCTGAGATAAGAAATTTGCGACGGTGTTTTGGTTGTCACAAGGAAATATCATATATTTATTTGGTGTTCAATCCATCAAGGATTTTATGAACGAATCTCAACTAAAATGGAATGGACATGTTGTCGAAAGCAGGACCACATAGTACAGAGAGTATCGGAAATCAATTAACCAGGTAGACCAAAAAGTACTTTGAATAGATCTTTTGTTAAGCTGCAACCTGATTATAATTACTTCCAGGCAAATGGTTCATAACAGAAGAAGATACTTGTTACGAAGACACCTACTTCCATAAGGGATCACTTAAGAACAACTGCATTAATGGTCAAGTTAACTAAGAAGTAGTCACAGCCTTTTTGTACCAAGCCCTTCAATTGTGATTCAAGTAAGAAATTGATCCCCTCTAAAATCTGTTTTATATTGAAATTTGAAATTGTTTACAGATGATTTCCAAAAGAAAATTGTAAAAATCCGCTATTTTACACGAGCAATACATGTGTTGCATTTGGATATTCTCTCTCGAAGGAAAATACTAACTACGTCTCTGAGCACGCCGAAAACATAACTTGAATAGTATGTAAATCCATAAAACATTTTGCAAAAAAGTGCTCGAAGTAAATCGTATGAATAAACAACTAGATGGAAGCTGGAAAATCTGTAGTAAGCTTCGAATGTAATGTATTGTTTAGTTAAACCTAATGCAATTATAGAGATTTTTGAATAGCTTTACCTGTTGCACATGTTCAGCACAAAAATTACCTTTGAAATACGTTTCTTGTTGAAGCCTTCCACGCAAGTATGGTTGCCAATCCGCAATCGATTCAAACGAAAATTTTATCAACTCAAATACGGACAATGGATTTCCTGGAAAATATTTTATGTAGTTTTCTGTCGAACGAGAAGTTTATCGTTTAATGTACTTCAAAGAAATCAATGGCTTGTAATGATATTAGCAGAATTAAAACGCAAGAAAAATAAAAATGTCTGGTTTGATTTGATGCGACACGAGCTCGTCTAGACGTTATAATAATTATCTTTTAATTAAATTATGTAATAAATGAAATCATCATTAACAGCTTTGAAAGTACTGATTTGACAAACGTATATTTAATTATGTTAGATGGGAGCTGTGCAAAAGTGCTTTAACTTGCTAAAAAACGCATTTAATACAATTATCTAATAAATGTAGCAATCAAAATTAACAAAGTACGTCGAACGCCACACGAGCTTTAATTCAGTTAATTTTTTTCACTTTAATATTTACATCGCAGTTTTTTAAAATGAAACTCGATGGACTATCCTTGAACAATTGTTGGAAACGACTTGGTTTTATAAATAGGGCAATGTCTACGTATAACAAACCCGCTTATTGCGACCTTCCGTTTATAACGAACCAATTTATAGGTAGGATCTAAGTAACATTAAATGTGTGTTAGTTTTTTTACAAATAACGAACTCGTTTATAAAATAAACGTTCGGATATAACGGACCTTAATTTGTATTACAATAGCAAAAGTTTTTGGTTATAACGAACTTACAAAGGCATTATATCAACTGGTGGTGCGACATAAAGATACATTTGTTCGCTTATAGCGAATTGTTTTTGTCGGTCCCTTGAGGTTCCTTATGAGCGGGCATAACTGTATGTAAAAGAGATAAAATTAACTCGATCTGTTTAAAAATAAAACAAGCAACTCGGTATGGTTATAAATGTACAATTAAAAAGTAGTAATTGAGTGTACAAAACTGGTACCTAACTAAAATAATACAAAATATATTAGTAAACAAATAAAAATACTTATTGTATCGTTGCATAGTCGCGTCGCTGTTCTGATTGCCGTTAAATTGGAAACCGTAATCTCCAATTTAGGAAATTGATTACGTCTAAATTATTAAATTTCGATTTCGCTTTAATTGACATATTGATTACTCTTTAATACAGTTACCAATCGTGCACGTTACCAATATTACACGTGTGCACGTAGAAATATCGACGGCTTTTCGAAAATATTCAAATGCAGACAGATGTATTTATAAATGTCGACAAAAATTGCTCTAACTGCGTGGATTTGCTAGTGAACTTCAAAACTCATAGTTCTATCTAATCAAGGATGAAAGCAAATTCGAACTTCTCCAATGGACAACTTAGTTTCGAAACTACATTTGTAACACTACGAAATACGCAAGTTTGATTGAACTATACTCAACTCTATTAATATAATAAGGTCTTCCTAATGAGCAGTAACAACTGCATTTAGAAGTTAATCATTTAAATCCCCTTTTATAAAATATTGCAAACAACAAAAAATAAACAATAATATTATAACTTGCAACTTTAGGTTTGAATTTAACATTTTTGGAAGAGCACTATTTCATTTTTACAAATGGAAAGTATACAGAAGGTATTTTGACATTGCAACCAGATTTTTGGCTCTAGAACTTTCAAATTTTACTCAAAATTGTTTTAAATAATTTTAACTTGATCTAATATAAACGTACATCAATAATACCAAATTGTTGCAAGTAAAATGCCTTTGTACTTTATGGTAAAATTCAAAATGCGACCAGCAAGTTTCTCCTTTAAAAATTGAACCATGCCGTCGCCTTGCAATGTAAAAATGCTATGTGGAATTGTATTCTAGTTTTCTCTGATATTCCAAAAGTAGATCATACATATTTCTAGCCTTTTCTAAAATTGTTTATAAAAATTAAACTAATGGAGTTGATTCTCAAGGAATCTATTTGAAAAACAATAGTGTTATTATTTTTACATTAGAATGTTTTATGAATATAATAAAAATTGTATTTATAAAACATTGTAATTGTTTTTCAATATTAATTTCCAATTCTCTTTTATTGCAAAGTCCTTTAGACTTATTGAGGCAACTTATTTGGTACCACTACTCAAAAAACTAAGAAACCTTAGTTATTAATTGAAATTATTTATTTAAATATTTGGAGCATTGCCTTGGATCTATTCAACATACGTTTCGCGTTTTTTATTATGATATAAACGAAAATTTAAATAATATGACATCAACCGTATGAAGATGTCACTAATAATTTAATTCGCATTATTTAATAAAACAACATATTAAATTCATGGCTTTTTAATATGCATCAAGTTCAATTTATAAGTTGCGTAGAAATCCGAAATTGATACCGTACTCTGCCAAAATTATAATGCGATTTTAATTTGCCATTGCAAATTGAGCGTTACATCGGAACAAAAAACGCCGAACTTATATAACTTTTAATTGTGGTGTTTGCCAAAGGAAAAAATATGCAATTTATTTGTTTAGATCATCAATTAATAAGAAATTCGTATGGAAAATATATTAATTCTAAATTGAAATAAAAAAGAGTGGAAATTTTTTGACTAAAGTACAATCAGACAAAATTACAAACATATTTGCCTGCATTTATGTAAATTATTGTTCAAATTAGTATTTAGTGTTTATTTTGCTTATTTACTTGCATATGTATAATTTAATATTTAATATATTTATATTTAATTATTTAGTTATGTGTTAATCGCCTTAGTAATGATATGCATATATAAAAATAAAATAAAATAAAATTTAAAGTTATTCAATAAGCCTTTAATAACCACCCCATATATTATTGTTTTACCATGGATAGGGTACTCAACCCGCACCCATGCACCCTCTTCTTTCTCATTAAATACAATATTAAGACATATTTCAAGTCACGTGGCCTTATGTGTAATAGTTTTTGAGTTATGGTATGGCGCACTTTAATTTATAAATGTATCACTCTGTAAAGTTTCAGTACCTATTCGTCCGACAACCTGTCTTAAATTTATGGAGCAAGGTCGAAGACAAGATCTCAAAATATATCATAACAGACACAAAGAAGAACTTCTCCGACAGCATATCTGTGTGCAAAAAGAATAAAATAGAGTTCTCAAAGACAATACGTAGTGGGCTAGTTATGATACATAAGCCAAAACATCAAGAAAACCAATGAACTATAAAAATAACGAACGTCAGGCAAGCCGTCACAGTAAGAATATTGTTAGGCAGAATTCGGAAATAAAACGGGACAGCATATGAATAAATTCCTCGAGCGGTAGTAAAGTGTACTAATACTTTTCGGCTAAACAAAGTAAAATATAAAATATGAAACAAGCAAGGGTCTAAAATATGTTTTATAACTCCGTCCTAAAATTTCATTCTCCTACTTTCAAAACCCTTTTACCTTTTCCTGCTAGGCTATTAAAGTGTGAGCATTTTCATATCGAGGGAATACAGGAGTACGTCTTGTTTTGCTGCCGCAGCATCAAAGTTTTCTTTAAACAAACATTTAATTAATCATCTAGTTCAAACAGATCCAATTTAAATTTTTAGTGCTAAATTTTGAAAAAAATATAATACAAGCACTTTATATACAGTAGAAACTCGGTTATCCGGACTAATTATTGTTGCAGCTCATTCGGATAATCGAAAATTCGGTTAATTGAATGTATATGAATAGAAAATCTGGATTTGAAGATTTGTTATTAATATTAATTCAATTAACACGAAGAAGTGCGCATTCGAGCGAAAAGTGGCACATTTCCGAGCGAGGGAGGCAAATGAAGCGCGACGCGGAGCGGCGCGCTTTATTTTCCCGAGATCGGAATGTGCCACTTTGAGCTCGAATGTGCGCATTCGGTTTTAAACCCGATTTGCAATCATTTTGGCCGCAAAAAAATTAGTAAATAATTTTTATCGTTCCCTCTCGCTCCTACTTATGAGTTTGTCCTATCTTTTCGCTCGCTCCCACTCCATGCTATGGTAAAATACATTTTTCGAACATATAATCGATATTTACTAAGGAAAATTTAAATTTTTGATTTCAAAAAGAGATGGGAAATGTAGAAAAATGCAATTAATACAAAGATGTGCGCATTCGAGCGAAAAGTGGCACATTTCCGAGCGAGGGAGGCAAATGAAGCGCGACGCGGAGCGGCGCGCTTCATTTTCCCGAGATCGGAATGTGCCACTTTGAGCTCGAATGTGCACACTCGGTTTTAAGCACGATTACAAAGCGTCCCGTTTACAAAAAACCCAACAAATATTAATCACTAAATAAAACAGTCGCACATTATCTTAAAATTAACAAAGCAAAAAAAAACACTGTTTAGTGCGATGTACAAAACAAAATATTTAATAAAAATTGCCGAGGTTTAATTTTCGCAACGACAATCCGGATTATCGCGAATCCGTATAATCGAGGCTTTACTGTAATTTATTTCGGTATGGCCCAAACTGTTTAATATATTATTTTAAATAAATTTCTTATTAATTTTATTAAAATCAATAGCTTGATTTGTTAAATTAGTTTTATGAGGTACATGCACAATTTTTTCTGTTTCGAAGTTGGCATATCTGTTTTGCTCATTCGTATGGATCTATTTTTACTGTAACAGAAGTTCAATTTATATTCAGGTACGAGCATTGTTCTCCGGATAAGTGTAAAACGTTTCAGATGAGTCTTGGGAAATAGGGTAACACGTTTCCTACAAAAAAAAGCGCCCCTAATTTAAGCAAACGATGGATGAATAGAATAAATAAAAAATTTATAGAAGATAAAAATAAATTAATAAGAAATATTGTTGAAAATGAGGCCACGTTAAAGGAAGAACAAAATACAAAATTCCCTTTAAAGAATTTTAAATTTCTTAAAATCGCTAGTACAAAACTTTTGACCAAAAAAAAAGAATAATTGATATTTTTAAGCAAACAGAAAAAAGGGAGGTGTTTCGATTAAGCTCTCGCGCGATTGTGTTTCGAAAAATTATTCTAACTTTGTTGAAAAAAGTTGCAAAAATTTACATTGAAGTTTAGATTGTTTGCGAACGTTATTAAACAGATTTTTTTGTTCCAACTTGACGAAGTAGAGAACTAAAAATTACATTTTCAATTCAATAGCTTTTATTGCACAAAATTTTAATTAACGCTTTATGTTCTGAGTGCTTTATAATTTTTTTTTAAAGTACATCGTCCTTTATTTTGCCGGAAACATTTATTTCAAATATTAATTATTTAAAAGCATTGTGCACAAATGTATTTTTAGTTTAACATGTTAAATTTTGAATATTAAAGATGTTACTTGATTTTCTGAGTTATTTGTGCCACAAAATTTTAACAAAAATATTTTTTGATTTCGAATAAGGGTGATTCTACAAAAGTTGGGCAACTTGATGTCGTCCATTCAATGGAGAAAGAATTTTATCATTTTTTGCAAATATTTTATTAAATTCCAATAAACCAATGGTCCTTTTGCCTGCTCACCCAATTTGGTTGTATTTTTTTAAAAGCGAGTTTGTAAAATAACACTTTAAATGTTCAAAACGTCAGTACTTGGCGTGTCACAACTCCCGAATTCCATAATTGAGTGATTGTATGTTAAAATATATTCAATTAATTGTAAATTTTACTATTCTACTATAAATTATGAAGTATTAACTAATTAATTTACCATATTTTATCATAAAATCAAATACAGTAATTAAAAAGAAAAATGATGAACTCTGCGTTCTCTTTTAACCGTCAGCCCTGTGTCCAATTTTAAAATTTGAAATTGCCCCCCAATTATAGAAATTCAAACGTTAAATCCTTATTCAGATTTTAATATTGGTAGTAAAGTTAGCTAAAAAGCACTCCCTTTATACGACAGGCATTTTGAAAACAGTGAAAACGGCGTTATTATCGTGTAAGCACGTGCAGTTCCAGACAAAATGTCAGTTCTATGGCGAGTCATTATTGCTTTACGTAGATTTATTTCGTTGTGATTTATTTATGACAAAATGTGATTTGTTAAAATATATCATCCAATTAATGGAAAATCCCGTAGAAATTTTACTTTGAATTATAATCTTAAAATTGTGTCTCATTCATCAGTTCCGTGTCGTTAGTTCCATGCCCGAAATTTTGACAGAAGACGTATTACCATGGTACTGATATATAGTACATACATTCATCTATTAATTTTAATACTTTCTAATATAATTAATAATTCTTTTCAATATGATTTTATTCATAAAAATGTGTGCAATGTAAAATTTTAAGATAGTTGTATTAAAGTCGCAATAAATCTTGTATTTTTTAATAAACGATATATTTCATTTGTACCCTGGTAACCTCGTCAGTTCCCCGGCATTCAAATTTAGAAAAATCCACATATCTCAAAAATTGCTTGAAAAAGTGACTGGCCCTGTTTGGAACAATGTATTTATTAGATTACCTACATATCTTTATAATGAAATACTAGAAAATTAGCACCTAAAACTATAGAAACAAAAGTTGCTCAACTTTTATAAAATCGCTCATAAGCAACAAGAACCACAGGGGTGCTATTTGAATTTTTAAGAAAACAGGATTCAAAAACGTAAACCCGTAATTTATTATTTCAAAACTGTAACTTAACGTCCCGAGACAATGTTGACAAAAGACCGTCGCAAAATGAGTGGAAGGCGCTGGCGCTAGACTTTCATTGTTTTTGATCCGGCTCGAAGGACCAAAATTGTGTTACGACTCAAAGGACCACGTTTGCTTGGTTCGAAGTACCAAATCATTTCTTTTCGTGATTTTATTGTTATTATATTGCTTTTCTATTTGAATATAGTTTAAAGCTTGTTAAATTCCGTAATAAAAAGCACTCAGATAACCCTTAATTTTGACCAAGTTATTTTGATACCGGTTTTGAGTAACATTGAGTGCCGTTTTCTTGTTATTAAGCTATTGCATTCTAAATAAACGACATATAGATAATTTCTTAAGAGGGACAATGTTAATTTCCGAAGCAATTAACGAGCAAACCTGAGTAACGATTGAATTGCATGCACACGGCCAGAAACGCAGCGCCGTCCGTCACAATTTCGAGAAGAAAAATATTGCGTGGCGTTATCGGAAGCTACTCCGCGTGCGTTTCAGGATAGCGCATCCTGGCAGCAGGACCTGCCGCAGAACCAGACATCGCGCCGCGGGCCGCAGTCTCAATCGCTTAGCGGTCGCAGGCTGAGAAGGACGGATTTAGCCCTTTCGAAATGGGTTTCGCAGCGTGTGTGTGCCTCGCGCTCTGTGTTGTGCTTGCGACGAGTGCGGTCTTCGGCTCCTCTTATCGCGAAAGTGACGGCGAGCCCTGTCAACCCGATAAGCTGACGGTCTACAAAGTGATTCTGCACACCTTCTGGGCCAGAGAGAAGTTCCCCAAGCACTACCCCGATTGGCGACCTCCCGCACAGTGGTCCAAAGTTTTCGGTGAGTTTGCCCGTCGAATGTGTGTGCGTTATTACATCGATTTCGGCCGATTATCGCACACCCTTCGCCTATCGTCTTTTGCCCACTGTTATTCCGAGCACCTACACCTGATAACTTTTTGCTCCCGAGGTCTCGGGATAAATTTGCTTTATAACGTCGTTTCGTTTTCGATTAAACTTGCTCTTATCGAGAAAAAGTTCTTCGCTTGACGGAATGCAAGTCTTCGTTTGCTTAATGAAATATCTGCGTAAATATTGTAGGAACCCTGACACAATGGATGGAGGGTATTGGTAAATAATTTTGGGTCTTCGACTTTATGGACGAACTTGTTAATCAGATAAAGGTGCACTCTATAATAAAGCTCTAAGCTCCTAGCTAATAAAAAAGCGCTCATAATTATAATGCTCGAACTTGCTCACTATAAAAAGTTATTCTATGTTAAATTCTACGGCTTTTGATTGCTTTTTAAGTTTCTAAACAAAAGTGATCGAAGATCTTTCGGTTTATTTTCTGTTTTGATTTTTTGCAAATGCAAGTGCCTCCGAATGCAATTTGAAGAAGTGCAAAAAATGGAGTAATTAAATTTTCAAAAACCTTGCATGGATTTCAAAAACTTAAAAAGTCCAAATTACAATTAAAAATAGGTTTCTGAACAAAACTTTGATCGAAGATCTTTCAGTTTATTTGCTGTTTGATTTTTTTGCAAATGCAAGTGCTTCCAAATGCAATTTGATGAAGTGCAAAAAATAGAGTAATTTAATTTTCGAAAACCTTACATGGATTTTAAAACCCAAAAGGTCCAAATTACAATTAAAAATAGGTTTCTGAACAAAACTTTGATCGAAGATCTTTCAGTTTATTTTCCATTTTATTATTTGCAAATACAAGTGCCTCCAAATGCAATTTGAAGAAATGCAAAAAATAGAGTAATTAAATTTTCGAAAACCGTACATGGATTTCAAAACTCAAAAGGTACAAATTACAATTAAAAATAGGTTTCTGAACAAAACTTTGATCGAAGATCTATCAGTTTATTTTGCGTTTTATTTTTTGCAAATACAAGTGCCTCCAAATGCAATTTCAAGAAGTTTAAAAAATAGAGTAATTAAATTTTCGAAAACCTTACATAGATCTCAAACTCAAAAGGTCCAAATTACAATTAAAAATAGTTTTCTAAACAAAACTTTGATCGAAGATCTTTCAGTTTATTTTCCGTTTTATTTTTTGCAAATACAAATGCCTCCAAATGCAATTTGATGAAGTGCAAAAAATAGAGTAATTTAATTTTCGAAAACCTTACATAGATCTCAAAACTCAAAATGGTCCAAATTACAATTAAAAATAGGTTTCTGAACAAAACTTTGATCCAAGATTTTTCAGTTTATTTTCAGTTTTATTTTTTGCAAATACAAATGCCTCCAAATGCAATTTAAAAAGTAAAAATAGAGTAATTAAATTTTCAAAACCTTACATGATTTAAAAACTCAAAAGGTCCAAATTACAATTAAAAATAGGTTTCTGACAAAACTTTGATCGAAGATCTTCAGTTTATTTTCGTTTTATTTTTGCAAATACAAGTGCCTCCAAATGCAATTTGAAGAAGTGCAAAAAATAAAGTAATTAAATTTTCAAAAACCTTACATAGATCTCAAAACTCAAAATGGTCCAAATTACAATTAAAAATAGGTTTCTGAACAAAACTTTGATCCAAAATCTTTCAGTTTATTTTCAGTTTTATTTTTTGCAAATACAAGTGCCTCCAAATGCAATTTCAAGAAGTTTAAAAAATAGAGTAATTAAATTTTCGAAAACCTTACATAGATCTCAAACTCAAAAGGTCCAAATTACAATTAAAAATAGGTTTCTGAACAAAACTTTGATCGAAGATCTATCAGTTTATTTTGCGTTTTATTTTTTGCAAATACAAGTGCCTCCAAATGCAATTTCAAGAAGTTTAAAAAATAGAGTAATTAAATTTTCGAAAACCTTACATAGATCTCAAACTCAAAAGGTCCAAATTACAATTAAAAATAGGTTTCTAAACAAAACTTTAATCGAAGATCTTTCAGTGTATTTTCTGTTTTGATTTTTTGCAAATACAAATGCCTCCAAATGCAATTTGAAAAAGTGCAAAAAATAGAGTAATTAAATTTTCAAAAACCTTACATAGATCTCAAAACTCAAAATGGTCCAAATTACAATTAAAAATAGGTTTCTAAACAAAACTTTGATCGAAGATCTTTCAGTGTATTTTCTGTTTTGATTTTTTGCAAATACAAATGCCTCCAAATGCAATTTGAAAAAGTGCAAAAAATAGAGTAATTAAATTTTCGTAAACCTTACATGGATTTCAAAACACAAAAAGTTCAAATTACAATTAAAAATAGGTTTCTGAACAAAACTTTTATCAAAGATCTTTCAGTTTATTTTCTGTTTTGATTTTTTGCAAATACAAATGCCTCCAAATACAATTTAAAGTGTAAAAAATAAAATAATTAAATTTTCGAAAACCTTACATAGATCTCAAACTCTAAAGGTCCAAATTACAATTAAAAATAGTTTTGAAGTTACACTTCTTTGGTGTCACTAAATTGAATATAACGACGAGTAAAAATTGATATGAATAAATTCAATTAATACAAGGATGTGCGCGTTCGAGCGAAAAGTGGCACATTTCCGAGCGAGGGAGGCAAATGAAGCGCGACGCGGAGCGGCGCGCTTCATTTTCCCGAGATCGGAAATGTGCCACTTTGAGCTCAAACGTGCACACTCGGTTTTAAGCGCGATTCACAATGATTAATTTAATTTCTAAATAATTTTAATTAAAAATTACTACACTGTACAATTTAATCTCAAAAAAATGTGTTATTTGGTTACATTACTATTTTCTTTTTTAATCCAAAAACTAATTTAATGTGCATACATTTTAAGCACGATTCACAACAATTTTGACCACTAAATTAGACGAAAAATTATTTAAATAAACTTTAATCGTTTCCTCTCACTTGCATCGACGAGATTGCCGTATCTTTTCGCTCCCTTCCACTCATTGATATGGTAAATACGTTTTTTGAACATAAAATCGCTAATTACTCAACTAAATTGAAATTTATGATCGAATGAGCGTAGGATAAAATAGACAAATTCAATAAATACGAAGATGTGCGCGTTCGAGCGAAAAGTGGCACATTTCCGAGCGAGGGAGGCAAATGAAGCGCGACGCGGAGCGGCGCGCTTCATTTTCCCGAGATCGGAAATGTGCCACTTTGAGCTCGAACGTGCACACTCGGTTTTAAGCGCGATTCACAATAATTAATTTACTTTCTAAATAATTTTAACTAAAAATGTACAATTTAATCTCGAAAAAATGTACTTTTTGGTTACATTACTATTTTCTTTTTAATCCAAAAACTAATTTAATGCGCACACACTTTAAGCACGATTCACAACAATTAATTGACGTTCTCAATGCGTCGTCAAAAGAAGTATAACTTCAACAATAAAATTTCGTAAAAGCCCAAAAAAAGATTGGTAGCAAAACAAATTCGACTTTCCTTTTCGACAAGAAAAACGTCCAAAAACAACAATCACAATTTGCCACTTGAACCGTGCCAAAAAAGCGTCGCCCTTTAAAAACGAATTTATCAATTAAAACCGTATAGAAATCGAGCAGATTACAATAACTTATCCAATTTGAAGAGCTAAATTCGAGCATTAAAATTGAAACGGTGTCAGAGTCTTCGGATTGATTTCGGTGAAAAGGGAGCTATAATTAAAATCCGCCGGAGAGACAACGTTAAAAATAAAACTAGGAGCCGGACGTGAAGGCTTCTTCGGCGTTTTTTTTTCTTTTTCGTACGGATGCCGGTTATGTAAAGTCGGCTCCCCGATACTTTCGAACCATCTCGTTCTAATTATTTGTTGGCGATCTCAAAAAAAAGGTCCTCGACGGGGAAGCGACCGCGCTTTACATAATTACGACGATATTATTCTAACACCCCGAGAAAATATTTTTGCGCGGCCAAATTAAAAATACGCATATTTTAGAAAACTCAATTTGCTGAATAAATAATAACGAGCTCCTGTTTTTATAACGAACGAAAATTTTAAGGGAAAACCACATATCATATTATTTTATTTCAAAAACCAAATCACATTCCTCGGTCGCAATTTTCTCTTTGTTTGAACGGCTAGAAAAATCATCGAGGGCCCCATTAATTTCTATGATTTGCCAAAGTCGAGGTGCGAAATCTCGACCCAATTAATTAAGTCCGATCGAGCTGTAAAGTTGGATTTATTTTTTTTTCGGCAAGAAAATGGAGAGCTTCGTGCGCTGAAGTTTTGCTGCATGGAAAAGAGGCTTTGCTCGTAATTATGTTCGGATTATCCTCACACTGCGAGATAATTATTCGGCGTCGAAATAAAAAGGTACCGAAACGTCGCCCGAAGTGCCCCCGAAGCTAGCTGGAATTGCGGAATTCTGGCGAGCAGGGAAATGACGCCTTGTGCGTTTCGCTATAAACGAAAAGGATCAAGGGATAATCGAAGACGTACAAGTATCGCTCCTCGATAAAACTAGTTTTATTTGCTTTTCTATAAAAGTAAATTTAAATTTAAGTTTGGTCGGATTTGAATTGTATGTAACGTTTTTCTATTGATACTCTTAGTTTTCTTATTGTTTTAAGGTGTTCCTGAGTTCGTGACAACTATCTTAATTTTTTTCTTATTAAAATAAAACCAGGACCGTATTTAAACCCAAAGACAATTACTCGATTTTTTTCATATTGCTACTGGTGTCCGATGGAAGCACGATTTTCAGCCGAAACCCAAACCACACCCGAATATTCGGCTTCTCTTCCAGTTTCAGCCAAAACCGTAACAGAAACTTATGTAGTTAAGTTAAAATTTAGTTAAATTTTCATTATACCCTAAAATTTAGTGTTTCTCCTAGCTTTGTACCAGACTATTCCTTGAGATTAAATAAAAGACTTGAATTTGTAACGAAATGCTATGTAAGTACAGAATTATTTAAAAGAAACCCATATAACTACCACTTCTATCAATTTTTAGGCCTTTTGTCATCTACCAAACTGGCCCTTGGAATATCATGGCTTTCGGTTGCCCAGATACTAATATATATGTGAATGTGGCGCCATCTGTTGCATGATTTATTGGTACCTCCATATGCTTTGAGATGGCGCTAGAAGAGAAAATAATTTTTTTGTGTGAAAACGCATTTTTTCAGGGATGACATCTACTTAGATAGACTACGACAGTAAAACATTATCTAAATACACAATTTCATCCGAATCGTTAGGGCTGTTTTCGAGAAACCAATGTATATATACATATATGTGCAAGAATTGCTCGTTTAAAGATAAGATAAAATGATCTTCAAAACTAACTTTGTTTAAGACGTTCTGAATTAATCACAACTATCTTAATTTTTTACTATTAAATTAAAGCCTTGGCAATAATATATTAAAAATTCAAATCGGTATTTAAAGCCGAACGCAGCAAATTCGGTTTTTAAAGATTTCTTAATTTTTAAGAATTTAATTCAATTGCAAAAAATTCCAAGTAATTGATATACTTATTAAATGTTAGTGGCATTTTTCGACGCAAGATACTGTATATAGCTCGGATATAAGATTTGAGTTTCTAATGTAATAATATATTTAACACACAAGACAATTACTGTCGTATATGAAACCCTGCTTCCATGTTTGTCTAAGATATTAATTTTCGGTAACGCATCATTTCTGTTCTAGCATAAGACCGAACTCATGCTAATTACAACATTTCATAACGCGTATTAAGTTTAGGATAATATTAATTTCAATTCTAAGATCGATAGCGAGATTTAATATCGTTAACATTTCGTTATTAATATCGGATAAATTCCTTTGCACGTTTGCAAATAGAAAATTATAATCGAATATCGATCACACTGTGTTTTAATAATAAAATTTGTAATAAGGGGGGACCCCATGAGAATTTGTTATATACATTTTGTCATAATCGGACGCACATATTTATTTACAATATAAAATAACCGATCGTAAATTACAGTTAGTTGTTAATTCGGCTGTATTTATTATAATTTATGTTCGTCATTAATATAAAACCAATAGTTATAAATTCATGTATTAATAGAATCATTCTGCCCATCCGATGTTCGAATTGTACCAATTTCTATTGGGGATAATAAATGTATGGGAACAAATAATAAATAATTCAATTAATTGCGACATGTAAATAACTGATTAGGATTGTACCAATTTATTAATTTAGTTTTGATTGTAATTTAACAATTAGCAAGTTTTGTATTTATTTAAACACTTTGTGTAATTGCAGTTGATTATTATGGAAAAACAAAATAAAATAAAATTGAAGCCCTGATATTATTTCTTGTTATTTTAATTTTGGGCTTAATAACTGATTTAAAACACAACGTTTTGATTTTAAAATATGTACAGTGGTGTATAAAAAATAGTAAACATTTAAATTAAATAAAAAGTAAGAAAAACATCTTCCCAATTTGATTTGTCATATATTTCTGTACGTTATGTGAATGTTAACAATTTCTATTGTGGAATTCAGTTTGGGATCTTCTCAAAAGTTGAGATTGAAGAGTTAACACCAAGCACAATAAGTAATCATCTATCTTTGCTTTTGGCAATTATAATTTTATTTCAAACAATAATTAACAAATCTAGTTTTAGCAAAAGAAACGTAATTATTAACAAATTAATACAAAGAAAATTGGATGTGATTAAAAAAAACGGATGTTCAATAGAAAAATACAAGATAGTAGCAAGGTACTGAAAGAAATGACGAGATTTAAAGCTTTTGACTGTTTATTCTTTTTTTAAAATATTTTTTTTTAAAAATAACACAAAAATTTTGGGTCTTATTTGAAAGTTTTGCTATTGTGCTATTATACTTCTGTTTTCTTCACTACAGTCCCATTTTTTTTTAAATTAATTCGCTGATAATTAAGTGTATACATTTATGAAATACATTTTTGAAATACTTATCCAAAATTAGTTTAGATACAGCAATAATTTTTAAAAAACAAAAACAAACGATTAATTATTATTTTGCGCAGTTAAATTTAGCAGTTTTAAAAACGAAACTCCACAATATAAATTTTAAACATTAATATAAACAATGGGGGTGCTGACAAATAAAATTGCCAGACCGTTTGTTCGCTTTTTGTGTAATTTCAAAAAAATGGGCTAATAATTATCAAGTCCTCGTTTTGTAAGCACACAACTGTGCATTTCGAATATTTAAATATGTTATTAAGGGTTTCATATATGGTGGATGATTAACGTTAATATAGAAACCCGAAAGCCTTTGTTCAACAGAAAAATTTACAGTTGTGAGCGAACAAATATTAAATTCCTCCGATGCACTAAATACGTCTGTCATATTGTACGGTAGTGGCGAAATTCTAATAATGGATGTTCTGCAAAAATGTCATTAGTTGCATACAATGCAAAGAGAAGATTATTTTTCATTGTATTACCCTGTTCCCCACGGCATTAATTTTGATTTTACAATCTATTGTGCCTGGCCATTACACTTCGACGTGGACAAACAACGTTTTTTTTTAGAATTTTGTTCTACAGAAATTAAATTTGAAATCATAACAATCCAATTTGGCAACGCAAAAAATTATTATTAAAACAGACGTAATTTTCTGCGTTCGAAAAAGGTCTTTTTGCAGGAGAGCAAACGTATCTCGAAAACGGATGATTTTATGCTAATCGTTTACATAAAGATCGTAATACTTACTGCAGGGTATTTTGGTTAGATTGGATTAGATAATGGAAATTGAAAAACCTTATTTAATGCTTCAATGACCGGGACGAATTGTCCCGGGGGTTAATTGCCCGGGAATTTGTATTCCGAGAATAAAACACCCCCGAACGAATTGACTGGCATCCGTATGCTTACTCGCGAATTTTATTCGAGCGCCAATAGCATTTTCCGCACGTGTTCGAAAAAGTAATTCCGCAAAATTGATTTGGCGGTAAGAAACAATGCTGTTCGTTAATATCGCGTTATATGTGCAATTGAAAATGTTAAATAAAGACCGCTTCTGGTCGGAAAGCAAACAAGGACGGTTTTGGGTGCTTTGTTATACTTCTGTTTTTATATTTCGCCAACGTAACCGAGCTAATTGTGTTTATTGCCGTTTTTCGGAGTTTTTGTAAATATAATAATTGAGGCAAATGTGTTCTGCACAAAGTGACTGTTTTTAACTGCTTTATTAATGATGTGTGTGTCTAGATTTGGTGTTTCAATTGTTGACTTTTGAATAATTATATTTAATTAATTATAATTTGTGCATATTTGTATAAAGCTATGATTTAATTGAATGTATAGAAAAACATTGTTGAACTATTTTGAAATTTCGAGCAGATCGAGTTATATCGAATCAGCGTTAATTGAGGAAGCGTTAAACGAGGTCTTACTGTAACTCGAATTTGGTATTATTGTGAATTGTGTAAAACCGAGGTAATTTCCCTCAAAGGGGAAATTGATTGGGAAAAGGCGCCGCTCGCGTGCGTTTTTTGCACTCCCCCTCGGAAATGTGACTTTTCGCTAATGCGCACATCACTCGATTTATTGAATTTTGTTTCAATTTCTTAAATAATAAATTTAATAAAAATCATTAATGTTATTGAAAACGTATTTTTCCCATGCAATGGGGGGAGCAAGCGAAAAGAACGAAAAAGCCATAAGAATTGAAAGGAAACGATGTTATTCAATTTTTTTTATTTTATTGTAAACCAAACGATTTTCTCAAAGTGGCACATTCCGAAAAATGAAGCGCGCCGCTCGTCGTGCGCTTAACATTTTGCCCCCTTGGGTTTTTAAATAATCCTCGTATTTATTGAATTTTGTCTATTAACTTTCTTCGCAAATCAATAAGAGTTTTAAAAATCGTTATGTTTAAAAACTTTTCCTGCAATAGGGGGATTGCGCAAAAGAACGACGCCATAATCGGTAAAAAAATTTATTCAATATTTTGTCTATTTTATTGTGAATCTTGCTCAAATATCGAGTGCACATTTCGAGCTCAAAGTGGCACATTCCGATCTGGAATGAAGCGCGCCGCGTCGCGCTTCATTGCCTCCTCGCTCGGAAATGTGCCACTTTTCGCTCGAATGCGACATCCTCGTATTTATTGAATTTTGTCTATTCAACTTTCTTCCAAATCAATAAATTTAATAAAAATCGATTATATGTTTTGAAAAACGTATTTTACCATAGCAATGAGTGGAGCAAGCGAAAAGATAGCGACAAAGCCATAAGTACGAGTGAAAGGAAACGATGTTATTCAATATTTTGTCTATTTATTGTGAATGTTGTAAAACCGAGTGTGCACATTCGAGCTCAAAGTGGCACATTCCGATCTCGGAAAATGAAGCGCGCCGCTCCGCGTCGCGCTTCATTTGCCTCCTCGCTCGGAAATGTGCCACTTTTCGCTCGAATGCGCACATCCTCGTATTTATTGAATTTTGTCTATTCAACTTTCTTCCAAATCAATAAATTTAATAAAAAATCGATTATATGTTTTGAAAAACGTATTTTTACCATAGCAATGAGTGGGAGCAAGCGAAAAGAAGCGACAAAGCCATAAGTACGAGTGAAAGGAAACGATGTTATTCAATATTTTGTCTATTTTATTGTGAATCTTGCTCAAAACCGAGTGTGCACATTCGAGCTCAAAGTGGCACATTCCGATCTCGGGAAAATGAAGCGCGCCGCTCCGCGTCGCGCTTCATTTGCCTCCCTCGCTCGGAAATGTGCCACTTTTCGCTCGAATGCGCACATCCTCGTATTTATTGAATTTTGTCTATTCAACTTTCTTCCAAATCAATAAATTTAATAAAAAATCGATTATATGTTTTGAAAAACGTATTTTTACCATAGCAATGAGTGGGAGCAAGCGAAAAGAAGCGACAAAGCCATAAGTACGAGTGAAAGGAAACGATGTTATTCAATATTTTGTCTATTTTATTGTGAATCTTGCTCAAAACCGAGTGTGACGTTCGAGCTAAAGTGGCACATTCCGATCTCGGAAAATGAAGCGCGCCGCTCCGCGTCGCGCTTCATTTGCCTCCCTCGCTCGGAAATGTGCCACTTTTCGCTCGAACGTGCACATCTTCGTTTTATTGGATTTTTTGCACTAATTTTCACACTTCCAAATCGAAAAATTAATTTTAGTCGAATCAATTGCAGTGGCTACAGCGCTACTGCTTTTTATTTTATTATTTACACATTGCAATAATATAAATTGATACGTATCCAATGTGCACATCTTCGTGTTAATTGGATTCGATTATATTAATAACAAATCCAGATTTTCTATTCGGAAAAAGTTTTCGCTTGAAAGTGCACATACCCCTTAATAATTGAATTTGCCTATCTTATTCTTCTCTCTTAAAAATAATATTAATTAAATCAAACTGAACTAAATATACCACAACTCGCTTTTTTTTTAATTAAAAATTACAGTAGGGTATTTTTACCAAAAACCACATTTCTAATTCAGTACTTTTAAACTAGACCAGATGGGAGACTTCATCGTACATGAAAAAAAATACTTTAACTTTTTCCGAATTTTGCTTCTTATTTCCCAACGTTTTTTGTAACATACCCCACCCAAGTCATTCTAAAATTTTGATGCGCCCCCTATGTAACATATAAATATTTTTTTATATTTAAAAATTTAATGAATCCATAAATGAAGTCTAATTACAACAGTGTATACAAAATGTGGCTTAAAACTAATTTGTTTATAATTTTTACAAAAATGAAAATTATCCAAAAATATTTGGAAACATTAATTTTGACAGATAAACTTTCAACAATCTACAAAATCAACTAGTTGATTTTCAGTGGCCCACTTCAAAAAATTTGACTCATATACAATTTTAATTAATCAAAAACGTTTATTTAATTTAATGCATAAAAAATAAACAAAGAAAGAACCTTGTTTATTAAATTTTTAATATAAAAATTAACTTTGAGACTTGTTTTTTAACTTTTGCAATATTTAGTTCTAAAAGTGTTATTTAATTTGTTTGTACAAAATTATTGCTATGGGGCTTCTCCAAAATTAAATGAATAATAATTTATTTGCAACCACAAGTTTGTGTGTGTGTGTACCAACATGACATAAAAAATATATATAAGAAGCGCTTACATTACCATTAACTTTTTTTGGAGTTTAAATTTTGCCGACATGAAATATCTTGATTACATTTTAAATATTTATAAAAGCTTTAAAGCTTTCTTCGTTGAAAGAGAAACAAGAGTTTAAAAGTACAGAGCTCATAAACAAACCCAAAGAATATAAACCCCGAAGATTAATATTGAAGGGTAAATTTACATAGCGTTTTTTACCTGCGCCTATAATAAAATAATCTGATACGAGCGTCTGTGTTGTTACTAATTTCGATTATCAACGAATTATGTTGCAAAACACATATTCCATTGTTCTGATTCTTTTCGAAATAAAGCGCCCCGATTACTTTTATTATAGTTGCGTTTTACAAAATGCTTTTTCGTTAACGTGCAAATAATTTTCTAGACAGCATATCGATTTCTTTTTTTAATTATACTTATCAGAAACCAAACAATTTTAAAGGAGTCAGCAAGAGTTTTATATGCCTATATTTATTATGAATAAAAAAAAATAATGGTTAATGTTCACTGAAATTGGACACTCAATAAAACAACAATTGTTAAATTTGCAAAGTTTCGTTTCTTTATTTAACAATTGTTGTTTTATCGAGTGTCCAATTCCAGGGAACATTAAACATTATTAAAAGATATTGGACGTAAACACATTACGATTAAAAAAAAGATAATTAGAGACAAGTCTTTCGAGATGTGTTTTTAATAAATAATTAATTAGTATTAATCAATAATGTTAAACTTGCAACTATAGTTCCTTTTTACTTTAAGTGCAAATACAGTGTAAACTCTTTATAACAAAACTGTTTATTACGAAAAACTCCATAGCTTAAGTTATTTTCTATAATGAACGCTCTCTATAACGAATTGAAAAAAGTTTATAATGGTCTAACGAAGGCTTACTTCATGGGCGGCGAATTTTCTAAGATTGTTTGTAATCAGTGTAAAGTATAGATTTATAGCGCAATTTTTATTGTTTTTTGAAGATGTTCCCACCTCATCTAAAGACATGAACAAAATACACAAGAAACTTATTGATGAAACACAAATGACAGACAATGTTAAATAATTATTATTTGAATCATGATTTTTTAGTAATAAAAATTTCTATTCGCTCTATATTACGAAAAATCGCTATAACGAAGAAAGATGCTCGGTTCCCTAAGTTATGTTATAAAGAGTTTACACTGTATTTATAAAATTGAAGCAACGCATTATTCTACATATCAAATCTGACTTTTCCTGAGCATCAGTGCTAAATCAATACGATCAAAGGTCAGATAAGAAGAACGAATGATCAAATATGTCGTTAGAAGCTTGTTAGATACAAAAAGATTAATGTTACAGAAGTTAGTTTGTACCATCCAGAAGATTACAAAATACACTTACAACTATGTATTAATTCAATTACTGTCTTCAGTTTGGCGGACATGAAGTCAAGAACCTTGTATCATAGAATTGGCAATTAATATCAATGAATGTACTCCTAATCGAGTAAAAGCTCCTCGATTACAAATTGTCAATGACACATTGTGTTAATTGTAATTATTCGCGTCGACCAAATCGTTTTTATCTATTAAAAAAAATAATATTCGAGTTTACACGAGTAAATAACCAAAAACATATTTACACCTAGTAGTAGAGAGGAGCAAATGACCTCTTTCATCATGCCCCAAGTTGTTGTAAATATAGAAAATGTGTAACACTTTAGTTATGACAACCTTGTGGCATTTCTTAAGAGCGGGCTCGCTTTTAATGTGGTGAAAATGCGAGGTTGCTTTTTAAGATTTTTTTCTCGAACCCTTCAACTGCAAATTGAAAATTTATTATTAATTTGTCCGCCAGAAGTTTGTTGAACTTCAAATTGAAATTGGCTCTTAGTCACTTTTCAATTGACGAGCTTAGCACAAAGCATTTTAATAATTGTATTTTAATAACCTTCGGAGGATCGCATAACGCATTCCTATACAGTAAAACCTCGATTATCCGGATTGTTTTTTCCTGTTAAAACGGGGCACTTCGTAATGGTGCTTAAAACCGAGTGTGCGCATTCGAGCTCAAAGTGGCACATTCCGATCTCGGGAAAATGAAGCGCGCCGCTCCGCGTCGCGCTTCATTTGCCTCCCTCGCTCGGAAATGTGCCACTTTTCGCTCGAATGCGCACATCCTCGTATTATCGGATTTGCCTATATTATTTTATTCTTCAATTTAAAAAAATTTAAAGTCGAATAAATTAGATCTATTTCTTGTTTGAAAAAGGTTAGATATTTTATTCCTTTCGATAAGTTATCGTGGTGCTCTTCCGAACGCCTAATTGTAGCGAGCTTGATAAAAATATTTTGGGGTGTACTTCCGAATGTTTACTAATTCGCGTTTTTGATTAATTAAAATTGTATGAGTCAAATTTTCTGAAGTGGGCCACTAAAAATCAACTACAGTCGAACTTCCATAAGTCGAACGCCGATAAGCCGAATTTTTGATAGCTTGAACTCGAACCAGTTTTCCTAGGACTTGCCTATCTCAACGTTAATATTTTTATGTCAATTACTCGAATTATTTAATTAGTCGAAGCGTTTTACAATTCATTAAATTCAAGTTTCCATTAGTAAATAGGTCGATGACTCGAAGTTAAATTTTACAACTTTTCTAAAAATTTCTCTACCTGAGAGAGGATTAACGACGGCTTGGTTTGGTGTTATTGATGCTTTAAAAGCTCTATTGTTAACTACGAATAAAAGGTTTATACTACAAGAATGTTTTGACGGCGGCACTTCAATTGGATTTAAAAACTAATTTATGTTTAATTGCCTTATGAACAGTTATAAATTTTTGAGATGGTTTTACCGTTTATTTTACAAAAAAAGAAACTATTTTTGCATTTTAGTTTTCAATTTGCTAGTTATTCGTCGACTACGAAGACTAACAAATGTGTTTTACGTTCTTTATAGTTTGTAACAGAGTATAACAGAAAATCTAAAAAGTTTAATACTTTTCTAAAATTATTTACGTATTAACATGGAGTGTAAACGAAAATTAAAAAGTTTAACCATAAGGGAGAAAATTAATCTTATAAAAGAAGTGGAACGTGGGCTCAAAAGAAAAAGGATATAGCTAAAGATTTTGGTATTCCGCAAACACTTTATCAACCATTTTAAAAACAGAGACCTAATTGTAGCTGCTGAAGATACAAATGACAAATGTCAACGTTGATAAAGATTTGGAAGTTGCTGAAATTCCTAGCGATGAAAGCATTATAAGTAAAGTGCTAGAAGAAAATAAGAAAAACTGTGAAAGTGAAAGTGAATATGAAAGTGATACAGATGTTACAGTACACATCCCTTCAATAACTCAAGTTTACAATGCAATAGATACTATTTCTCTATTCCTATGTGCTCAAGAAGATGTTCCTACAGATATATTATTATCGGTAAGATCATTGGAAAAATTTGTAGAAACGTAACATTTTGGAGCAATGAAGCAAAAGACAATTTTAGATTACTTTCAATTTAACAGTAAATAATATGTAAATAACTATATTTTTTAAGGTCTTAATAAAAATAAATAATGTTAATGATTGTAGATCAATTTTGGTTATTTTCTATAAAAAATGAATGACATATATATATATACGGAAGTATTTAACTGAACTTCTTTTAGTAACTCGAGTTTTTTATACGACGAATTATTTTTGCTGTCCTTTCGACTTCGACTTATCGAGGTTCGACTGTATTTTTTCATGTACGATGAAGTCTCCCATCTAGTCTAGCTTAAAAGTACTAAATTAGAAATGTGGTTTTTGGTAAAAATACCCTTCTATAATTTTTAATTAAAAGAAAAGCGAGAAGTCGTACATTTAGTTCAGTTTGATTTAATTAATATTATTTGTAAAAGAGAAAAATATGATAGGCAAAATTAATTATTAAGCAGTATGTGCGCTATCAAGCGAAAACTTATTCCGAATAGAAAATCTAGATTTGAAGGATTTGTTATTAATATAGTCGAATCCAATTAACACGAAGATGTGCGCATTCGAGCGAAAAGTGGCACATTTCCGAGCGAGGGAGGCAAATGAAGCGCGACGCGGAGCGGCGCGCTTCATTTTCCCGAGATCGGAATGTGCCACTTTGAGCTCGAACGCGCACACTCGGTTTTAAGCACGATTCACATTAATTAATTTATTTATTTTCTAGAGGTTTTTTAATTAAAAATTGGCGCGCCAAATTCAAAATGTTCAGAAACCTAAAAATTTACACACTATATATTTTTTTTCAAATTTAAAATTCTACTAAGCTAAACTAAAATATTTTTTTTGATTTGAAAAATCGACAATTAATGTAGGCAAATGTAATTAATACGAAGATGTGCGCATTCGAGCGAAAAGTGGCACATTTCCGAGCGAGGGAGGCAAATGAAGCGCGACGCGGAGCGGCGCGCTTCATTTTCCCGAGATCGGAATGTGCCACTTTGAGCTCGAACGCGCACACTCGGTTTTAAGCACGATTCACATTAATTAATTTATTTTCTAGAGGTTTTTTAATTAAAAATTGGCGCGCCAAATTCAAAATGTTCAGAAACCTAAAAATTTACACACTATATATTTTTTTTCAAATTTAAAATTCTACTAAGCTAAACTAAAATATTTTTTTTGATTTGAAAAATCGACAATTAATGTAGGCAAATGTAATTAATACGAAGATGTGCGCATTCGAGCGAAAAGTGGCACATTTCCGAGCGAGGGAGGCAAATGAAGCGCGACGCGGGCGGCGCGCTTCATTTTCCCGAGATCGGAATGTGCCACTTTGAGCTCGAACGCGCACACTCGGTTTTAAGCACGATTCACATTAATTAATTTATTTTCTAGAGGTTTTTTAATTAAAAATTGGCGCGCCAAATTCAAAATGTTCAGAAACCTAAAAATTTACACACTATATTTTTTTTCAAATTTAAAATCCTACTAAGCTAAACTAAAATATTTTTTTTGATTTGAAAAATCGACAATTAATGTAGGCAAATGTAATTAATACGAGGATGTGCGCATTCGAGCGAAAAGTGGCACATTTCCGAGCGAGGGAGGCAAATTTTTCATTTAACCGGATTTTTGATTATCCGGAGAGCTGCAACATTAATTAGTCCGGATAACCGAGTCTCCACTGTATTTATTAAATGAAATTGCTTCAAGTTGAAATTATGATAGCGCTCTAGTGGCGCTATTCTCCGGACAATATGTTTTTGATGTATTAACTTCGCAAGTTAAATGTTAATTTTCGTGAATGGCATCGTGCGACTTCATTTTGTATTTACATATATACAAGTTTCTAACTTTCAATAATTACAATTATTACTACCCTTTGCATAAATTGCTCGATGGCGTTTGAGAGGAAAATTGCAGTGTAACGTTTACACTAACAGTTTGCACAACAAAAACAATTAAGTTGAGTGTTAACCGGTGTCGTTTCTTCTTTCTATTTTGCAAATCGTTCGAAACGAATAAAGCCGGAGCGTCTCGTTGCGTTCAAAGGACGTTTTTGCTTTTTTATTTTATTTAAATTAAGTCCTCGGGCAGTGGGTTATAATTATTGCTCGCCGTTACAAAACGTTTGCACATTAAAGTGATCACATTTTTATCAAGTTTTTGTCAAAATGATCACCGCACTCGCACACGACAAAGGAGTGTTGCCGTTCGGAATCTCTTTGAACGGAATATCGTTCACAACAAACCTTTTGGAATATAATTTCGATGTGAAATCGTCCTTTGATCTATTTAATCATAGGATATTCAATGATCAAGTGCTCATCGAAATCAGCTGTCGAGTACAGATCTGTATGGAACGTTTTCCCATAGATAGCAGTCTGTTAATGCCATCAAGAACCAAAGACCAGCGATTATTTACGACTAACGTACATGTGGCATTGCAATTTTTAATTATTATCAATGACATGTATTGCTAAATGTTTTTGGTGTTGTGAAATGGTCAGTAAAACTGCAAGCACGAATGCACACAGGGTTTGTTTGTGCTGAATAAAAAGAAGAAGTATAACATAGTTTGTTATGATATAAAGTTTTCTGCCTTTAAGCCAAAAAGTTTACTTTGGAAACGCGAAGATATACAATAAACTTCAAACAAGGTTGAATTTTGAAATGGAAATGTGAATCAATGGATTTTTTTAATTTTCTTTTTGGCTTATATTGTATCTATCAGTAAAAGCAAAATATTAATATGATCGTTAATCATTTTTAAAACTAATTAAATTGATATGAATATTTTTTTTAAACAGGGTTTTTTAAAAGTATTAAATGATGACACTTAATTAAGCATTTAAAACCGTTCTGAGCTAAAGACAATTATATTAATTGATATTCTTTTAAAATAAGGGTTTTATATTAAAAATTTAGAAACTTAGTTAAACACTAAAAGAACTATCTGATTTTTTATAAATTGCTAATAGCAATTATTAAAATTAAATTATTTTAAACTGTTCTGAGTTAGTAACAATTATCCCAATTTATTTCCTGTTAAAATAAAGCTCTATTAATAACATATTGAAAATTCAGGACCGTACTTAAACAAGAACACAGTTATCTGATTTTTTAAATATTGCTCTAAGAATCAATAAAACTACTTTTAGAAGCTAACTTATTTTAAGACGTTCGGGTTAATGACAACTATCCTAATTTTTTCCCTGTTTAAATAAAGCCTTATAAATAACATAATAAAAATTTAGGTCCGTATTTAAACACGAAAGCAGTTATCTAATTTTTTTAATATTGCTGGTCACAATTAATAAAATGCGCTTCAAAAACTAACTTATTTTAAATTGTTTCAAGTTAATGACAACTACCCCAATTTTTTTCCAGTTGAATTAAGGCCTTATTAATAATGCAGGATCGTATTTACGGACAAAGATATTTATTTAATTTTTTTAATATGACTGTTAACCATCAATAAAAAGCTTTTTACATACTAACTTATTTTAAAGTGTTCTGAGTTAATGACAACTACCCCAATTTTTTTCCAATTGAACTAAGGCTTTGTTAAGAACATATTAAAAATGCAGGTCCGTATTTACAGACGAAGACAGTTACCTGATTTTTTTAACGTTACTATTAAGAATCAATAAAAGGATATTTTTACACGTTTGAAATTAATGACAACTATTCTGATTTTTTTCCTGTTAAAATAAAGCCTTTTAAATAACATATTAAAAATTCAGGTCTGTATTTAAGCAGAAAGACAGTTATCTAATTTTTTTAATATTGCTGTTCGCAATTAATAAAATGCTCTTCAAAAACTAACCGATTTAAAAGTGTTCTGAGTTAATGACAACTACCCCAATTTTTTTCCAATTGAATTAAGATTTTATTGATAACATATGAAAAATGCAGGACCGTATTTACAGACGAAGACAGTTACTTGATTTTTTTAACGTTACTATTAAGAATCAATACAACGTTTTTTTGAAACAAACTTATTTTAAGACCTTTCGAGTTAATGACAACTACCCTATTTTTTTTCCTGTTTAAATAAACCCTTATAAATAACATAGTAAAAATTCAGGCTTGTATTTAAACACAAAGACAGTTATCTAATTTTTTTAATATGGCTGTTAACAATCAATAAAAAGCTTTTTACAAACTAATTTATTTTAAAGTGTTCTGAGTTAATGACAACTACCCCAATTTTTTTCCAATTGAATTAGGGCTTTATTAATAACATATTAAAAATGCAAGACCGTATTTACAGATGAAAACAGTTACCTGATTTTTTTAACGTTACTATCAAGAATCAATAAAACGATCTTCTGAAAATAACTTATTATAAGACCTTCACAGTTAATGGCAACTATTTTAATTTTTTTCCTATTAAAATAAAGCTCTATTAACAACATAATAAAATTTAGAACCGTACTTAAACAGAAAGACAATCATCCGATTTTTTAAACATTGCTCTTAAGAATCAATAAACTGATCTTCCGAAACTAACTTATTTTAAGACGTTTCGATTTAATAACAACCATTTTAATTTTTCCCCTGTTAAAATAAGCCCACACTAATAACATATTACAAGTGCAGGGCTGCATTTAAACGGGAAGATAGCTAATTAATTTTTTAAAGAGTAGTTAGTGTAACTCCCAAAGAAAAAATAATTGAGGTTATGCTCTTCATAATTGCTTATCGGTTAAACGCAACGTTCTTCGTTCGCATATTCAAATTTTTTCAAATCTCCAAATGTACATAAAATCAAAGTTGGAATCTCGTAATACCAACCGTCGACTAATTAATAATTAATGCTCCAAATGACAGAGATATTCCGTCCCACGAAACCGTCCCTTCTAAGCAAAACTTAGTTAAATAAACTCTGACCGCGCGCAGCCCTACCAAAATAAAAACATTTTATAAAATTTTATTAGTTACACATTTAATAAATAAATTAAAAGTAAAGTTGGTACGTTTCGCAAAGTGCAAACTTTGCGACATCTTAATTTATTAACCGTTTTCATTAATTACGAGGACCGCGATGATTTACACGTTAACTTTTTTAATAACGATCGAAATTTCGGGGGGTGGCGAAACTGGGCCAAGGGGCGGCCTTCCGAAATCGCTTGCGAAGAGCAGCCGAAATAAATAAAGTATCGCAAAACTTCTTTATCTGCAAATTAAATTCTGCGGCTCTATTAGTGCAAATTTGCAAACAATCTTTTGGGAAATGATAAATTACGTTGTTCTATTCCCGAAAGTTTAAAATGGGGGCCGCGAACTTTTCCATATAGCAATGGAAACGGGCGAAAATGAAAGCGCGCGCGATTAATAGAGTCGCGCGGGGGCCGCAAACGTTTCGGCGAGGTGGGCCCCCCAAAATTAAAGACGTTTCGAGTGTCGCATTTTGCGAAATAACATTTCCATAATTGAAATGGGGGCGCGCGCGGACGGAGATGTATTATAAATCTCGGCGGAGCAGCCGGCCGAGGGGATTATCAACTCTACACACACGGTTGGACGCTATAACGAGGGTATCTCGTAAACGACTACTGCCCTTTGCGATTCTCGCTATTCCACCCCCGTTCCGTATGTTTGACACACATAGCCCGAGTAGCCCGCATATTAATAACACTATCCTGGACGGACTGTTTATGGAAGCGTTCGCTTTGCGCGGACTTCCTTTCGTGTCCGAATTGCCGGTTTCTTGTTCTCTTCGCGTCAACAATTATGTACAGTCGGCCTAAGAAGTAATCAACACCCTAGAAACAGACTTACATTAAACGTACGGTCAAACAAAGAAGTAATCAGCGCCCTAGAAACACACCTTCAGTAAACGTACAGTCAAATTAAAAAGTAATCAACACCCTAGAAACAAACCTTCAATAAACGTACAGTCAAACAAAGAAGTAATCAACGCCCTAGAAACAGACCTACAGTAAACGTACTATTCCAAGAAACCTTTAGTTCTATGTACTAAAATTACAAAGATTAATCTTAATTGTTTTTTAACCAATTGCAACGCCAGATTTTGTCTCTTGGAATAGTACGTTTCCTGTAGGTTTGTTTCTAGGGTGTTGATTACTGCTTAGGCTGACTGTACGTAAAACGTACGCGATGATACGTTTTCGCTTTGCTTAAATTTCAATCTAATTTTTCCGGGATCCTAAAACTGTAATTTCGAGACGCGATTCGAATGCGAAAAGCAGGTAGACTCGGCCATGTTATTTTGATATGTGCTGTACAACGAGAAATTTATCGCCCTTATGGGAGCGAAGCCGCAATTTATTTTACCATTAATAGAAATTGGTAATTCTGGTTTGACCATTAAAGTGTAATAGATTAATTTTCATTTTCAAGCGAAAAAGATTAACGAAGCTTGTTGATTAAAAACTAAAAAAGTTTGTCGGAGGTAATTGCTTCGGTAAAGTACGATTGCGAATTGTAATCAAGTTTTTGCTATTATTTATGAAGTTACCCATTCGAAGATAATAGAATTAAGACAAATAAGTAGCTTAAAATACAATGGATTTTTTTCATTACTGGAAAGTAGGTAAAATAAGTGATCCAATACCCGATCAGGACCCAATACCCGATCACTTGTTGTATTTTTCGTATTTATAAAACAACTATGTACATAAAAAAGTACTAATAATATTAATAAACTATTCCTGAAGTGAAATTAAATGTTATAATGTTTGATAAAAACATTTTTAATAATTTTTAAAGGGCGGCTGTGAATCGCACCTGTTTTGAGTCGTTTATACGCCAAGCAACAGTGGCAACCCGCATTACACTTGTTTATTACCTAGAGCGCAATTACATTAGTCTTTATGATTATTACTAAATTATTTTAAAAATTAACTAAGATAAATAATATTTGTATGTTATTAATACCGTATAAAACCGTGATCTAGTACAGGTACCGTTTTTTCCCAATGGAATTAGTGCTCGATCAGCTAAGATACATATATAACCTTAAAATTAGCAATGGGCACATAAAATGAATGCGGTTTAACCTCAATTTTGACAACTCGAATATTGGGGGATGGTTTTAATTTGTTTATTAAGACACCAATGCTACTTTATTGTAAATATTACACACATTGAAAATTGTTTACTGGGAAGTTAAGCGTTTTTTTTGCGGTTCGTGGCGATTTAACGTTTTTCGCCGGTATAAAATTTATGAAGCGTCCACCGTTGACGCTTCGGAGAGATATAAATACAGAGACGCGTCTCCTAATGCAAATTTTAATTGTTCGGCGAAAGTGGGACGAATTTTTAAGCGCCGTAAATTTTTGCAAATCGAGTCGAAATATTCGCGACCGAAGCGCGGCAATAAATATTACAAGGTGTAGCAAATACCGCAGCGCATATGTGCCAACATAAAATTGAAAATTGTATTTATTGGAGTAGCATAATAATACTTAGAATTTTTATAGGTTTTGTAGCTACATATGTGGGCATCTGTTGCCAATGCATCGTTGAAAACAACCCTTATTGCCAAGTGCAGGCGCCAATAACAGTCTCGTTATTCAAAATTTATGGACGCCGAACTTTCGCAACCATTATCGAATTATGCTTGTTTGTGCCGTAAGTGGCCATAAGGCCGGTAGTAAATTTGCGAAATCAAACGCGTTCTCTCTGTTTTTCTTGCGAGTCTAAAAGGGGATGTCAATTACGCCAGAATTGTTCAAAAGAAAATAATAAGGAATTTTTGAAGTTATACCTCTTTTGACGATTAGTATGAAGTTAGTCGTTTAATTAATTGGTGTGAATCACGCTTAAAACCGAGTGTGCACGTTCGAGCTCGAAGTGGCACATTCCGAACTCGGGAAAATGAAGCGCGCCGCTCCGCGTCGCGCTTCATTTGCCTCCCTCGCTCGGAAATGTGCCACTTTTCGCTCGAACGCGCACATCTTCGTTTTATTGGATTTTCTTGCCTTAATTTTCACACTTTCAAATCCAAAAATGCATTGTTATCCAATAAATCGCAGTGGCTATAGTGCTTTTTTTTTATTAAATTCGTTTAAATATAGCATTAATTCAAAAAATTAGTTCCAAGTAGAAATACGGCCCTGAAATTTAAAATTAAACGTCTCTAGATAGTTTATTTGTGTTTTGCTTAAATTAAGCATCTGTCTTTCAAATCAAAAACTTAAATTCGAATTTTCTATATGTTATAAGCACATACGATTGTTTTATTTGCAAATTTTTCTTAAAGCCGAGTGTGCACGTTCGAGCTCAAAGTGGCACATTCCGATCTCGGGAAAATGAAGCGCGCCGCTCCGCGTCGCGCTTCATTTGCTTCCCTCGCTCGGAAATGTGCCACTTTTCGCTCGAACGTGCACATCTTCGTTTTATTGGATTTGCTTGCACTAATTTTTACACTTTCAAATCAAAAAATGCATTTTAATCCAATAAATTGCAGTGGCTATAGTGCGTTTTTTTATTAATTTCGTTTAAATGTAGCATTAATTCAAAAATTTAGTTTCAAGTAGAAATACGGCCCTGCAATTTAAAATTAAACGTCTCTAGATAATTTATTTATGCTTTGCTTATATTAATCATGTCTCTTTCACATCAAAAACTTTAATTCGGATTTCTATTTGTAGTTATATTTAATTTAGTTACGCCAAAGAAGTACAACTTCCATCGCGCATATTTAAGTACAAGCACATTTTTTTTGAACTCTGGTTTAGTTTTTAAATTAAATTAAATTTGAATCATTGATGTAAGGCGTTGTATTAAAAACTTTTGCAAAAAGCCAAGAATCGTTTTTCCCAATTATGTTTTTTAAATTAATTATTATTTTATCTAAGTTTGATATAAAACTTGTTTTAAATCAATAACCATGAATTATTATAGAAAATTTTAGCTCAAAGACCCATAAACATGCTTTACAGAATAGAATATTAGGGGGTTCCGCACCAAATTAATTATTTGTCAATACACCCCCCTAGTAAGGTGGCTAAATTTTTTTAATTATTTTTCTCATGTACTATAAGGCATTTAAAAAAATTTGCGTAAATGAAAATAATTAAATAAACGATTTTCGAAATTCGATTTGCTCTGGATGGAGCTTTAACATCCGACTGTAATATACCGTATATGACAGTCTGTTGTGAAAGCTCCATCCACCACACCAATTATTCGTGATTGCATTCCTGGCGGAGTAGATAGACTATTTTCATTATTGCATTCAGTTTTAATAAAGCCTTTAAACTAATTGGTGTTAAAAAAATTAACCAGATCAGCAAATTGAACAAAATTGCGTATTTGGGGTGGCAGTTTCAATGGAGGTTGTGTTCGAACCAGTTAAAGTAAATAATTTAAAGACATTTGAGTGTAAAAATCTAAGAGAAAAACAATTTCGATTAACCCCCAATACATTTTGTTTAAATAGGAATAAATATTACAAAAAAAAATAATTAATTTGGTGCTGATTATATTTACAAAACGGTTTCACTTCTTTCTTAACTTGCGTTTACTAAAATTAAATTATTTCATTTGTAAATCAAGGCACTTGTGATTCGAGTTGAATTTTGCAAAATCAAATTCGGTTCGTGGGCATTTTTAAGGCACAAAACCTCTCGAAAAAGGTTTAGACAAGATCGCCCGATCACGAATTTAATTTTCATGCTTTAATGTGAAGAGAATTTATTAACTTTTTTTATTAAAAACTGTTCTATGAATATTTTATAAGCGCGCGCGATAAAAGAATGTATCAAACTTTGCAAAATTTAGCTAATTTATAAAAGAAGGCGGCGGGCCGGAACTTTACAAACTGTAAAACTGCAAATACTACGCCACGCAGCACCGACTACACACGCGGCGTTTTTTTTTCTCGCGTAGGAAAAACGAATTTCTGCGCCCGATCAAAACTTGGACGGTTCTTTAATATTTCGCAAAACCGCATTAAAATGCAAACCTTTTATTCGCCGCCAGACACATGCATAAATTTGTATACCCAATCGATAGCCGGGGATAATACTTAATTTATGGGGGATGAAATACGGCGCGCGGAAGTGAAACCGTCGAAAAAAGAAAATTTCTTTAAAGATACACAAAAACGATAAGGGGATTGCTTTTCAGGAATAAACGCGCCCAAATAAAAAAAAACTCGAAATTAGCGTTCACTTCGGTTTTCTCCCAAAATTATCGCGAATCGATTATTTAAATGCGCGCGAATTTTCTTTGCACTTTTCTTTTTGTTATTAGGTCGCGATGGGCTCGGGAAGTGCTAATAAACAACGTTCATTTTTAACTCAAAGAGAAACGCATAACGCTACGAAACGGAAAAGAAGATCAATCCCAAAGACGAGCTTTTGCGGTAGAAGTATAAACTACTACCCTACAGCGACAATGAACTAGATCGTAATAAATTTGAAGAAAATCCAGAAAATAAATTCCACTCGAACGCTAAAACAGAGACATCTGCAAGATCTAGGAAAGTTGGTTAAAATAAAAAATTGCAAACGAAAGAAGCGGATATATATACATGGCATTACCTAAATAGGTATTTTTCGAAGTAGGTAATAGAACCTTCGCTTTATAGGATAGATGGGTATTTGCAGAGCTGTTCGGTGGGTTTACGCCGTTCGGGCGCGGAGTTTTATTGCCCTTCTCCTGGGCCTTTGTGCTCAAGTTTTCGAAAAAAAATTCCTAATCGACCTAAATGCCGCTCCCTAGATCTTCGTTAATTAAAAGGTTGCGTTATTTGTGGTTTAGATTTATATTTAGTCACTTTACTAAGCTACAGGTAGCCCCCAATATAACCCGGTGGATGGGTTCGTAGAAAATTCCGGGTTATGTGAGACAGAATGAAACAAAAACGAACATAAAGGGGTATATTGTAATGTATTTATATATTTTCATGTTTTTCGTCATTATTTTAATGTAGGGGAAATTGTTGTATTTTTTCGGTACCTAAATTATTGCGAATTATGTTTAAAACCGAGTGTGCACATTTGAGCTCAAAGTGGCACATTCCGATCTCGGGAAAATGAAGCGCGCCGCTCCGCGTCGCGCTTCATTTGCCTCCCTCGCTCGGAAATGTGCCACTTTTCGCTCGAATGCGCACATCCTGGTATTTATTGAATTTATTTATATTAATTTAATTTAGTTACGCCAGTTGAAAAATATATAATACACAAACTTTCTTGTTAATTGAGTTAAATAGGTGTAGTTTTTAAAAAAATCACTTTTAGGACTTTTAGCGTAAATATTTCTATACATCTATTTATATTACATGAAAATTCATTCTTTTGGCTTGAATATAAAAAAAAATTCGTCCAATTCTGACAATCAGAACCTGAGATACGATTTTTTTAAAAACACCCTCGCTTGGAGACTCTAAGGCCGAGAAGTGACGAACCCGATAGTTAAAAAATTTGCCCGCCTGGAGTATTGTAATTTTTTAAGTAAAATTGTTTAGAAAGTAAATTAACTTTTGTGAATAGCGCTTAAAGCCGAGTGTACGCATTCGAGCTCAAAGTGGCACATTCCGATCTCGGGAAAATGAAGCGCGCCGCTCCGCGTCGCGCTTCATTTGCCTCCCTCGCTCGGAAATGTGCCACTTTTCGCTCGAATGCGCACATCCTTGTATTTATTAAATTTTGTAAATTAAACTTTCTTTCTAATCCACAAATTTAATTTAAATATCAATTATATGGTCGAACAACGTATTTTTACCATAGCAATGAGTGGGAGCGAGCGAAAAGATACGACAAACTTATAAGTACAAGTGAGAGGGAATTATAAAAATTGTATTGTATGGAATTTTACAAGTGGTTATATTTTTGGTTACACCAAAGAAGTGGGAAAACCTGTTCTAGCTTGGTCTTTTTGTACCCTAGGCCAACTTTATTTTTTTTTAATATTTGCGGGCTTTTGTGACCCATAATTTTCGATATTTCAAATGCCACATTGACAGACATTAACGTAAAGCGAGCAGCAGCTGGCCAATGTACTTTGTTAATGTATGAAATCAATTGAAATTTTTAATCGAACAAAAGTAAGTCTTTTTATATTCTTTTTACTTAAATATCTTATTGATTTTTATTACCTAATAACAAATGACTCATCGTAATAGAAAGATTATTTATTAATGTTTGCATAGTAGTAGTCTGATTTTGGCACAGCATAATCTTTAATTTTATTTTTGAGTTTATACATCAAGGGTCGGTGTGTTGTACCTCGGTCACCGTCAAAAGTTGTACCTTGGCCCTAAGATCAACGTGCAATAAATAAAAATTTAGATATACCTTTGTTATACATTCTTAGTTTTTTTTTTATTTTGCTTCAGATAAGATGCTTCGCAAGTTTAACGAAAAATTTAAATTTTTGCAAAGTTAACCATTAAGTATGTGCAATTTTAGTATACGAGAAAAGTTTCGTTAATTTTTAAAACAATTTTAGTGTCATCTCAAAGAAGAACATTAGTAGTTCTTATAATCCAAAAATAAATATAGAGCTTTCATAGAACAATGAGTTTTATTTTGCTTAATGTGAATAGAGCCAAGGTACATCACCTCTGTTTTACCTAGACCATAGATCCACTAATTTTTAAATTTGATAGCAATTTGAGTAAACGGTTGGTAATGCTTTCAAATATTTTATGATGTTTACCTTATTAGTGCCCCACTACGATGCAATTCATTTTATCAACAAATTGTTACATATACAATTTAAAAAAAAATTACAAGAGAAAAAAGGGCCAAGGTACAGCAGGTTCTCCAAATTGGGTTTTTAAATATGTTAAACAAAATTATGTTATCCAGTGCTGTAGAAGTACAGTGTTGGACAAAAGTTTTCGCAATTTTCTTATCGTGTAACCAAAACCGTGCTATAGTATGGCGTGTTGTACGAGGGCTACCTGTTTTTAAAGAAAATAATAGATATGGTAATAAAGCTTTGAGAAACATAATAGATAAAGTACTAATTTTAACCGATGAGGTAAATAATTTAAAATTAACAATAATTCGACATTCCCAAGCAATTATTTTTATGTATAGATTAAAAACAAATAATTTTTTAATCAAATTAATAGAAACCTGTATCACTTTTAAACAAAAAATTAATTCCAACCTAATCTATTGATTTTCATTAATTTAACACTCTTCTTTCTATTTGTTAACTTAAGTAAATAAACAAAATCATTCCCCAAAGTCATTTCTGTTCCATTTTCGATGCGATTTATGCATTATTGGAAACGATTGTAAGGTGAAGTAGCAGCAGGTTAGTGTGCTACCTAAATGCACCTATTTATCGGTGGGTAAGTCAGTCATTGATGTCGGTAATTACCGGGCCGTTCGGCAAGCAATTGCAAAATTACATACAATTACCAAAGCCCGAAGACTGTTGTAATTTAGCTACACGTAATGTGTTTGAAACTTCATCAAATTCAATGTTATATGCATCAGAACAACTTGCCGCTGGAAGGAATACCAAAATGAATTTCCTATGCGAAATTACTCCTTTATTGACTAGTTCTGCCTTGAAGCTCGCCTCCGCATAAGAAAATCAACACCACCCTAATAAAACATCCAACACCGTAATTATTTCATGCAGATATACAAAATTAAACGTGAACTAAGGTAACGGACGCAAATAAGGCCCACTTTAAGTTTATAAAGGCATAATTAATAGGTTTTTGAAAAAAATGCATCAATACTTCGTAATCAAAATGTTTATTTATATTAAACTTCAAAATAAAAGTAACAATCTTTCTTTTCGAAATCAGGAAACGGGAAATTTGAAAACTGGGCCTTATTAGGCACCGCGCCTTATTTTGATCAGTTACCTTATATGTATCGGTCATTAAAATTTAATATCGGATTCATAAATTAATTTTGCTCGATGGAAGACCAAAAGAAACGGACGAAAATGTTTTTTAGAAAGCATCGCACAAAGGACCCGGCTTATAATAAAATAACGTGACACAAAACGAAAGTAATTAACGGAAGCTGTATTTAGTTACGAATATGAAATCGGAGTTTTCGAATAATGCTGTAAGCTTTATCGCGTTAAAATTATTCTTTGCTGTGTTGTATTTGGAAATATCCCTGCGCCTCTGGATATTGGAAAGGGGGGCCGACCGAAAACCAAAACGAGTTTTTAATTAGATATGTTGATAAAACGTTGAAGCGTTCCGTACAAGAGTTGATTCGTAGGAATAGCCTTTCTAATTACTGCAGTCCGGGTGCTTTTCGGTCAACTTTTTCAATGCGCGCCCTAATTGAATAAAGTTAAAATATAATTACAGTAACAAAATGAAATTACACTCTATAAACGGGGAATTTGCAAAACTGAGTGCAGTGGAGCGGGAATATGTGCTGTAGTCATTAGGGAGCCAATTTCGCACCTCACAGACTCTAATAATATAATCCCAAGATTAAATTCGCGCTGTTTACTGGGGACGCCGCCGTTTTTTAATTTTGCAAACGTCTTGCTTATAGAATATATATTTATTCAATACGAGAGACGTCTTCTAATTGAGAGTCGCGCTAGTTAAAACGCGAATTTTACTAATTAAGTAGATTGATGTTGACTTTGTCGACTACTACATTCTTTAGTTTATTTTTCGCGAAATACCCGTTTTGGGCTTATTAATTTTTTATGTTTGTTACCGTTAATTGAATGTGCCGTCTTGTAATTAGTTAACTAACCGGTTCCAGTGCAACGAATTAAAATGTTACAGAATAAAAAACGAGGCAGAATTTTTTTTACAGGACTTCAGGGCTAGTGACAATCAGCTGGATTTTTTTCTGGCTAAAGTAATGACTTTTTAATCACATAGTAAATATTCACGACCGTATTTGTAGCCGAAGATAGTACAATGATTTTTTAAAAATTAGTGTTATTAACCCATAAACGAGAGTTATGGGAAATATTTTTTTTATGGAATTTATAAGTTAGTGACAACCACTTTTTTTTTTTTATAGTTAAATTAAAAATGTATTAATGCCCTGTTCAAATATCAGGACCGTGATTATAGCCGAAGATAGTACAATGCATTTTTGAAAATTAATATATATTAATGTGTAAACGAGTCATGGAAAATATTTTTTTATAACACTTATAAGTTAGTGACAAATACCCTGATTTTTTTATAATTAAATTAAAAACATATTAATGCCCTGATAAAAAACCAGGACCGTATTTATAGCCAAAGATAGTACAATACATTTTCGAAAATTTATAATTATTTTTGCGTAAACATGTTATGGAAAATATTTTTTTTATAGAACTTATAAGTTAATGACAACTACCCTGATTTTTTTATAGTTAAAATAAAGACATATTAATGCCCTGATAAAATATCAGGATCGTAATTATAGCCGAAGATAGTACAATACATTTTTGAAAATTAATATATAATAATGTGTAAACGAGCCATGGAAAATATTTTTTTTATAACACTTATAAGTTAGTGACAAATACCCTGATTTTTTTATAATTAAATTAAAAACATATTAATGCCCTGATAAAAAACCAGGACCGTAATTATAGCCAAAGATAGTACAATACATTTTCGAAAATTTATAATTATTTTTGCGTAAACATGTTATGGAAAATATTTTTTTTATAGAACTTATAAGTTAATGACAACTACCCTGATTTTTTTATAGTTAAAATAAAGACATATTAATGCCCTGATAAAATATCAGGATCGTAATTATAGCCGAAGATAGTACAATACATTTTTGAAAATTAATATTTATTAATGTGTAAACGAGCCATGGAAAATATTTTTTTTATAACACTTATAAGTTAGTAACAACTACTTTGATTTTTTTATAATTAAATTGAAGTCATATTAATGCCCTGATAAAATATCAGGACCGTAATTATAGCCAAAGGTAATACAATACTTTTTTGAAAATTAATGATTATTTTTAGGAAAACGAGTTGAGGGAAATATTTTTTTTAGAAAACTTTTAAGTTAGTGACAACTACCCTGATTTTTTATAGTTAAAATGAAGACATATTAATGCTCTGATAAATTCTCAGGACTGTAATTATAGCCAAAGATAGTACAATACATTTTTGAAAATTAATATTTGTTAATGTGTAAACGAGCCATGGAAAATATTTTTTTTATAACACTTATAAGTTAGTGACAACTACCCTGATTTTTTTATAATTAAATTAAAGTCATATTAATGCCCTGATAAAACATCAGGACCGTAATTATAGCCAAAGGTAATACAATACTTTTTTGAAAATTAATAATTATTTTTAGAAAAACGAGTTGAGGGAAATATTTTTTTTAGAGAACTTATAAGTTAGTGACAACTACCCTGATTTTTTTCTAGCTAAAATAAAATTATATTAACACTCTGATAAAATATCAGGACCGTAATTCTTCCCGAAGATGGTAGAACTATTTTTAAAAAATTAGTGTTTACTAACACATAAACGAACTATAGAGAATCACTTTTGTATAGGTCTTCTAAGTTAGCAACAATTACCCCAAGTTATGTTTAATTAAAATAATGCCATATAAACAACGTACCAACTATTCAGGTCCGTATTTCGTTCAATATATTTATTGACTGTACTTTTTGAGCCAGACGAGCCATTGTAAGTTGAACAAAATCTGTGTAGAATCTTATAATTACGAGCTTCCTCAATTTAATAAATTATATCGTGTAATTTTAAGTTTTCCCAAAATGTTTTCTTAGATTAACAAAACATGTTTTTCTGACGTTCTAATTTCTTATCCTCAAAATCGTTTATCATTAATTTTGATCGCTGCGGCTTGAATCTTGTCATGACCACGCTCTCTCATGTATACATTTATTTAGTACCTTAATAAATGATTAATTCACGTTCCATATTTACAACATAGTTTTCCTGCAAGGAAAAGTTTCGAGGAACTTCGAGAGCAGCCACCTTCCAACGATGTTTGCTCGAGCTTTAGAACAAAATAGGGCTTGTTATTGAAGACATTTAACTATTGTTCGGCCTTCTTCCATTGTTGTTGGTTGTTGACAACTACAGATACGATACTTTCCTGTTTTCGCAAAAGTTGTGCGTGTAAAGTTCGCTTCATTTCCCCCCTCCATTTCCTTATTTTGAAGGAGCCCGCGGGCAAAGATATCGGGAATGCCATTTCCCTCTCCCGGTAGCCCTCTCGGTGACGCAACGGGATGTAAGCAGATTACACAGCCAGAAATAACATGGATTTCTGTAAACACCATTAAAAGTAAAAATGTAGAGCTGCGGTTTATCTCTTCGTCCCCAAACCTGTTTACTCTAACGTCTTATTTCAGATTTCGCCTTTCTCCTTGCCTTTCGAAACGTCCCTTCACCTTTTTAGGCCTTCGCGACGCTTGTTTTATCGAAAGTCTCCGAAGAATAATTGTCGACTTAAAATCGAATTGGGTTGGTGAATAATCACGACGTTACAAGATTATATCTTTCATTCCACTAAGCATTTCAATATTTGCTTTTCTATTATACAGTTGAACTCGTATATTGCGGATTATTAAATTCCGTTTGAAACGTATTTTTGCCTGGTTTTGTACTAAGAGAATGTATACACAGCGAGAATTAAAACATTGTCAGTAATCAAAAATATTTTTAATTTTTAATTTTCGAAACATTTCCGTTGCACCTTATACTTATTTTACTTGTATCTTATGTAAAAAAGCCTCAGGATTCTGAATCCGTGTCGTGTGTAATGATTGGATCGAAAATAAGGACCCTACGATTTTTTTTGTGAATCAAGGGGTACGTTTTTTTATTCGTTTAGTTTGTATCAAAAATTTTTATTTTAGAGCAAGAGCGCCGGGAAATGACACCGGTTATAGTCACTAGGGGTACGTAGGAACGTCCCCTCGCAATATAAAGCAATTCTATTTTTTTCATTTTTTATCCAAAATACATGGGTTAAAACCCATCGATTTTGAATTTTCAAAACCTTTTCCCAAAGCTCTGGAATAGCACGCCTAGGGTTTCTTATGCCTATCCGAAGCCAAAAAGGCTGCCAAATTTGATTCTGAATAGTTTTTAAAGATCCGTCCACAAATAACGGCGCTACAATTTTTTGAAAGTTCAAGATTGGCTCAAAATGAGCGCTAAAAATCGCAATTTTTTATTTTCGAAAAATTAACGTCGCACCCTATACATATTATACATGTATGTTATGTAAAAAAGCCTCAGGATTCTGAATCCGTGTCGTGTAATGATTGGATCGAAAATAAGGGCGCTACGATTTTTTGTGAATCAAGGGGTACGTATTTCTATTGATTTAGTTTGTATCGAAAATTTTTATTTTAGAGGGAAGCGCGGGAAATGACACCGGTTATAGTCACTAGGGTACGTAGGAACGTCCCTCGCAATATAAAGCAATTCTATTTTTTCATTTTTATCCAAAATACATGGGTTAAAACCCATCGATTTTGAATTTTCAAAACCTTTTCCCAAAGCTCTGGAATAGCACGCCTAGGGTTTCTTATGCCTATCCGAAGCCAAAAGGCTGCCAAATTTGATTCTGAATAGTTTTAAAGATCCGTCCACAAATAACGGCGCTACAATTTTTGAAAGTTCAAAATTGGCTCAAAATGAGCGCTAAAATCGCAATTTTTATTTTCGAAAATTAACGTCGCACCCTATACATATTATACATGTATCTTATGTAAAAAGCCTCAGGATTCCGAATCCGTGTCGCTAGTAATGATTGGATCGAAAATAAGGGCGCTACGATTTTTTGTGAATCAAGGGGTACGTATTTCTATTGATTTAGTTTGTATCGAAAATTTTTATTTTAGAGGGAAGCGCGGGAAATGACACCGGTTATAGTCACTAGGGTACGTAGGAACGTCCCTCGCAATATAAAGCAATTCTATTTTTTCATTTTTATCCAAAATACATGGGTTAAAACCCATCGATTTTGAATTTTCAAAACCTTTTCCCAAAGCTCTGGAATAGCACGCGTACGGTTTGTTAGGCCTATCCGAAGCCAAAAAGGCTGCCAAATCCGATTCTGAATAGTTTTTAAAGATCCGTAAACAAATAACGGCGCTACAATTTTTTGAAAGTTCAAAATTGGCTCAAAATAAGCGCTAAAATTCGAAATTTTTTATTTTCAAAAAATTAACGTCGCACCCTATACATATTATACATGTATCTTATGTAAAAATGCCTCAGGATTCCGAATCCGTGTCGCTAGTAATGATTGGATCGAAAATAAGGGCGCTACGATTTTTTTTGTGAATCAAGGGGTACGTATTTCTATTGATTTAGTTTGTATCGAAATTTTTTATTTTAGAGGGGAAGCGCGGGGAAATGACACCGGTTATAGTCACTAGGGGTACGTAGGAACGTCCCCTCGCAATATAAAGCAATTCTATTTTTTTCATTTTTTATCCAAAATACATGGGTTAAAACCCATCGATTTTGAATTTTCAAAACCTTTTCCCAAAGCTCTGGAATAGCACGCCTAGGGTTTCTTATGCCTATCCGAAGCCAAAAAGGCTGCCAAATTTGATTCTGAATAGTTTTTAAAGATCCGTCCACAAATAACGGCGCTACAATTTTTTGAAAGTTCAAAATTGGCTCAAAATGAGCGCTAAAAATCGCAATTTTTTATTTTCGAAAAATTAACGTCGCACCCTATACATATTATACATGTATCTTATGTAAAAATGCCTCAGGATTCCGAATCCGTGTCGCTAGTAATGATTGGATCGAAAATAAGGGCGCTACGATTTTTTTTGTGAATCAAGGGGTACGTATTTCTATTGATTTAGTTTGTATCGAAAATTTTTATTTTAGAGGGAAGCGCGGGAAATGACACCGGTTATAGTCACTAGGGGTACGTAGGAACGTCCCCTCGCAATATAAAGCAATTCTATTTTTTTCATTTTTTATCCAAAATACATGGGTTAAAACCCATCGATTTTGAATTTTCAAAACCTTTTCCCAAAGCTCTGGAATAGCACGCCTAGGGTTTCTTATGCCTATCCGAAGCCAAAAAGGCTGCCAAATTTGATTCTGAATAGTTTTTAAAGATCCGTCCACAAATAACGGCGCTACAATTTTTTGAAAGTTCAAAATTGGCTCAAAATGAGCGCTAAAAATCGCAATTTTTTATTTTCGAAAAATTAACGTCGCACCCTATACATATTATACATGTATCTTATGTAAAAATGCCTCAGGATTCCGAATCCGTGTCGCTAGTAATGATTGGATCGAAAATAAGGGCGCTACGATTTTTTTTGTGAATTAAGGGGTACGTATTTCTATTGATTTAGTTTGTATCGAAAATTTTTATTTTAGAGGGGAAGCGCGGGGAAATGACACCGGTTATAGTTATTAGGGGTACGTAAGAACGTCCCCTCGCAATATAAATCAATTCTATTTTTTTCATTTTAATGCCAAAATACATGGGTTTAAAACCCATCGATTTTGAATTTTCAAAACCTTTTCCCAAAGCTCTGGAATAGCACGCCTACGGTTTCTTATGCCTATCCGAAGCCAAAAAGGCTGCCAAATACGAATATGTATAGTTCATAAATATTGGTCCGTAAATAACGGCGCTACAATTTTTTGAAAGTCAAAAAAAGGGCCAAAATGAGCTCGAAAAATTGCGATTTTTAATTTTCGAAAAATTTACGTTGCGCCCTATACTTATTTTACATGTATCTTATGTGAAAAAGCCTCAGGATTCCGAATCCGTGTTGTTTGTAATGATTGGATCGAAAATAAGGGCGCTACGATTTTTTTTGTAAATCAAGGGGTACGTTTTTTTGTTCATTTAGTTTGTATCGAAAATTTTTATTTTCGAGCGAGAGCGCCGGGAAATGACACCGGCTATAGTCGCTAGGGGTACGTAGGAACATCCCCTTGCAATATAAAGCAATTTTATTTTTTTTTTGCCAAAAAAACATGGTTTAATACTAAATTTAATATTTTTAGAATTGAAATTATTATTAAAGCTTTCGCGAGCTTCTACAAAACTTTTAATATAAGTAAATATAATACAAAAATGCTTTGTTCCATTAAAATTTCATAAAGCTAACTACATTGCCAAACCTTATTTATTATTTTAAATAATTCTATTTTTTTTCATCCCTTATCTTGTGTTTATAAAATAAAAATCTTACTTTTAAAAAGTATAACGCAATAACATTTGTGTGCTTTTTCCTTTATTAAAATGCGCGCATTAAATATTAAATAAAAAATAAAAAACAAATTTAATGTAAATTCTTACATTAATTTTGCATTATATTTATAAGTAGACGATTTATCTTTGCTACTTTTATCGCGGCAAAAATGTTAGGTGCGAAATGGAGATATACGGCCACTTATTCTAATTGAAGGTCTCACTACACTAAATCAACTAAAACGCTTTATTTTTCCGTTTCGCGCAAAAAAAATTCGGCGAGGGCCGTTTTCAAGATTTCGTTGCCGAAACGGAAGATCTCAATAAACACCCCTTCCGATACGAGCGAAACGTGGGCCCTTATTAATGGCCCGAATTCCGTTTGTTGTCGGCTTTCAAAACGAAATTGATTTTCAGCCCGTTATTTAACTTACAATATTTTTCACTTTCTCTTTTACATTCGGGGACGAATTACCTGACAAACCCGCCTCGGAGAGATAAATAGACTTGTCGCGCACTTAATTCTCTTGCGGGACACGCCATTATGGAGCAAGTCGGACCTTATACATGGCACCCGGGCAAAGATGTGATCAATTGCCCCTTTAAGATAAAGTCAACAATAAATATTTCCGGATAAGCGTTTAAAAATCAATTTTCGAGCGTGTTCTCCAATTGTAAAAGCGAAATTTTAACGAGGGCACCACGTCGAAGAGGTGCCCTTTTTATTTTCGTGTTAACATCGCGCGCAATAAACAACATTTTATTTCCCGAAGAATATCGCAGCCAACTTCGCCGGCAGTTATTCATCATTGTATTCGGGAAGCATCAATCATTCGAAAACGTAAATTCTTCAAAGGGGAAACTTTTCTATAAGGTTAAAAAATGGCACCCATATTTTATTAGTTTCACCTAAAGAGATCTTTCAGAAAACTCATTAGGTCGCGTTTCCTTTCTCCTAATTTATGCTTCCGAGTATCGGGGGCCATCGATTTCGCCCAAAACAAAGTCGAGCTTTTCGAATCGATGAAGTTTATAGACGGGGTGCAATAAATCTTTATGACTTTGGGTGTAAAAACAATGTCGGAGAGGAACAAACGGGGAGACGTGACATCGGTAATTACGCTAATGACGACAGTTTTAACGTTTGTTTTGTTAGTGCGCCGCTGGAAATAGAAATAAATGAACTTTTCGCCATTATGCTAATGCACACGGCGCTCGCGACAATAACTAATTTTTAAGGGTGCCCTTAATTCGCAATCTGATAGCTGTTTGCTTCCGAATGCGAAAGGCATCGCGAATTTTTCAATTTCAAAACGTAAAGGGCTTTGTGGAGGTTGTGTTTACGTTATTGACGTTGTACTTCTTTTGGCGCGTTGAGAGTGCAGTCGTAGTGGGCGATGGAAGCTGCGCGCGCACCTTTAGGGGTTGAAGTTAGCCGCTTATGAAAGTAAATTAGTTATTGTGAATCGTGCTTACAACCGAATGTGCGCATCGTTGTATTTATTGAATTTAACCTAAAATGTGAAAGATTTTTCAATAAGTGGGAGAGAGCGAAAAGATACACAGATGACATTAGTCCAAGTGAGAGGAAATGCTCGAATTTGCTTCAATAAGTGTTTAGTAACATTTTTTTACTATGTTCTAAGCACGTACGATTGTTTTATTTGCAAATTGCTCGTAAAGCCGAGTGTGCACGTTCGAGCTCGAAGTGGCACATTCCGATCTCGGGAAAATGAAGCGCGCCGCTCCGCGTCGCGCTTCATTTGCCTCCCTCGCTCGGAAATGTGCCACTTTTCGCTCGAACGCGCACATCTTTGTTTTATTGGATTTTCTGCACTAATTTTCACGCTTTGAAATCGAAAAATGCATTTTAATCCAATAAATTGCAGTGGCTATAGTGCGTTTTTTAATTAATTGCGTTTAAATATAGCATTAATTCAAAAATTTAGTTTCAAGTAGAAATACGGTCCTGCAATTTAAAATTAAACGTCTCTAGATAATTTATTTATGCTTTGCTTATATTAATCATCTCTCTTTCAAATCGAAAACTTTTTTTTTATTATGTTATAAGCACATACGATTGTTTTATTTGTAAATTGTTCGTAAAGCCGAGTGTGCACGTTCGAGCTCGAAGTGGCACATTCCGATCTCGGGAAAATGAAGCGCGCCGCTCCGCGTCGCGCTTCATTTGCCTCCCTCGCTCGGAAATGTGCCACTTTTCGCTCGAACGCGCACATCTTTGTTTTATTGGATTTTACTGCACTAATTTTCGCACTTTCAAATCGAAAAATGCATTTTAATACAATAAATTGCACTGGCTATAGTGCGTTTTTTTATTAATTTTGTTTAAATATAGCATTAATTCAAAAATTTAGTTTCAAGTAGAAATACGGCCCTGCAATTTAAAATTAAACGTCTCTAGATAATTATTTATGCTTTGCTTATACCGGATGTTTCATTTAAAATGCCACGAACTTAAAACTCCTAAACTAATAAAAATTTCAAAAAAAGTACAAGTATAAAATTGTGTTTAATTTATTCGATCTATGTAATGGCATAAATATAAATTAAATGGAAGGGTATATATTTTTTTTTATAATTGGCTTTCAAAATGTATAACAAGTGACCATTTGATTAATAAATAATTTAAAAAAAAATAAATACCCTTCTATTTAAGATAATAAAGTTGACACCGTTTCCGGTTAAACCAGAAGTAATACAAAATGTATATTTACGCCGGTAGAGAGATTGTATAAATTAAAGAACATTTATAGTTTTACTTTTTTTTTAATTTCTATTAGTTTAAGAGTTATAAGCTTGTGGTACTTTACGGAACCACTACATTTCGAAATAAATAATAATTTTTTTTTAATAAAATGGTTCTTGTTATACATTTTTGGAAAGCCTTGACGAGTTCTATCCAATTATAAAAAAAAATAAATACGCTTCTATTTAATATAAGAAAGTTGACACTATTTGCGGTTAAACCGGAAGTAAAACAAAATTTATACTTATGCCATTGCATAGATCGAATAAATTAAAGACACTTTTGAAATTTTTATTGGTTTAGGAGTTATAAGCTCGTGGCACTTTAAATGAAACATCCGGTATTAAATATTGAGAGTAGTGATGACCATAATTGATCTTGGTCTTGCATTTTTGCAAGACCAAGACCAAGACTGTCTTTATGCTAGCAAGGCCAAGACCAAGACCAAAACCAAGTCCGAGTATGCAAGACCAAGACCAAATACGCAAAACTAAACCACAAATTATTACTTCCGGTGGATTTATGAGTTAAACTATTTGAAGCAACTTTAAGATATTCTTTTCTCGGAACAAAACATTTTTTGTAGTAGAAATTTTCAATTTGCTTTGCTAGATTTTAACCCTAAATATAAAGAAACTTTACCACTGTTTGACAACAGGAATTTACAAGAATGTCCTCGGAGTTAGAGTTCTTTGTTCCTATGTCTGCATAACACATGGTTGAAATATACACAAACTATTTTTTTTCAAGATTTTCATTCCTTTCAAGTACCTTGTACATTTTTTTTTGTTAACAGGTCAATTTATGCGTTGGAGGAAGAATAAGTTCTCGAGGTTTCATAACTCTCACAACTATCGACACTATTTCTTTTAAAAGTCCTGACAAACTCGCATGTTTTACAGAAATTTCAGTATTTAAGATAATTCTTATATCGGTAAAATATATTTTTGAATTTGTTTATAAATAATAATAATTCCAAAATCTTTGCATATTGTATACTTTCTTATTGATTTTTACCTATAAATTGAGGTATATTTCGGTAAGTGTAAGTGTAGTGTCTTTTCTATTTAAACAGAAACAATTTCTAAATGAGTGAAGAAGTAGAAATGATTAAACTCTATATATAAGATTACTTTTTGGTATTATTCGATTGTAGTAAAATAAAGTTTTATGAATTAGATATAAATTGTACCTAATTTTTATTTTATACTTATAAAAGATCTGAAAAATTTGCCAAAAAGTTGCATGTATTAGGCTAAATGGTTGAAACCAAGACTGAATATGCAAGACCAAGACCAAGATCGAGTAAGCAAGACCAAGACCAAGACTAGAAACATTTGTCCAAGAATAAGACCAAGACCAAATCAGCAAGACCAAGACCGAATTAGCATGACCAAGACCGATACCAAGACTATTACAGTCTTGGTCTTGGTCTTGGTCTTGCTTTGCTCATTACTAATTGAGGGCATTCCGCACCAAATTAATTATTTGTGAATACACCCCTGGTAAGGTGGCTATATTTTTTTAATTATTTTTCCCAGGTATTATAATGCATTTAAAACAATTTGCGTAAATAAAAATAATAAATAAACGATTTTTGAAATTCGATTTATTCGATTTATTCCGACTGTAATATACCGTATATGACAGTCTGTTGTGAAAGCTTCCATCCACCACACCAATTATTTGTGATTGGATTCCTGGCGGAGTAGATAGACTATTTTCATTATTGCATTCAGTTATAATAAAGCCTTTAAACTAATTGGTGTTGAAAAAATTAACCAGATAAGCAAATTTAACAAAATTGCTTATTTGGGGTGGCAGTTTCAATGGAGGTTGTGTTCGAACCAGTTAAAGTAAATAATTTAAAGACATTTGAGTGTAAAAATTGAAGAGAAAAACAATTTTGATTAACCCCCAATACATCTTGTTTAAATATGAATAAATATTATTAAACAAATAATTAATTTGGTGCTGATTATATTTACAAAACGGTGTCCCTTCTTTCTTAATATAATTTTAGTAAATGCAAGTTATTTTATATGTAAATCAAGCCATTTAGACATTTAGACAAATAAGTTAAAGGGAATGCTCAAATTTGCTTCAATAAGTGTTCAGCAACATTTTTTACTACATATGTTATAAGCACATACGATTGTTTTATTTGCAAATTGTTCTTGAAGCCGAGTGCGCACGTTCGAGCTCAAAGTGGCACATTCCGATCTCGGGAAAATGAAGCGCCCCGCCCGCGTCGCGCTTCATTTGCCTCCTCGCTCGGAAATGTGCCACTTTTCGCTCGAACGCGCACATCTTCGTTTTATTAGATTTTCTTGCACGAATTTTCACACTTTCAAATCGAAAAACGCATTTTAATCCAATAAATTGCAGTGCCTATAGTGTTTTTCGTATTAAATTCGTTTAAATATAGCATTAATTCAAAATTGGGGGCAGTTTCAATGGAGGTTGTGCTGAACCAGTTGAAGTAAATAATTTAAGGTCATTTGAGTGTAAAAATCTAAGAAAAAAACAATTTTGATTAACCCTCAATACATTTTGTTTAAATATGCATAAACATTACAAAACAAATAATTAATTTTTGTGCTGATTATATTTACAAAACGGTGTCACTTCTTTCTTAATATAATTTTAGTAAATGCAAGTTATTTCATATGTAAATCAAGCCATTTAGACATTTAGACAAATAAGTTAAAGGAAATGCTCAAATTTGCTTCAATAAGTGTTTAGCAACATTTTTTACTATGTTATAAGCAAATACGATTGTTTTATTTGCAAATTGTTCTTAAAGCCGAGTGCGCACGTTCGAGCTCAAAGTGGCACATTCCGATCTCGGGAAAATGAAGCGCGCCGCTCCGCGTCGCGCTTCATTTGCCTCCCTCGCTCGGAAATGTGCCACTTTTCGCTCGAACGCGCACATCTTCGTTTTATTGGATTTTCTTGCACGAATTTTCACACTTTCAAATCGAAAAACGCATTTTAATCCAATAAATTGCAGTGCCTATAGTGTTTTTCGTATTAAATTCGTTTAAATATAGCATTAATTCAAAAATTGGGGGGCAGTTTCAATGGAGGTTGTGCTTGAACCAGTTGAAGTAAATAATTTAAGGTCATTTGAGTGTAAAAATCTAAGAAAAAAACAATTTTGATTAACCCTCAATACATTTTGTTTAAATATGCATAAACATTACAAAACAAATAATTAATTTTTGTGCTGATTATATTTACAAAACGGTGTCACTTCTTTCTTAATATAATTTTAGTAAATGCAAGTTATTTCATATGTAAATCAAGCCATTTAGACATTTAGACAAATAAGTTAAAGGAAATGCTCAAATTTGCTTCAATAAGTGTTTAGCAACATTTTTTACTATGTTATAAGCAAATACGATTGTTTTATTTGCAAATTGTTCTTAAAGCGAGTGCACGTTCGAGCTCAAAGTGGCACATTCCGATCTCGGGAAAATGAAGCGCGCCGCTCCGCGTCGCGCTTCATTTGCCTCCCTCGCTCGGAAATGTGCCACTTTTCGCTCGAACGCGCACATCTTCGTTTTATTGGATTTTCTTGCACGAATTTTCACACTTTCAAATCGAAAAACGCATTTTAATCCAATAAATTGCAGTGCCTATAGTGTTTTTCGTATTAAATTCGTTTAAATATAGCATTAATTCAAAAATTGGGGGGCAGTTTCAATGGAGGTTGTGCTTGAACCAGTTGAAGTAAATAATTTAGTCATTTGAGTGCAAAAATCTAAGAAAAAAACAATTTTGATTAATCCTCAATACATTTTGTTTAAATATGCATAAACATTACAAAACAAATAATTAATTTTTGTGCTGATTATATTTACAAAACGGTGTCGCTTCTTTCTTAACTTGCATTTACTAAAATTAAATTATTTCAACTGTAAACAACGGCATTAAGCCAAACTAATTTTTATTCGTTACACTTATGAATCATTTCGATTTCTATTCCAAACTCCAACCGGGGCACTTTTGACCGACAAAACTTGCTCGGCGCGAGCGCCGCAACCCGGTAAACATCTTCATTCTATTTGCGAGGAAAAGTTTGCGCTTTTTCAATCTGCGTATATCGCTATTAAATTTATTTACCGCGTTTGTTATGCAAATGCGCAACTTGACGTGCCCATCCGAATCGAAATTATTTAAAAATTCCATCTGACGTGACGCGTGCTATTTAATATTCTTCGCCGTCGTTCGCCACAGCAAAATCAAATTGGCTCGGCGATGTGTGGGGTAACTTTAAACGTAGAAAACCCTTGGGATAAAATATTCGTCGATTTCGGTTAATTTAAATTCCGCTGACTCTAATATTAAGACTGACATGTTTGGCTGGCGAGGTTGCGAACCGACATCCGCGCGTTCGAATTGATCGGCGAAAGGTCAAATTGCGGTAAAAAATATTTTTTTTAAACGGTATAAAATAAATTGGGAATAATTCGGGCGATTTATGGGGGGGGGGGCGCGGGTTATCAAAGCGTTGCGAGAATAAGTGCGAAAGCGCAAAATCAAAATTGTATGTCGCAGTAGTCGGAAGTCAGCAAAAACTTAAACGGAAGCTGAGCCACACAATAATGAAATGTTTCCCGTGCCTCTAATAAAACCGTCAAAACTCGAGTATACATTTTATCTGGACTGACAGCTAAGCGTTTCTATTGAATGACTGAATAAAATTTATAGATATTTCTTAACTCTATTTTATTTTTCGGCCGACGATAAGGTAATTTCGTATGGTCCATGGGGATTCAAAATTATCTCTTTCAACATGTACGCACATAAAGGCTTCAATCATATTTAGAAAATAAATGTGTAATCAAAATTTAATTAATTAATTTAGAACGGTGGGATTTCTAAACACTGAATGTCGGACGAATAGGTACTGAAGCTTCGCCCGACACCCATCTAAATAATATGTGCTCTTACGAAAGAAGTATAACTTTAACGAATTAAACACGAGCATTCGTAAGCAAACCCTAAATTTTTGATTACATTCAAAAATTTATTGTAGGGGAGACCGGGTATGGTTGTCTCACGGGTAAGTTGTCACAAAAGCCATAACAGCAAACCTAATGAATTAATAAATTTGTTTACCCGTGTCAAAGAAGGCCGAGCACAATACCTCCTTGCGTACTTCACTTCAGTTCGCTTCTGAAAGTAATTTTTTGTGCATCTGTGTTGAGTCTCGTAAGTATATTTAAATTTTGCATAGTGATATACTTTTTCGTGTATTTATGATGTTTAAGATATGCTTCATGATATCGTTCATATGGTTTCTTAAATGACCATTGATTTAAATTTATTTTGGGAGTTAATTGTCTAAAACTGTTTTGGGGAAAGTTGTCACATGTGCAAAGCACCACCGTAAATATGCGCGGCCTTTTTTTATTGGTTTCTAGGGGTTTTGCTACATAAACGATTGGCTGTAATTATATTTGTGTCATTTTTGGTAACCCCTTGACATACAAAAAAAATCGAATTTGATTAGTCCGAAAAAAACTATTAATTTGGCTCAACTTAACTGTTATAATAACATAAAATAAATAATTAATAGTTTTTAAATATTTTGAAATATATAGAGCAGTGTTTCCCAATCTTTTTTTAATATTCCTCACTTAAGTCATTCTACAATTTTGATGCATATAACATATAAATATTTTTTTATATTTAAAAATTAAATTATTCCATAAATGAAGCCTAATTACAACTTGTTCAAGACACAAGATTTAGATTTTAGCAAGAAATCACTAGGAAATTATTAAGAAAAAAAAAAACAATAAGTAAATTTTAAAAACATAAACTAAAAAATATTTTTATATCGATAGCTCGAATTTTTGATAACGCGAATTATTTTTAGTTTCTCTTCAACTTCGACCTATCGAGGTTTGACTGTATTTAATTTTATAAATTTAATATTTCTAAACAATTAAGATAATTTATTTATTGAGTTTTCTCCAATATTAATTTTATTTGCGTAAATTAATGATCTTCAAAGTTTTTTTGAAAAACCACAAATTCTGTATTTACTCTATTTGAGTTTTCTGAAAATACATAATGATTTTTTCATCAAAATTTCCTTTTAAATTTACCGAATAAAGTTTTGTTTTATTCAATTTGTGTTATACAAAAAAAATTGATAATTAAAAATTTCTAAAGTTCTTAAATATATTTTAAAATTTTCCAAGTTATTAATTTATTTAATTTGAGTTGTCTAAAAACTTAAAATAATTTATTTTTCGAGTTTACTTTAATAATTTTGCTAAATGTTTAAAACTGAATTTATTCTATGTTAAAAAACCGGTGCATGTACTTGTGTATGCACGTTAAAGTAATACTTCTTTGGCGCGACTAAATTAAATATAACAACGCGCTATGTTGCGCTTGTGTATAGCTAGACCAGTGGTTATCAAACTATATGTTACTGCGCATATGTCGTTTTATTTGAATACATTGCTATTTCCTTTTAAATCCAAAAAGTAATTTAAACAAATTGAATAAAACGAAGATGTGCGCGTTCGAGCAAAAGTGGCACATTTTCGAGCGAGGGAAGCAAATGAAGCGCGACGCGGAGCGGCGCGCTTCATTTTCCGAGATCGGAAATGTGCCACTTGAGCTCGAACGCGCACACTCGGCTTTAAGCACACTTTACAATTAATTTGCTCTCTGACAATTCGCAATTAAATATTACGGAATTATTTAAATAACAAAATTCCCAAATCGCCAATTTTGTGCCTTTTAACAAAATTGTTGAAAACAAACCTTTTTCGGAACATAAAATTGAATACAGTTCGAGACGTCATTGTATGTCAAGGAGTTAACATAACCTAAGTTCGTTAGATAGAAGTTACTATTCGCTCACAGCAAATATTAGTTATTTTATTTAATTATAAATAAGATATTTTTCGTTCCTTTCTTAGGCAAAATTTGTTACAAACAACATTTAACTTTTAATAAAAATAGGCATTTGTTTTGTCGTTTTGTATTTTACCTTTTATTTAGTATGTGACTACTTACCCCAGGCACGGGGTTATTTTTTCTTAAACTAGAATAAATACACCATCTATTGATACATAAATGTCATTGATAAATTAAGACCATGGACTCCATAAATGCAAAAGAAAAAAAATTGAGACTTCCAACCCCGGTCGCCCCCTACCATCATTAATATGAAAAGGAGGTTAACAGGGCGTGTGCCATTTTTCCGCGCCGTGTTTATAGAATTCCCAACTGCAGCCATTCAAAATTAATGATTCGCAAACATTTCTTAAAGGGAGCGCGGCTAAATCTTTCTTAAATCTCGCAAAAAATTACTTTTAAAATGGCAGACATGGGTGCGAAAGGGAAGCGATCCTCTCCGCATCTCTCGCCCCGCAACCTCATCAAATATTCACAAGGGTTGTTCTTGTTTTACACAAATGACTTTATAACTGTAATAGTGTTCGCATGTTCTAATGTAAACCATCTATTAGGTCTTTTATAACGGGTCGGGGGGGGGGGGCGAAAAGCGGGACGTTGTCGGCGGCTCGCAGGATCTGGGGTTATTAAGATGGGCTGGAAATTGTGCCCAATCGGAATAAACAGTCGGGTTGCGTCCGAGGGACAATAAGGGAATACCGGGCGCTGCGTTTGTCGTCCCCCGGATCGCGTTTCGGTCTCTGGAGAGGCTATTTCAAGAATGAAAGCTTTCAGGCTATGGAGAAACTAAAATACGTTGCCGTCGTCGCTCGCACGGGGCGAAGAATGAACTCGACGAACGTGTCAAAAGAGATCAATGGGGACCGAATGAGATACATTTCGAAATCGGCCGCGGATTGTTTGCTCAAATTAAAAAAAAAACGTATAATATCATGTCTTCTCGGCTTTTATTTGATTAAAAAACTAGGTGGGGTATAATTAACGTGAACAATTTTTTTTTTGTTAAAACGGGACGTTTGGTATACGGGCTTAAAACCGATTGTGCACATTCGAGCTCAAAGTGGCACATTTTAATTTAATTTAGTAAATATCGAAATTATATTGGAAAAACGTATTTACCATAGCAATGAGTGGAAGGGAGCGAGAAGATACGATAATCTTGTCAATGCAAGTGAGAGGGAACGATTAAAATTGCTTAATTAATTTTTCAGTCTAAATTATTGTGAATGGTGCTTAAAGCCGAGTGTGCACATTCGAGCTCAAAGTGGCACATTCCGATCTCGGAAAATGAAGCGCGCCGCTCCGCGTCGCGCTTCATTCCTCGCTCGAAATGTGCCACTTTTCGCTCGAATGCGCACATCCTCGTGTTTATTACATTAGTATGATTTACCGTGCGCCCTTTCAAATCAAAATTTTAATTTAATGTAGTAAATATCGATTTTATATTAAAAAAAATGTATTTACCATAGCAATGAGTGGAAGGGAGCGAGAAGATACGATAATCTTGTCAATGGAAGTGAGAGGGAACGATTAAAATTGCTTAATTAATTTTTCAGTCTAAATTATTGTGAATGTTGCTTAAAGCCGAGTGTGCGCATTCGAGCTCAAAGTGGCACATTCCGATCTCGGGAAAATGAAGCGCGCCGCTCCGCGTCGCGCTTCATTTGCCTCCCTCGCTCGGAAATGTGCCACTTTTCGCTCGAATGCGCACATCCTCGTGTTTATTACATTAGTATGATTTACCGTGCGCCCTTTCAAATCAAAAATTTTAATTTAATTTAGTAAATATCGATTTTATATTAAAAAAAATGTATTTACCATAGCAATGAGTGGAAGGGAGCGAGAAGATACGATAATCTTGTCAATGCAAGTGAGAGGGAACGATTAAAATTGCTTAATTAATTTTTCAGTCTAAATTATTGTGAATGGTGCTTAAAGCCGAGTGTGCACATTCGAGCTCAAAGTGGCACATTCCGATCTCGGGAAAATGAAGCGCGCCGCTCCGCGTCGCGCTTCATTTGCCTCCCTCGCTCGGAAATGTGCCACTTTTCGCTCGAATGCGCACATCCTCGTGTTTATTACATTAGTATGATTTACCGTGCGCCCTTTCAAATCAAAAATTTTAATTTAATTTAGTAAATATCGATTTTATATTAAAAAAAATGTATTTACCATAGCAATGAGTGGAAGGGAGCGAGAAGATGCGATAATCTTGTCAATGCAAGTGAGAGGGAACGATTAAAATTGTTTAATTAATTTTTCGGTCTAAATTATTGTGAATGGTGCTTAAAGCCGAGTGTGCACATTCGAGCTCAAAGTGGCACATTCCGATCTCGGGAAAGTGAAGCGCGCCGCTCCGCGTCGCACTTCATTTGCCTCCCTCGTTCGGAAATGTGCCACTTTTCGCTCGAATGCGCACATCCTCGTGTTTATTACATTAGTATGATTTACCGTGCGCCCTTTCAAATCAAAAATTTTAATTTAATGTAGTAAATATCGATTTTATATTAAAAAAAATGTATTTACCATAGCAATGAGTGGAAGGGAGCGAGAAGATACGATAATCTTGTCAATGCAAGTGAGAGGGAACGATTAAAATTGCTTAATTAATTTTTCAGTCTAAATTATTGTGAATGGTGCTTAAAGCCGAGTGTGACATTCGAGCTCAAAGTGGCACATTCCGATCTCGGAAAATGAAGCGCGCCGCTCCGCGTCGCGCTTCATTTGCCTCCCTCGCTCGGAAATGTGCCACTTTTCGCTCGAATGCGCACATCCTCGTGTTTATTACATTAGTATGATTTACCGTGCGCCCTTTCAAATCAAAAATTTTAATTTAATTTAGTAAATATCGATTTTCTATTCGAAAAACGTATTTACCATAGCAATGAGTGGAAGGGAGCGAGAAGATACGATAATCTTGTCAATGAAAGTGAGAGGGAACGACTAAAATTATTCAATTCATTTTTCGTGCAATTTATTGGTATAAATTATTGCGAATAAAATTTGAAGGAGAGTTTTCCATAAATAATTTTGATAATTTTTTTTAAATCGAGACATAATTAAGTTTAGTTTTTTTACAATATAAAATGTATGATTGTTAATTATGAAATAGTTTTCTTAAAGCATAACAAAATGTAGAATTTTCTAAAGATAAATTATATATAACAATTTATTAAAACAATAATATAATAATTTGGAAGAGAACTAAAACGTTTTCAATTATTGCTATAGATTAAATCATTACATACAGTGACAAACATAATTATTGGTACAGTAACCATCTAAAGGAGTTGTCCCAGTTTGAAATAATTTTTTTTGATCTTATTGAAATTTGAATCATCAAATGAGGACTAAATATCATGATGAATAACACAAAAAAATTGTTTATTGATTAAAAGGGAAATGAGCAAGAGCATATCGAATTAAAAATGAAAAGTTATCATAACTTTTTTGTTAACAGAGATAATTGAAATTTTTTTTCAAATTGCTTAGTATAGTTAATGAAAGCATCGAAAAAATTATATCAAATTTTTTAAACATGAGTTTTACAAACAAAAAACTTTATTTCAAATATTGATTTTGAAAATTTGATAACGTTATACCAGAGTAACCATTAATTTTATTCACTCAATTGATAGACATTTAAATTCTTAAATTAATAAAATTTTAAAAATTTTGGTTACCCGAGTATAATACGTCGATTTTAAAAGTTGAATTTTTTTTAAATTAAAAATGTCTTATTTGAGTTTGAAAAATGTTGCTGTTGCCAAATAAATTTTAATAAAGTTAATAAAAACTGTTTAAGAAAAGTGAACACTGAAGATTTGTTGAACAAATTGCAAAATGTGAGAATTGCTATACCGAAGAAAGAGAAAAAGGCAACTATTGTTTTTGAAACTTATTAATTTTTTTTCTTCAAATTATGTTTAAGAATAAATATATTTATCAGTTTACAAAATTTAAATTAAATGTGAAGAGTTTTATCCAAACTGGGACAAGTCCTTTGATTTGTTTATAAATATTTTTCTAAAATCTATAGTAAAAATTTTCTTTTTGAATAATAGTAATTTTTAAGGTAGCTGCCGGAGCATAGATACAGTGGAATCTCGATCATCCGCACATTCGATTCTCCCTATTTATATTTTATGTATTGTTATATAAAATGTACTAAACTTTGATTCTATATTATAGTACTTTAATTTTACCATATATAAAAAATGTATTGCCTGGGTTTTTAATGGGTTAATAATGGGGATTCCACTGTACTATGAATCATATTAATCGAAAGGGGTCTGTCTATTTAAATTAGAGATACAGCCACCGAGTTACCTAATTTTTGATCTAATCTCAGATGATTTACTAAAAATTGGTTTGATAAAAAATTAAATTTAGGTATGGCACAAAATTTCGCATATTTGATGGTAGACAATGTGACTACACTAGTTTCGGCATCGAAATGATCTATTAGGTCGTTACTCATGTTGATTTCCAGTCTTTTGACAGTCGAGAAAGGTATTCGAATGCGAACAGCCGAAAATATCCAACATTAAACTGCCGAATCCGAGGTTTAATTACGATAACGTTTTCCTTTTCGAATCACGTACTTAATTACATAATTATACATTATAGAACTGATCTCTGCGAGGGGTTACACATTCCTTTAAATCTAAGAAAATTGGCAAAGCTCGTAATTAATCCGCGCATTTTCGGCGAGCAAGGTTCTCTCTCCCCCTAAAATGTTAACATGTTCATTTCGAAAAGCCGCGTAACATAAAATCGATAGGGTCTGCTTTAATATTATATTACGAGTTCTAAAAACGTAATTAGGCATTAAGTGCGACCATTAAATCGACGGCCCTAAGGGTTGAAAGCGAACTGCATTCGATCGTCGCATGCATTTGACAGGTTCGGTCTGAAACAAAACCTCATTATGGGAGCTCTTTGCCTGTAACCGCGCTACACTCGGCTTCATTATCCGCTTTTGTCACTCAGCACGAGCCCATATTTCATCTCTTCACGCCAGACGCAGAATGTCTCAAAGATTACCGTGAAACAGAGTCTGATCAACCCCACTTTATCTGTCTTTACATATTACTGTCATCGGCAGATTTTCCCTTGTATACTGGATGAGCTTCATTGATACACAGCCACTTCTCAATTCTTCCATCATAATTTTTTTTTTGACATCGATACAGTGGAGCCTCAATAACTCGAGTTGCAAATATTAATGACTGTTTATAAATTCTGATTATTTTTGATTAAATGTAAATATTTCATGAAAACGAATGGTTAACTTTAAAAATTTATCTAACTACAGCCCTGTAATTTTAATATGTTATTACTAGTATTTTATTATAATAGCAAAAAAATCGGCGTACTTGTGATTAACTTAAAAGTGCCCTTAATATTTTTATTTCGAAAATTCAATTTTATGAAACGAACGGTTTACTGAAAAAAATTATCTAACTACCGCCCGTTCTAAATACAGCCCTGTAATTTTAATATGTTATTGCTATTACTTTATTATAATAGGAAAAAAATCGGCGTACTTGTCATTAACTTAGAAGTGCCCTTAATATTTTTATTTCGAAAATTCAATTTCATGAAACGAACGGTTAACTGAAAAAAATTATCTAACTACCGCCCGTTCTAAATACAGCCCTGTAATTTTAATATGTTATTGCTATTACATTATTATATTAGGAAAAAAATCGGCGTACTTGTCATTAACTTAGAAGTGCCCTTAATATTTTTATTTCGAAAATTTAATTGCATGAAAACAAACGGTTAAATTAAAAAATTATCTAACTACCGCCCGTTCTAAATACAGCCCTGTAATTTTAATATGTTATTGCTATTACTTTATTATAATAGGAAAAAAATCGGCGTACTTGTCATTAACTTAGAAGTGCCCTTAATATTTTTATTTCGAAAATTCAATTTCATGAAACGAACGGTTAACTGAAAAAAATTATCTAACTACCGCCCGTTCTAAATACAGCCCTGTAATTTTAATATGTTATTGTTATTGCTTTATTATAATAGGAAAAAAATCGGCGTACTTGTCATTAACTTAGAAGTGCCCTTAATATTTTTATTTCGAAAATTCAAGTTCAAAAACCAACGGTTGACTTAAAAAATTATCTAACTACCGCCCGTTCTAAATACAGCCCTGTAATTTTAATATGTTATTGCTATTACATTATTATATTAGGAAAAAAATCGGCGTACTTGTCATTAACCTAGAAGTGCCCTTAATATTTTTGATTTCGAAACGTCAAGTTCAAAAAACCAACGGGTAATTGAAAAAAATTATCTAACTACCGCCCGTTCTAAATACAGCCCTGTAATTTTAATATGTTGTTGTTATTGCTTTATTATAATAGGAAAAAAATCGGCGTACTTGTCATTAACTTAGAAGTGCCCTTAATATTTTTATTTCAAAAATTCAATTTCATGAAACAACGGTTAACTTAAAAAATTTATCTAACTACCGCCCGTTCTAAATACAGCCCTGTAATTTTAATATGTTATTGCTATTACTTTATTATAATAGGAAAAAAATCGGCGTACTTGTCATTAACCTAGAAGTGCCCTTAATATTTTTGATTTCGAAACGTCAAGTTCAAAAAACCAACGGTTAACTTAAAAAATTATATAACTACCGCCCGTTCTAAATACAGCCCTGTAATTTTAATATGTTATTGCTATTGCTTTATTATAATAGGAAAAAAATCGGCGTACTTGTCATTAACTTAGAAGTGCCCTTAATATTTTTATTTCAAAACGTCAAGTTCAAAAAACCAACGGGTAATTGAAAAAAATTATCTAACTACCGCCCGTTCTAAATACAGCCCTGTAATTTTAATATATTATTGCTATTACTTTATTATAATAGGAAAAAAATCGGCGTATTGTCATTAACTTAGAAGTGCCCTTAATATTTTTATTTCAAAAATTCAATTTCATGAAACGAACGGTTAACTTAAAAAATTTATCTAACTACCGCCCGTTCTAAATACAGCCCTGTAATTTTAATATGTTATTGCTATTACATTATTATAATAGGAAAAAAATCGGCGTATTTGTCATTAACTTAGAAGTGCCCTTAATATTTTTATTTCAAAAATGCAATTTCATGAAACGAACGGTTAACTTAAAAAATTTATCTAACTACCGCCCGTTCTAAATACAGCCCTGTAATTTTAATATGTTATTGCTATTACATTATTATAATAGGAAAAAAATCGGCGTATTTGTCATTAACTTAGAAGTGCCCTTAATATTTTTATTTCAAAAATGCAATTTCATGAAACGAACGGTTAACTTAAAAAATTTATCTAACTACCGCCCGTTCTAAATACAGCCCTGTAATTTTAATATGTTATTGCTATTACATTATTATAATAGGAAAAAAATCGGCGTACTTGTCATTAACTTAGAAGTGCCCTTAATATTTATATTTCAAAAATGCAATTTCATGAAACGAACGGTTAACTTAAAAAATTTATCTAACTACCGCCCGTTCTAAATACAGCCCTGTAATTTTAATATGTTATTGCTATTACTTATTATAATAGGAAAAAATCGGCGTACTTTGTCATTAACTTAGAAGTGCCCTTAATATTTTTATTTCAAAATGTCAATTTCATGAAACGAACGGTTAACTTAAAAATTTATCTAACTACCGCCCGTTCTAAATACAGCCCTGTAATTTTAATATGTTATTGCTATTGCTTTATTATAATAGGAAAAAAATCGGTGTACTTGTCATTAACTTAGAAGTGCCCTTAATATTTTTATTTCGAAAATTCAATTTTATGAAACGAACGGTTAACTTAAAAAATTTATCTAACTACCGCCCGTTCTAAATACAGCCCTGTAATTTTAATATGTTATTGCTATTGCTTTATTATAATAGGAAAAAAATCGGCGTACTTGTCATTAACTTAGAAGTGCCCTTAATATTTTTATTTCAAAATCAATTTCATGAAACGAACGGTTAACTTAAAAAATTTATCTAACTACCGCCCGTTCTAAATACAGCCCTGTAATTTTAATATGTTATTGCTATTACTTTATTATAATAGGAAAAAATCAGCGTACTTGTCATTAACTTAGAAGTGCCCTTAATATTTTTATTTCGAAAATCAATTCATGAAACAACGGTTAGCTTAAAAAATTTATATAACTACCGCCCGTTCTAAATACAGCCCTGTAATTTTAATATGTTATTGTTATTGCTTTATTATAATAGGAAAAAAATCGGCGTACTTGTCATTAACTTAGAAGTGCCCTTAATATTTTTATTTCAAAAATTCAATTTTATGAAACGAACGGTTAACTTAAAAAATTTATCTAACTACCGCCCGTTCTAATTACAGCCCTGTAATTTTAATATGTTATTGCTATTGCTTTATTATAATAGGAAAAAAATCGGCGTACTTGTCATTAACTTAGAAGTGCCCTTAATATTTTTATTTCGAAAACTCAATTGCATGAAACAAACGGTTTACTGAAAAAAATTATCTAACTACCGCCCGTTCTAAATACAGCCCTGTAATTTTAATATGTTATTGTTATTGCTTTATTATAATAGGAAAAAAATCGGCGTACTTGTCATTAACCTAGAAGTGCCCTTAATATTTTTATTTCAAAAATTCAATTTTATGAAACGAACGGTTAACTTAAAAAATTTATCTAACTACCGCCCGTTCTAATTACAACCCTGTAATTTTAATATGTTATTGCTATTACTTTATTATAATAGGAAAAAAATCGGCGTACTTGTCATTAACTTAAAAGTGCTCTTAGTACAACCTTAACATAAAAGACATACAAAATTAGATTTGGAAGCTTCCACTTATCGAGGTTTGACTGTACTTTTTTGGGCTTGGCTTTGTCTTGGCGTGTCTTATTAAATTAGTACACCTGTTTCTTTGTTTGCACTAAGAGGTCTCAACCGCGTACCTGAGCGATTGCACTTATTCACCATTAAATCTTGGGCCCCCTTGTTTATATTATGTCACCGTTACGGTTCCGGCTTAAATTAGACTTACTCTAGTATTTATTGCTACGTTCCCTTTTACTACTGCAGCCACCCCTTAAACACGAACCTGGCGGCCACTATTTGGCTTACAACATGGCATTATTCGAGCCATCAATTTTGCTTAAATAAAAAATGACGCGCTTAACGACTACGAGCTCTAATTTCTTAATAAATATTTGAGTAATTAAAAAAAATGGGGCTCTTTGTATAAAGTCGACTACGGTTTTTTACTTATGCATTAGTCCCGAATACGTTTCGGTTAACTTCACGAGGTCCTTTTTAATTTAAATCAAGAACGGCTTTAGGAACAGTTAAACTGCCCAATAGATTTAATTTTACGAGGCCGGAGTAGCACATGCATGTTGATGTATCTTGAGCGGACCCTTAAATTTCTCAAACTTAAATTTTTCATCTCGTGTATAAACGTTTACGATATGCAATGGAATTTAGATTAAAATCCTTTTTTGAAAGCATGTGCCATCAGATTGTACGAGAATTTAATATTAGGACCAAAAAAAAACTTTATCGATTGACAATAAAATTTTATGGAATATAATTTCGATTCTCTCGTAAAAAACAAATAAAAATTATTTAATATTCAATTTGGAAGGGTCCCCAGCATTTTTGGTTGAGACGTAAGAAATTTATTTAATTTTATCGAATATTTTTGGGGCAAAATTTGAATCAGCAAAACGCATTACTTTTATTGTGATTCTTACTTTGTTTAACGTTTCTAAAATTTTCAAAATAATTAAGTTCGAAGAAAAAACGATTCTGAAGTTGTCCAAGTAAAAAAATGTAAAGTATTAACAGTAAAAAAAGTTCGAAAACACTCTGTTTTAATTCATTTCATTCAAAAGTAGCTACTTTATCTTGCAACTCTGGTATTTTCTAAAAAGACATTTAAAAGCACTGGACAGTTTCCAATATTTTTAGTTCGGAGTTAGTTTAATAGCGTTAAATAGTTAGGATTGTTTTGATATTTTTAGCTGCAAAGCGTAAAGTAAATATTTTACTTGTTAGAATTCTTGTGTCTGTCAAAAGTGCTTAATTAAATGTCAAAAAACAACATATTGGGTCTGTGTATTAGAAAAGAAATGCGTATTAATCTACATATTCAACTGTGGACATAGAATATCGAAATTCTGAGAAAATCCAACAGACTAGACAAATGTTTTCCCTAATCATATCAATCAATTGTCAATATTGTTTCGGGAGAAGAGGGTTATAGTCAAATAGTGACCCACAGCCGAATTTCTGATTTACACATTATGTACCAAAGATCATCCGAGGTTCTAAAAATGAGTTTTGGCTCGAAAAAAAGCAACTAAAAACGAACATCAATTGATGAAGCTTTGGGTCGGGACCGTTTTAGGTTATCTTATACTTTAAACGAGCAATTCTTGTATCTACAGTCGAACTTCCATAAGTCGAACGCCGATAAGCCGAATTTTTGATAGCTCGAACTCGAACCAGTTTCCCTAAAACTTGCCTATCTCAACGTTAATATTTTTATGTCAATAAATCGAATTATTTAATTAGTCGAAGTGTTTTACAATTCATTACATTCAAGTTTCTATTAGTAAATAGGTCGATGACTCGAAGTTAAAGTTTACAACTTTTCTAAAAATTTCTCTACCTGAGAGAGGATTAACGACGGCTTGGATTGGTGTTATTGATGCTTTAAAAGCTCTATTGTTAACTACGAATAAAAGGTTTATACTACAAGAATGTTTTGACGAGGTTTAGGGTCTTAATAAAAATAAATAATGTTAATGATTGTACATCAATTTTGGTTATTTTTTATATAAAATGAATGATATACATATATATATACGGAAGTATTTAACTGAACTTCTTTTGGTAACTGAGTTTTTGATATGACGAATTATTTTTGCTTCGACTTATCGAGGTTCGACTGTATATGGGTTTTGCGGAAACAGCCCCAACGATTTGGATAAAAGTTTGTATTTAGATAACGTTTTACACCCTAAAGAGGTATCATAGTTAAAAAAATGCGTTTTCACACAATAGAATATTTTCCTTCTAGCGCCATCTCATAGAATATTGAAGTACCAGTAAACAAGAATATTCATACATAACAGATGGCACTACATTCATATCTATATATTTTGGTACCTAGGCGACCGAAAGCCATCTCTTTCTTCGCCGAAGTCGAAAGAGCCCCAGTAATGCCCGTTCGCCCAGATATTAAAACATAAAACGAGAAACGTTGAAGTAAAACCGTATAGTAAAGGGTGGATTAGACCTACAGCCCAATAATAAGATTCAAGATGTCGTATATTACTCTGATATTGTTTCGAAGCAATATGAACCTCCAAAGTTAGATTTACGATTATTATTTCATATCGAGCAATACGATTCCTCGAGTAATCCCACTTAAAACCGTTCTCTTTTTCTCTACCCTTATTTATATTAAGGCATTTAAGTACGAAACGTCGGAAATTATTCGTAATAATCATCGGGCGCGTACAAATTAAGTGTTAATTATATTCGGCGGTGTTATTAATTCGCCATAACGGCAGTCGCTGAAGTTTTTAATGAAACGGAAGTTTTTGAAACAGTTCGCGTGTAGTTTTTTCCAAATTCCACTGTATCATGCGGCAGCTGCTCGCCGTATTATTTAAATTCTCTTGGAGTTTTGCAAAGTCATCTTTGAGAAGATGCTGTGCACTGGGAATACAAATAATAAATTCCGGAAAATCTCGTGCCAATTTCCTTCCGCTAGGAGCAGTTTACGCGAATATTGACCGGCCAGATGTTAACTTAATCGTAAGGAAAAAATGTGGCTAAATGTCACACGCAGCTGCCTCGCCGTTCGTTGTTAAAACTTTTGGGTACATGAAGAGTGTACAAGTTGTAACAACTGGAGATCCTCTTGTACCAACACATTCATTTCGTTTTCATTGCGTTTGTGTTCGTTCCCGCTGCTCGTGACAGATTGGATTTTGAGATTGCTCGGCCACGTATTTTTTCTCTTGCAAAAGCCGAAATGGATCCCCAAAATTAAAGCAAACCGGAGAAAAATTATGGATCAAAAATGATACAAATCAAATTAAGATTTTTGAGACTAAAAATTATTGAAACAGAGTGCTCGAGCACATCTTCGGAGACTTGAGAAATATCGTTAAAGAGTTATTCGGAAAAGCTATTGTCATGCAAATCAGTCTGTTTCGTTTTAATAAAGTTTTGAGTAAATTTAAATATCTTTACCTTCATTGTTAAACCGAAGTTTATTTAGTTTAACAGTATTTATAAGGGCATTATTCGAAACTTTTATTTAATTTGGAAAAACTTTCGGGGCCGAGCTGCGTCTAGTTTGAAAAGCTACCTGAGACGTAATCAATAAACACCCTTTTCGGATTGAATTGTTTGTTATCCTGTTAAATTAATTTTTCTTATTATTGTTGACATTAATTATAAGTATTTTTATCCGGATTTTTGGAATTTCGAGACCGTCGTCATTGTTTATTCATTTGAATTGGTAATTTTTTTGTTGGAGCGCCGGTTAAAAATATTCCCATGAAATCTAATAATGCGGGAACGTTTTGACTAAACGGGAAATAAATCGAGTTTGGCTAATAAAATTTGTAACACTTTCGAACGTAAAACGGCATCGCTATAGTTCGCCGAAGACTGTTAGTATTTAGCATGCAGTTTGTATTCCTGACGGACCTGTTTCCAATTTGCTTCGATCACCGTCGAAGGTAATTCTTTGCGTGCTTTAATAGGGAACAATGAGGAAATGATGTCTATTGGAAATTAAGAACCGACTAAATTTTTTATGGTTATTAGTAGTAAAAATAATGTGGGGTTGTTTTAGTGGCATAAATATTTGACAAGAAGACTTACCGAACAAACTATATTTAGTGGTTTTCAAATTAATGACAGCTAAGCCGATTTTTTTTCGCTTAAAACAAACCTTTATTAATAACATAACTATTAAAATTACAGAACCGTAATTGAAGACGAAGGTACTCTGCAAATTTTTAAAATATTGTATTAAGAAATACATCAACGACCTACCAAAGAAATAATAATTAGTGGGTTTGTGAATTAATTACAACTATGCTGGTTTTTTTCCAAATAAAAAAAACTTTTATTAACAACATATTAAAATATCAGGACCGTAATTAGAGACGGACGGTACCTAAGCAATTTTTTAAAATGTTTTATTAAAAACTACATCAACAACCTACCGAAGAAATAATATTTAATGGCTTTGTGAATTAATGACAACTACGCAGATTTTTTTACGTATAAAATAAACCTTTATTAACAACATATGAAAATATCAGGACCGTAATTACAGACGGCGGTACCTAAGCAATTTTTTAAAATGTTTTATTAAAAAATACATCAACGACTTACCGAAGAAATAATATTTAGTGGCTTTGTGAATTAATGACAACCATACTGATTTTTTTCCGCATAAAACAAACTTTTATTAATAAGATATTAACATTTTAGGACCGTAATTATTTACAAAGGTATTTCCTGAATTTTTAAATTTTTTAAATACACAACGACTTCCGAAGAAATATATTTAGACTTTTGAATTAATTACAACTTCGAATTTTTCCTAATAAAAACTTTATTAATAACATATAAAATTTAGGACCGTAATTATACAAAGTACCTGCAATTTTTAAACACCAACGTTTTAAAATACTAACGTACTACATAAATATATTATAACTTTATCAACAATTTATTAAAATTAAACTTATTTATACACGTATCCGTTTTAATAAAAAGCCTTACAATTATACCCTTTGAACTTCATGTATAATACGCCAAAGTTACTTGTTAATTATAATTTCAAGTCCAATAATTAAACGAAGTTAGATTTAAAACAATTTACTGTTTATGATTACTTGAATCGACGTACTCAGCAAATAATTATTAATTCTTAAATTACTGATAAATAGTGCGCTGTCGTGATTTTTACTAATAAAACAAAATCCTATTTAATAACATATAAAAATTCAGGACCGTAATTACACACGAAGACAGTTACCCGAATTTTTAAAACCTAAATCGTTATATTTACTTGATCGACGTTTGGCGAAAAAATAAATTAAAATATTTCTGAGTTAAGTGCAGCGACGGTGATTTTTTTACTAATAATGCAAAGGCCTATTAACAACATATAAAAATCTCAGGACCGTAATTACACACCAAGGCAGTTGCCCGAATTTTTAAACCTTAACCCTTTATAGTTACGTAATCGACGTTTGGCGAAAAAATAATTTCAAGTACTTCCGAGAAAAGTGCGGCGACGTTGATTTTTTTACTAATAAAGCAAAAGCCTATAAACAACATAAAAAAATCTCAGGACCGTAATTACACACCAAGGCAGTTACCCGAATTTTTAAAACTTAACCCGTTTTAGTTACGTAATCGACGTTTGGCGAATAATTAATTCAACCTATTTCCGAGAAAAGTGCGGCGACGGTGATTTTTTTACTAATAAATCAAAAGCCTATTAATAACATATAAAAATCCCAGGACCGTAATTACACACCAAGGCAGTTACCCGAATTTTTAAAACTTAACCCGTTTTAGTTACGTAATCGACGTTTAGCGAAAAATTAATTCAACTTATTTTCGAGAAAAGTGCGGCGACGGTGATTTTTTTACTAATAAATCAAAGGCCTATTAACAACATATAAAAATCCCAGGACCGTAATTACACACCAAGGCAGTTACCCGAATTTTTAAAACTTAACCCTTTATAGTTACGTAATCGACGTTTGCCGAAAAAATAATTTCAAGTACTTTCGAGAAAAGTGCGGCGACGTTGATTTTTTTACGAATAAAGCGAAAGCTTATTAACAACATATAAAAATCCCAGGACCGTAATTACACACCAAGGCAGTTACCCGAATTTTTAAAACTTAACCTGTTTTAGTTACGTAATCGACGTTTAGCAAAAAATTAATTTAACCTATTTTCAAAACAAGTGCGGCGACGGTGATTTTTTTACTAATAAAGCAAAGGCCTATTAACAAGATATAAAAATCTCAGGACCGTAATTACACACCAAGGCAGTTGCCCGAATTTTTAAACCTTAACCCGTTTTAGTTACGTAATCGACGTTTGGCGAAAAATTAATTTAACCTATTTCTGACAAAAGTGCGGCGATGGTGATTTTTTTACTAATAAAGCAAAGGCCCATTAACAACATATAAAAATCCCAGGACCGTAATTACACACCAAGGCAGTTACCCGAATTTTTAAAACTTAACCTGTTTTAGTTACGTAATCGACGTTTAGCAAAAAATTAATTTAACCTATTTTCAAAACAAGTGCGGCGACGGTGATTTTTTTACTAATAAAGCAAAGGCCCATTAACAACATATAAAAATCCCAGGACCGTAATTACACACCAAGGCAGTTGCCCGAATTTTTAAACCTTAACCCGTTTTAGTTACGTAATCGACGTTTGGCGAAAAATTAATTTAACCTATTTCTGACAAAAGTGCGGCGATGGTGATTTTTTTACTAATAAAGCAAAGGCCCATTAACAACATATAAAAATCCCAGGACCGTAATTACACACCAAGGCAGTTACCCGAATTTTTAAAACTTAACCTGTTTTAGTTACGTAATCGACGTTTGCAAAAAATTTAAATTTTCAACCTATTTCCGAGAAAAGTGCGGCGACGGTGATTTTTACTAATAAATCAAAGGCCTATTAACAACATATAAAAATCTCAGGACCGTAATTACACACCAAGGCAGTTACCCGAATTTTTAAAACTTAACCGTTTTAGTTACGTAATCGACGTTTGGCGAGAAATTAATTTAACGTATTTACCGAAAAAAGTGCGGCAACGCTGATTTTTTTACTAATAAAGAAAAGGCCTATTAACAACATATAAAAATATCAGGACCGTAATTACACACCAAGGCAGTTGCCCGAATTTTTAAACCTTAACCCGTTTTAGTTACGTAATCGACGTTTGGCGAAAAATTAATTTAACCTATTTCTGACAAAAGTGCGGCGATGGTGATTTTTTTACTAATAAAGCAAAGGCCTATTAACAACATATAAAAATCCCAGGACCGTAATTACACACCAAGGCAGTTACCCGAATTTTTAAAATTAACCCGTTTTAGTTACGTAATCGACGTTTGGCGAAAAATTAATTCAACCTATTTCCGAGAAAAGTGCGGCGACGGTGATTTTTTTACTAATAAATCAAAGGCCTATTAACAACATATAAAAATCCCAGGACCGTAATTACACACCAAGGCAGTTACCCGAATTTTTAAAACTTAACCTGTTTTAGTTACGTAATCGACGTTTAGCGAAAAATTAATTCAACCTATTTTCGAGAAAAGTGCGGCGACGGTGATTTTTTTCTAATAAATCAAAAGCCTATTAACAACATATAAAAATCTCAGGACCGTAATTACACACCAAGGCAGTTACCCGAATTTTTAAAACTTAACCTTTATAGTTACGTAATCGACGTTTGGCGAAAAAATAATTTCAAGTACTTCCGAGAAAAGTGCGGCGACGGTGATTTTTTTACGAATAAAGCAAAAGCCTACTAACAACATATAAAAATCCCAGGACCGTAATTACACACCAAGGCAGTTACCCGAATTTTTAAAACTTAACTTGTTTTAGTTACGTAATCGACGTTTAGCGAAAAATTTATCCAACCTATTTCCGAGAAAAGTGCGGCGACGGTGATTTTTTTACTAATAAATCAAAGGCCTATTAACAACATATAAAAATCCCAGGACCGTAATTACACACCAAGGCAGTTGCCCGAATTTTTAAAACTTAACTCTTTATAGTTACGTAATCGACGTTTGGCGAACAATTAATTTAACCTATTACTGACAAAAGTGCAACGACGATAATTTTTTTTACTAATAAAGCAAAGCCCTATTAACTTGGCCGAAACTTATTATTTTTCCTTTGAAATAAATAGGTGTCGCTCTACTTGCAAAACCGGCTAAATTTATGCAGGGGAACGGCCCTCTTACGTAAACTTGGCCGCAAATTAGGAAAGCTCTATTTACACGACGCTAGGACAAACATCGTACGTAACGTCGCTTCCGATTAAGGGATGCATTTCCTCTCTGCACCACAATAAACTTCAACAGTGCACACTGCGTTTTCGACGTCAACCGAATGCAGTTAAGCACCACATATAACTGTCAGAACTTCTATAACAAAGTTAAGCGCGACAATTTGTCATTTAAATTTTGGGTTTAATTCGAACGATATTTTTGAAGTTGTACTTCTTGGGTTGGGCAACGAAGTTGCGCGCGCACATCTAACGTAAATTGTGCGGTATGAAGTTAGTCGTCGAAGAAAGTCGATTAATTATTGTGGATCGCGCTTAAAATCGAGTGTGCGCATTCGAGCTCAAAGTGGCACATTCCGATCTCGGGAAAATGAAGCGCGCCGCTCCGCGTCGCGCTTCATTTGCCTCCCTCGCTCGGAAATGTGCCACTTTTCGCTCGAATGCGCACATCTTCGTATTTATTTATATTAATTTTCACACCTGGTTATATTTAACTTACTCGCGCCAAAGAAGTGTACCTTCTAACGCGCACCGCTTTTTCAAAAACATTTCTATTTGATAGTAGGGGGCAGGGGATGCATTAGTAGACACAAATCCGTACTTTCATTACGTTTATCCCGTTCCCCCCTTCTTGAATAATATATCAAAGGTTGCAAACATGCTGCTCGCAAGTCGGCAAACATATTGCGTTACGTAGAAAAATTAAATACGAAGAGCTGACCGTGTTTCTTTCCAAAAAGCACGTTCCCATTCAATTTTCCTTTAGCATTTATCCGAAACTTTAGAGCGCCAATTTCGAAATAAAGGGAATTCATTTAAATTAAACAGTAAACACGAGAAATCTGCATTAAGATAAAAAGAAAAGTGGTCCAAAAGGAAACACAAATATTACAAGGTTCGATAAAAATCTTTGGGCCGGTGTATCCGAAACGGTTTGTTTAAAATGGCTTAATCTAAACAATAAATCTTCTAAATATCTGCGGAATAAATTCTATTACCTTACAGCTACCACTATTTCTTATCGGGTGTTGTAGGACCGCGTTAAAAAGTAAAAATCGACGAATTCTTTGCGCGAAAGCTCTTAGGTTTTCGAGCTGCAATAATGGAAAACTTGCAATAAACATTTAAGCGAGCGTTTTACTTTTTTTGGCGACATTTGGCACTCGAATTTTTAAAAAAAGATTATCGGATTTATCTTTTCGGAAGGCATTGTGCAATTTATTTTTATCGGATGAGTGTGTGGACTATTTTTAAGAGGAAAGATCTCATCGGGCATTGTTATAAATATATAAAACTGGAATAAAGAGTCATACGTCTAAGTTTAGTGCTATTTTCGAGTTATCAATAAATTACAAGAAGGATTATCCGTATAATGCTTTATTTCAATTCATTTCATTGGACACACGAAAAGCAAGCAGTTTTATTTTCGTTTAAAAGTAAATGTTTGTTGAAATAATTTCAATTTAGTTTTTAATTTAATTCGTAGCCTTTATTGCCGCGCAAAAAGCCAACTTTGTCCGTCAGAACCTTTAAAAAGTTGAAATAGTTAATTGCTTTGGAAGATTTCAAATTTAGGTTTAAAGCTGAAATGGTTGTTTTTTATTGGCCAATAAAATTTTGAGAAAAGTGTTTTTAAACTTTTTGAAAGCTTAAACGTAAATATTATTAAAAAATTAAAATCTCATTTTATTACTCGAAAAAAATTTAATTCGTTTAAAAAAGCTCGCCGAGAAGTGACCTTTAAACGTACCGGTCCATTGATGAGATAAATCATTGATTAAATCAGTGTTTCCCAACCTTTTTTTTAACATGCCCCACCTAAGTCATTCTAAAATTTAAATGTCCCCCTGTGTAACGTAAATATTTTTAAAGTTATACTTCTTTTGGCGCTTTGAGAGTAAAATATTAGCACTGCTAACGAAAATTCGACAGTTGAAGTAAGAAAGTAAATTAATACTTGTGAATGAGGCTTAAAACCGAGTGTGCACGTTCGAGCTCAAAGTGGCACATTCCGATCTCGGGAAAATGAAGCGCGCCGCTCCGCGTCGCGCTTCATTTGCCTCCCTCGCTCGGAAATGTGCCACTTTTCGCTCGAACGCGCACATCTTCGTTTTATTTGATTTGTCTATTTTATCATTCGCCTTTTCAAATCTTAAATTTAAAGTTAGGTTAGTAAATATCGATTTTATGTTCGAAAAACGTATTTGCCATAGCAATGAGTGAAAGGGAGCGAAAAGATACGAGAATTTCGTTAGTGCGAGTGAGACGGAACGATAAAAATGATTTATGAATGTTTCGGCACCAAATGATTGTGAATCACGCTTAAAACCGAGTGTGCACGTTCGAGCTCAAAGTGGCACATTCCGATCTCGGGAAAATGAAGCGCGCCGCTCCGCGTCGCGCTTCATTTGCCTCCCTCGCTCGGAAATGTGCCACTTTTCGCTCGAACGCGCACATCTTCGTTTTATTTGATTTGTCTATTTTATCATTCGCCTTTTCAAATCTTAAATTTAAAGTTAGGTTAGTAAATATCGATTTTATGTTCGAAAAACGTATTTGCCATAGCAATGAGTGAAAGGGAGCGAAAAGATACGAGAATCTCGTTAGTGCGAGTGAGACGAACGATAAAAATGATTTATGAATGTTTCGGCACAAAAATGATTGTGAATCACGCTTAAAACCGAGTGTGCACGTTCGAGCTCAAAGTGGCACATTCCGATCTCGGGAAAATGAAGCGCGCCGCTCCGCGTCGCGCTTCATTTGCCTCCCTCGCTCGGAAATGTGCCACTTTTCGCTCGAACGCGCACATCCTCGTTTTTATCGAACTTATCTTTGCACGTGGTTATATTTAATTTAGTTACACCAAAGAAGTATAACTTCTAATGCGCGTACATAAGTACACGCACCCAATTTTTTAATTTTGTATTTAAAAATGAAATTATTCTATATATGAAGTCTAATTATAACTTGTTCAAGACACAAGATTTAGGTTTTAGAAAAAAATCACTATGAAATTATTAAGAAAAAAACAATAAATAAATTTTCAACACATACAATAGGTAGATAACTAAAAATTAAGTACGTTTTCAAATTGAATAATGATATTACTCCCTTAAACCTTTAAATTGCCCCCATGTGGGGCGTGGGACCCACGTTGGGAAACACTGGATTAAATAATGCAGACATGCAAAAAGTCCCTTAAATTAATTAAATTAGTTGTATTTGTATTTTGTATCGACATTTTATCAGTAATTTTAGAAGAATATTGTTTTAAAATAAATTATTAAAGTGTGTATAAGAAAGTCTAATTGTTATTTTCTAAATTTTAAAACTTGTCAGCTTTTCGTTTCTTTATTGTTTTATACTTTAAACGGGCAATTCTTGTATGTTTCGCAAAAACGGCTTTCAACGATTTGGATCAAATTTTGTATTTAGATCATGTTTTACATTGCAAGTTTATCAAGATAGGTGCCATCCCTGAGAAAATGCGTTTACACACAAAAAAATGGCTTTTTTGTCTAGCGCCATCTCATAGAATATTGAGGTACCAGTAGGCATGCAACAGATGGCACTACATCCGTACAATTGCGGGGCCAAAATAATATCTGTTGTTCGCCGGAAAGATGCCCGTTAAGAGAGGTTTTACTGTATATATATTTTAGTACCTGGGCGACCAAAAGCTAACACATTTCAACGACGACCTCAAAACTCGTTCGGCCAGATATTAAATCTGCAAAATACTCAAAAATTAGATGCAGTGCCAAATAAACTTAAACATTTTACGAAAATTAAATTTAAAAACTTTATACATACAGCTCCAAAGTTTTTCCATACTTTGTGAAAAGCAATACGAAAACTAAACCAAGTTTTATAATTCCGAAAGTGCTAATTCAATAATTGTAGCATTTGTAATTATAACTAGGAAGCTGTGGCACAATTTTAATTTGCTGATTCATGTTAATTCGCATTATGTGGCGTAATGCAATTGAAAAGTTCGTCAAGAAAACCGAAAAGACGAGTAACAGGCGGCGAAGTTGTATTCGCACCAGACCAAACACTCTTGGAAGCTTAAAACGAAGGAGAGCTTATGTAAACTAATTATGTCTGATAATTCCAAACTCTATTTGAATTCTGGGCACAATAGTTCTGTTAGTGTTGCGTCTGAAACTTCTGTGCTTAATAGACGTAAATCTGCAGGGCGACGGCGTTCCCCCCATTCTTATGCCGAAAGCTCTGCATTAAACATCGCCCGCAGCACCGTTTATAAAAGAAACACATCGATTCGATACGTGCGTACTACCTTGTCAAATCTACAAAAGCTACAGTCAATGAATTTTTAAACGTTCTTATTTTCGATGCCCTCGAGAATTTGTCGGCGCAAACGTACCGTGAAAACTTTATGTGCTGCTCAGTGAAAGCTTTAAAATCTAAGTGTCTTATGTAAACATTTATTTAGGGAACTCTATTTTTAATTTTTCAAAAGTCAAACGAGCACGCTTTCCGTTGTCATATGTTGGACAGGTTGTTCTCGTTATTTTGTTCGCGATGGAAATTACAAGCAATTGGACGATATACCCTATGTCCACCTTTTGGCATAAGGCACAAGATTTGTTATTATTTAATTCGTAATTTAATTAATATTATTATGTACCACAGAGATCGGCAAAAATAAATTTGTTGTTTTACATTTTGTAATTATTTTTAGTTCGTGTAATTTCTATTGTTATATAAGGTAACGGACCCAAATAAGGCCCACCTTACGTTTATAAAGGCATAATTAATAGGTTATTGAAAAAAATGCATCAATACTTTGTAATCAAAATAAAAGTAACAATCTTTCTCTTTGACAATGATTCAAAATCAGGAAGCGGGAAATTTGAAAAAGGGGCCTTATTGGGCACCGGACCTTATTTGAATCAGTTACCTTACATATTAAATTTATTTACTGTAAACGTCTGAATAAACTTCTAGAAAAATAAATATGAGTCGTAGCTCTCGCCCTAATAAAACATACTTTTCGATGAACTTTATATTTTTGCATAAATATGGGGCTGTTTGTTTTACCGAATCCGTAACTTTTTAAATGCAAAGTAATATTTCAAATTGACGATCGAACGGCGAAGTTTGTTTACGATTTTATTTGTCGGCGAAAACGCAAATAGAAAATAATCAAATTGATAATTCATTTTCTGATTTGACAAGCCGGTGCTTCTTTGAAGTTAATTACGGCTACGTTTCCGTAAATCAAACGGCTTTTCGCTGCGTACGTTTGCTAAAAAATCAATTTGCCGAAAGGTTAAAAATGGAAACGGAACTGCATTCGTGTTGGAATTTATTTTTGGCGCGCAATTACCGCTAATTCGTCTGCTTTATTGTAAATATGTTTCAATTAGTGCGAAATTTTTCGAATAAATTGGCAAGAAAAGTAATTAACGTCAATTGTCAATGTGCTTTTACCACAGTTTTTACTAAGAATGTACACAAAATTAATTGGTACTAATGCATTTACTAAAAACATGCTATTTAATTTTATACAGTTCTTGTTTTCTTAACCTTACAAATAATTTAGCAAATATATAACGGTGGAATTATTGTATTAAAGCCTGGTGAAGCATAATAACTTTGTTAAATAGAAAAAGTACAAAAATAAACATGAACACGTGAGAAAACTTAAGTGGGACACCCTGTATATCACTGTTTTCTAACGCATTTCAAAAATAACAAATTTAAATAAAAATGTACTTGAAATAACATCAAAAATTAATTTCGTGTTAAGCAATTTCAAATCTAAACTCGAGTAATTTGCTGCTATTTTAGTCCAAGGCGTAAAGGCGTTCGAATTTTCGTTTTTAGTTGAAAAGCAACAAATAACAAGAACATTTAATTAAGGATCGTTGCATAGGAAAAGCGGCGGGATATTAAGTAAGTAAAATACGACGTTCTCCAATGTAAAATACGTAAAGTGACTAATAGAAAGGTATCGTAAAGCAGTCAAAGGATAGTAAATAGAAATAAATGCGAACAAAGGTATGGTATACGAGAAACGGAGATTACCGTTTCGGTCGGGAGCAGGCGTCGCGCCAGTTGGCACGGTGCCGGCGCCGGTCGCTGCCTTTGTTATCACTAATCGGTGCTGGGCATCGCGTCCATTATAATTCGGTCCTACTTTACTGCTTGGTCACTAAATGATTAGATTCCCATTTATTATAACTCGAGACCGAGATGGATTTGATCGCAGTATACTCGATTTGGTCGAGACGAAAAATTGCTCGTTTTAATTAAAAATATACTTTAAAATTCGGTTTACTATCTTCGGTTGTAAATTGGGACCTGCATAATTAGTATGTTGGTAATATGACATTTTTTTAATCGGGAAAAAATTAGGGGGATTGTCATTAACGTAAAAGTCTTGTAAAAAAATATTTAAAATAACTCATTTATATGTCGAAAAACACTAATATTAAAAAAATCATTGTACTATGTTCGGCTCTAAATACGATCCTGATATTTTAACAGCCAATTAAAATGTCTTTATTTTAACTGGAAAAAAATCGGGGTAGTAGTCACTTACTGAGAAATTGTATTAAAAAAATATTTCCCACAACTCGATTATGCTTAAATAGACACCAATTTAAAAAAAATCATTGTACTATGTTTAGCTAAAAATACGGTCCTGATATTTTATCAGGGCGTTAATACTTTCTTAAATTATCTATTAAAAAATTAGGATAGTTGTCACTAACTTAGAAATTGTATTAAAAAAATATTTCTCATAAATCGATTAAGCTTTAATGAACACCAATTTCAAACAAAATCATTGTACTATGTTTGGCTAAAAATACGGTCCTGATATTTTATCAAGGCGTTAATATCTCCTTATATTAACTAGAAAAAAATTAGGGTAGTTGTCACTAATTTAGAAATTGTGTTAAAAAATAATTTCTCATTAATCGATTAAGCTTTAATGTACACCAATTTCAAAAAAATCATTGTACTATGTTCGGCTAAAAATACGGCCCTGATATTTTATCAGGGCGTTAATATCTCCTTATATTAACTACAAAAAAATTAGGGTAGTTGTGACTAACTTAGAAATTGTATTAAAAAAATATTTCTTATAAATCGATTAAGCTTTAATGAACAAAAATTTCAAAAAAATCATTGTACTATGTTTGGCTAAAAATACGGTCCTGATATTTTATCAGGGCATTAATATGACCTTATATTAACTAGAAAAAAATTAAGGTAGTTGTCACTAACTTAGAAATTGTATTAAAAAAATATTTTCCATAACTTGATTATGCTTTAATAAATACCAATTTTGAAAAAATCATAGTACTATGTTTGGCTAAAAATACGGTCTTGATATTTTATCAGGGCGTTAATATCTCCTTATATTAACTAGAAAAAAATTAAAGTAGTTGTCACTAATTTAGAAATTGTATTAAAAAAAGATTTCTCATTAATCGATTAAGTTTAATGTACACCAATGCCAAAAAAATCATTGTACTATGTTCGGCTAAAAATACGGCGCTGATATTTTATCAGGGCGTTAATATCTCCTTATATTAACTAGAAAAAATTAGGGTAGTTGTCACTAATTTAAAAATTGTATTAAAAAAATATGTCTTATAAATCGATTAAACTTTCAAAAAAATCATTGTATTATGTTTGGCTAAAAATACGGTCCTGATATTTCATCAGCGTATTAATATGTCTTTATTTTAACAAGAAAAAAATCAGAGTAGTTGTCACTAACTTAGTAATTGTATTAAAAATATTTTCCATAACTTGATTATGCTTTAATAAATACCAATTTTGAAAAAATCATAGTACTATGTTTGCCTAAAAATACGGTTCTGTAATTTCATCAGCGCATTAATATGTCTTTATATTATCTAGAAAAAAATTAGGGCGGTTGTTACTAAATCTAAACTCTTATAAAAAATTTATTTCCTTTATCCCATTTAGATGTTTATTTTTAAATTTTTCAAAAATTGTTTAGCTATTTTTGTGTATAAATACGGCCCTGATATTTTACCAGGGCATTGATACATATTTATTTTAATTAGAAAACGTATTAAAATGGTTATTGTATTTATCCATCATAAAATAGCAATAATTTTGTGTGTTTCTGAAAAATATAATTTAATATTCCCAAATCTAATTTTCTTTATAATGTGTGTTTCATAAAATCCAGAAGTTAATCTGTCTGCCTTTTTCTATAGCAAAAATAAATTTAAATAAATAAAATAAAGCGTTTCAAATTACTCCAAAGATGTTTTCTTCTTGGAAGCAAAACAATAACAACGCGCCCAAAAATTTATTAATGTACACAACTGTATTTAATGTGCGCTAATAAAAAATTTATTGTTAAACATTAAGCTTTTGTGCAGCTTTGGCGGGCTTTAAAAATAAATCTATTTTATACACCACGTTTAATATAAACGAAGGGTAACGCTATATGTTTTAGTTTAAATCCACGAACGCAGAAAATCGGAGATAGTTATTTGTTGAGCTATTTGATTTTATTATCTCTCTAATTGCAACCTAACCTTCTGGCCAGTCAATTATGCTCTCCATCCCTTGATTAACAACGCAGCCTTTGACCGCTCCTGAACCCATGAACTTCAACAGTTGTACAACAAAAAGCTAACAAATACCTTTTTTTTTAATTACTGATTATATTATTGTACAAAACCCAATTTAATACGCGGCCTTAAACAATGCTAGCTTTTACGATGTAAAAATTAGCAACACAATTTTTCATGAAATAAAAAATAAAACACCCCCAGGACAAGACCGTGTTATGTGTTTTTTTCGGGCTTTTTTGAACCACCTTAATTTTTTTAATACACTTGATTATGAGCAAATAATTAAATAAAGATTTGGACAAAAAAATTCTTTTCACTGAGCCATGGATGTTCGATAACGTTATGCGTATTCATTTTTTTTTTTGACTTCTTGTTATTCAAATAACACTTGGTCATTAAATTAATAAGTTAATTATATAAACGTTCTTTGTCAAATACATTAAATTCATTAAGGTTTTGGAGTTAAGCTTTTTAATTCGTTTTTGCACTCAAAATTGTATGTACTTTTTCAGTATTTTTCCTTTTTGTTTCCAACTAATTATCAGCAAATAATTGTAGTTTGCAAGCAATTGTGTACCGGCCTGATTTGAATAACAAAATTCAACAAGCACAATTTTTCAATTTATAGTTACAAAGGGAACGATTTTACGCTTTGCAAGATTTACATAATAAGCAGCGTTTAATATTCCTACTAACCCCGTAATGCCTTGCATAAAGAGGGACGTTTTTAAAAGATTTTTTTCCTCTAAATCTACGAACAGATACGTTTTGTTGACGATTTTCATAATCGAATGCTTACGTTTTCGAGAAGGAAGGCCTTATAAATCAAAGACACGAGCAAAAATTCTCAAAGTACTTTTTAATTTTGCCTAAACGACCTTCCGAGAGAAAAATAGTCGATTTTGCAGAATTAAAATAAGCTTCATCGTCATTAAAAAAGAAAACAATAAGAAAAGGGTAACAATTTTCTTCTTTTATTTTCTAATACCAATTAGCAGAGTGAAGTCTACCGTTAAGTGTGGATTACTTGAAACTAGAAGCTTAATCTAAGCTTATCTGGATTTATATTGCAACTCAATTTCTTAGCAAAACCTTGTATATGTAATTCTCCGAAAGATGCTTCGATTTAACTTCAATCTCAAAGAACAATACAAATCAAAATTTTTTAAAACTGTGGGCCTCGTTGATATGCTTGCAAAATAAATTGTTTACAATTTTTCTCTTAGGTGTTTATGTAAAAAATTCGATAATTGATACATCTACATGTAAATCTTCTGTTGTACAGTTCTAACATAACTAAATCCTTAAAACAAATATGAAAACGATGAGTAAAGTTTCTAAAATGATTAACAAAATATTAGCACAACTTTTAATTACCAAATTTCAGACATTTCCAAATATTAAGGACTTTTTAATAATCTGTCCTAAGCTTCTTTAACTTGAAAACGTTCATTACGTACGTTCCCGGCAAAAAATCTCATTTCGAAAAGATTTATAGAAAGCTTTGTAAATATTTTATTTTAATTTAAATTTATATTACGTTATAGTTTAAGAGTTAATATGAACTGCGAGTTTTCATGTTTATTTTATTGGGGTCTCCATTACCGTTGCTCGTTTATACATTCAAAGATTATGTAATAAGGTTGGGTTTATACTAATTATACAATTAAAATGTCATAACCATACTAGTGCGTTTCTATTGTTGGCCCTAAAGCACTAACACTGCATTAACATAAAATCAACACCGACCGAGAAAGGTCTCTATTAAATAGTTGGAATGCAAACTTAAAACTGCGGGGCTTCGGCCTTGCACAAAATTTTGTTATGGCAGAGCCCAGCCGCGACTCGTGTTATTTGTCTGCAAATATTTTGGTTAAAGCTTTCGCACCACTACAGTGGAAACTCGGTTATCCGCACTAATTGTTGTTTCAGCTCGTTCGGATAATCGAAAATTCGGTTAATTGAATGTATAGTAAAAAATTGTGCTGAAAACCGAGTGCGCACATTCGAGCTCAAAGTGGCACATTTCGATCTCGGGAAAATAAAGCGCGCCGCTCCGCGTCGCGCTTCATTTGCCTCCCTCGCTCGGAAATGTGCCACTTTTCGCTCAAATGCGCACATCTTCGTGTTTATTAAGTTTGTATACTTTATCCTACGCTCTTTCAAATGAAAATAACTAATTTAGTTTAGTAAATATCGATTTTATGTTCAAGAAATGTATTTACCATAGCAATGAGTGGAAGGGAGCGAAAAGATACAAGAATCTCGTAAGTGCAAGTGAGAGGAAACGATTAAAATTGTTTAATTAATTTTGTTGGCCTAAATTATTGTGAATGGTGCTTAAAACCGTGTGTGCACATTCGAGCTCAAAGTGGCACATTCCGATCTCGGGAAAATGAAGCGCGCCGCTTCGCGTCGCGCTTCATTTGCCTCCCTCGCTCGGAAATGTGCCACTTTTCGCTCAAATGCGCACATCTTCGTGTTTATTAAGTTTGTATACTTTATCCTACGCTCTTTCAAATGAAAATAACTAATTTAGTTTAGTAAATATCGATTTTATGTTCAAGAAATGTATTTACCATAGCAATGAGTGGAAGGGAGCAAAAAGATACAAGAATCTCGTAAGTGCAAGTGAGAGGAAACGATTAAAATTGTTTAATTAATTTTGTTGGCCAAAATTATTGTGAATGGTGCTTAAAACCGTGTGTGCACATTCGAGCTCAAAGTGGCACATTCCGATCTCGGGAAAATGAAGCGCGCCGCTTCGCGTCGCGCTTCATTTGCCTCCCTCGCTCGGAAATGTGCCACTTTTCGCTCAAATGCGCACATCTTCGTGTTTATTAAGTTTGTCTACTTTATCCTACGCTCTTTCAAATGAAAATAACTAATTTAGTTTAGTAAATATCGATTTTATGTTCAAGAAATGTATTTACCATAGCAATGAGTGGAAGGGAGCGAAAAGATACAAGAATCTCGTAAGTGCAAGTGAGAGGAAACGATTAAAATTGTTTAATTAATTTTTTGGCCTAAATTATTGTGAATGGTGCTTAAAACCGAGTGTGCACATTCGAGCTCAAAGTGGCACATTCCGATCTCGGGAAAATGAAGCGCGCCGCTTCGCGTCGCGCTTCATTTGCCTCCCTCGCTCGGAAATGTGCCACTTTTCGCTCGAATACGCACATCCTCGTAATTATTGTATTTGCCTACTCTATTCTTCGCTCTTTTAAATCATAAATTTAAATTTAGCTTATTTCCCAACTTTTTTTTTAACACACCCCACCCGAGTCATTTTAAAATTTTGATGCACCCCCTGTGTAACATATGGGTGATTCTACAACAGTTGGGCAACTTGATGTCATCATTCAATAGAGAAAGAATTTTATCATTTTTTGCAAATATTTCATTACATGCCAAATAACCAAGGGTCCTTTTGCCTGCTCACCCAATTTGGATGTATTTTATTAAAGGCGAGTTTGTAAAATAACACTTTAAATGTTCAAAATGTCAGTACATAGGCATGTCACAACTCCCGAATTCCATAATTGAGTGATTGAATGTTAAAATATATTCAATTAATTGTAAATTTTACTATTCTACTTTAATTTATGAAGTATTGACTAATTAATTTACCATATTTTATCATAAAATCGAATACAGTAATTAAAAAAAAATTATGAACTCTGTGTTCACTTTTATCCGTCAGTCCTGTGTCCAATTTTAAAATTTGAAATTGCCCCCCAATTATAGAAATTCAAACGTTAAATCCTTATTCAGATTTTAATATTGGTAGTAAAGTTAGCTAAAAAGCACTCCCTTTATACGACAGGCATTTTGAAAACAGTGAAAACGGCGTTATTATCGTGTAACCAAGTGCAGTTCCAGACAAAATGTCAGTTCTATGGCGAGTAATTATTTCTTTACGTAGATATATTTTGTTGTGATTTATTTATGACAAAATGTGATTTGTTAAAATATATCATCCAATTAATCGAAAATCCGGTAAAAATTTTACTTTGAATTGTAATCTTAAAATTGTGTCTCATTCATTAGTTCCGTGTCGTCAGTTTCATGTCCAAAATTTTGACAGAAGACGTATTACCATGGTACTGATATATAGTACATACATTCATTCATTAATTTTAATACTTTCTAATCTAATTAATAATTCTTTCTAATATGATTTTATTCATAAAAATGTGTGCAATGTAAAATTATAAGATAGTTGTATCAAAGTCGCAATAAATCTTGTATTTTTTAATAAATGATATATTTCATTTGTACCCTGGTAACCTCGTCAGTTCCCTGGCATTTAAATTTAGAAAAATCCAAATATCTCAAAAATTGTTTGAAAAAGTGACTGGCCCTGTTTGGAACAGTGTATTTATTAGATTACCTATATCTTTATAATGAAATACAACAGTAAAACCTTGTTAACACGAACCCTTATAACACGAATTTCGCTTTAGCACGAACAAAAGTTATGGTCCTTTGAAAATAACATGGGCGTGCATGTTAACGGATAACACGAATTTCGTTATAACGAAAACAAATTCTCTAGTCCCGTCGAATTCGTGTTAACGAGGTTTTACTGTAGAAAATTTTCACCTAAAACTATAGAAACAAAATTAGGTCAAAAGTTGCCCAACTTTTATAGAATAACTCATATAGGTACAATTTTAATTAATCAAAAATGCGAATTAGTAAACATTCGAAAGTGCACCTGAAAATATTTTTATCGAGTTCGCTACAATTGGGCGTGCCGAAGAGCACCATGATAACATATCAATAGGGATAAAATATCTAACCCTTTTCAAACAAAAAATCAATCTAATTTATTCGACTTATAATTTTTTAAATTGAAGAATAAAATAATAATATAGGCAAATCCGATAAATACGAGGATGTGCGCATTCGAGCGAAAAGTGGCACATTTTCGAGCGAGGGATGCAAATGAAGCGCGACGCGGAGCGGCGCGCTTCATTTTCCCGAGATCGGAAATGTGCCACTTTGAGCTCGAATGTGCACACTCGGTTTTAAGCACGATTACAAAGCGTCCCGTTTTAACAGGAAAAAACTTGGTCAAATTGTTAGGTATATGTTTACAAAAAACGCAACAAATATTAATCACTAAATAAAACAGTCGCACATTATCTTAAAACCAACAAAGCCAAAAAAACACTGTTTAGTGCGAAATACAAAATAAAATAATAAAATATTTAGTAAGAAATTCCGAGTTTTAATTTTCGCAACGAGTCCGAACGCGGTTGACAATCCGTATAACTGAGGTCCGGATAATCGAGGTTTTACTGTATCTTTGTTTCGGTCCTACTTTTTTCCCCATAAACGTAAGGGCGAAACTTTTATTTTTGGTCCGACAAAGAAATCGACTGAGTATTGAAAGTTTCCGTAATGGGGTCATATTTTTCAAACGCAAAATCTTTATAGAAAAACTCACTCTCGGCAAGCGTAACATTAAACATGGGAGGGAGAAAAAAAGAGCTGGCAGAAGCACCCAGACTCGAAAAGCTTTTTTGCATCAGGTAAATTATCATCGGATTCGTTCAAATAGACTTCGCGCAAAAACGTGCAGAAGAAATAAATTTATTAACTTTTTATGTCGGTCACAAATTATATTTTGTCCCTCTTGAATTTGAAAAAACCGCCATTAATTATCAAAAGGGGCCAAAATTAAAACGGCTCGCCGTAACGTGCAGTTCCCGAAACTCTTAATTGAATTATTTAATCAAAATTCTAGGGGTTCGTCTTAAGAGAGGCCTTGCTTTTTATTTAAATAATACAATTTCCCTTGTAGGGAAATAAACACGAAGCTCGCTCATGCTGTGTATGTCTAAACGACCGCCGACATTCTTCCCTTCTTCTGCTAAAATCGGCTTATTTCGCTGATATGCATAGCGGTAGATTGTACCCGAAGTTGCCATGGAGACGTCTTCTTTAACGTTTCAAGAATATTTACTTATATAATTTTGAATAAAATATTGTTTTTTTTCGCTCTATCCGTCCTGAAACTTTTATGAGCTGTCCGATGGGACGCTAATCTTTTCGAATCGGCGTCGTTCCAAAATTACGAAGTCTCCCTTTTTAATTGAAATACAATTGGGATGCGATTAAAAATTAAACGGTTTAGGTGGCGTGTAAAGATATAGAGAACTGGTTATTGTTAATATACATTTGCAAGAACTTATTAATTTTATCTGGTAATTTTTTCTGTGGTTTGCAATTTAAATTGTGGAGTTTGTTTTGTAATTTTATTATTTAGCAATGTTTGTTTGGAGACTGCTGGATTGGCAGTGTGAAAAATGACGGTTTTCTTTTTCAATTGTATGTTAATGGTTTAAATTGATCTACATATACAAAATAACTATTTCTAAAATAAGAAATGAGCAGTTTGACTAAATTAAAATCCAATTAGAGATTTTTTAAGGTCTGGTACAATACCCCAAAAATTTTAATTTAATAAAACCATTGAGTGCCACATTAGAGTGTTGAAATTTATTCAATAATTTTTAATTTAGTGTGTTCGAATTGCTTATTTGCCAAATTCCAGGACTGTTTTTGATTTGTAACGTAAAAAGGGCTTGCTTTTAACTTATTTCAAAAATATATAAGATGTGTGGATTGATTAATAGCAATAATGCAATATTTTCGTTATTAAATTTGCTTAAACGCATTTTAAAAACACTATTTTGAATATTATAGTATTTTAATAATTAATTTATATAAAATGTACTCTAATGCCATGAATTTATACACGTGCAGTTTACTTATAACATTTCAATGTCTCCAAAACGTGCATTTTAATGTCGCAAATTGAGCGCATTTAGCTATTTTAGAAAAAAATGTAATACGTCCTTAGTAAGACCGCTGGATTTTTTTAATTATTTTTCTCGGTTATTATAAAGCATTTAAAACGATTTGTATACAGAATTTCTAATCGTATCCGCGATTTTCAATATTGGAATTTCTTTAGGTGACGCCTTCAACAACTGGCTGTAATATTCATGCAATGAGCCTTCAACAACGGGCTGTAATGTTCGTGTTATCACAGTGCGCTGTGAAAGCCTCATCTCTCATATCAATTATGCGCAAAATAACTATTTTTATTTATTGTTGTTTCTAGTTACGTGTATTTATTTAATAAATTAATTAATATAAGTGTATATAAATAGTTTTAAGTGAGAATTTTGAATCTCTTTCATTTTTAGAGTTAATTCTCTTTGAAACGATTTCATCTTAATTTATTCGATTTTAACTCCACAATATAAATCGCAAACGTGACCATAACTTAGAAGAATCTTTCATGGATAAAACTTTTAAGATAATCATTTCGCTCTTTGGTTATTTTCCAAATAATGACCGATTCCTTATTTCTTTTCACATCGCCGCCTTAACACTCGATACCACTGTCGCACTTTCTTAATAGTCTCAACTAACATATGTAACCGGTTAGTGTTAAATGAAATGAAATACAGTAAAACCTCAATTATCCGGACCTCAGTGTCCACTGTACGTTGCGTTTGTAAGCTGAGGGCTTCTGTGTCGGATATTAAACGTCTCGAGAAATAATTATAAAGTCAAATATAATCCAAATCCATACACAAAGGGAGTCGTATTTATGTTTCGCATAATTCAGGCTGTTTCGTACACATTTTCATAAAACAAGAGGGATATAACAAAACATAAAAAGCACTAATTATATCCTCAAAGGGCGAGTGTTCTTAATTGGCTCTTGCTGTCGGGGCACGGACACCTGGCTGAGGGCTCCGGGCTCCGGGCTCCGGGTATCGCGCTAAAACATAACCGTAAGTTTGTGCCGCAGTGCAGGAGCAGTTTATTACACCGCTGAAGCCACGATTTCAAAGCTCATTTTAGCTACGGAAATGTTCGTTCACTTGGATAGTATTTTTAATTATCCTCGTTCTGTCGTACTTCAGGAGTTCAGAGCAGGCGCTTTAATGGACCGAGCATGGAAATCCATGGGGGAACCGCGATGTATGTTATTTGTTTGGATAAAATTATGTGCTGGTCTCTCTTTGTGTTATGAGTGAGTAATTATAAGGCCCTGTGCATCCGAATAACATAAAAAGTTAAGCCTCAATACACTTCACTAATTGAAAAAGTTATTATCGACACTAAACAAGTTCTTTTTGCAAAGTTGTCCGCAAGTAATAAAAAAAGATAGAAGCATATTTTCCAAAGTGCACCCCTCTTACTTAATTATTTTTTATAAGCAGAGCCAAGTATAATTTATAATAAATTGTATTCTAACGAGAAACAAATTTATTTAATACAGAATTTGCTATGAGCAATGCAGTTAGATATGAGATTTTTAAAATGCCAATAAGGCCTGTGTGATGGTTTATAATTGTTTATAATAAACTATTATACACCAGAAAAATAATGAAAAAATTCCCGGATGATTATTAACGGAGAAACAATTTTTTTTCAATATGATTTTGCCTTGAAAGTAAGACTAAAGTATGTAATTTTCGAAATATACCAAAACGGCCGTTCTAACTGCTTATAATTGTTTATAACAATTTATTGTACATTAGAAAAATAATTAAATAATTGCCAGATCGGTATATAAAGAGAAACCAATTTATTTAATACTGAATTTGCTATGAACAACGCAGTTAGATATGAGATTTTTGAAAAATTCCAATAAGGCCTGTGTGATGCTTTATAATTGTTTACAATAAACTATTATACACTAGAAAAATAAGTAAAAAATTCCCGGATGACTATTAACCGAGAAACAATTATATTTCAATATAATTTTGCCTTGAAAGTAAGACTAAAGTATGTAATTTTCGAAATATACCAAAACGGCCGTTTTAACTGCTTATAATTGTTTATAACAATCTATTGTACATTAGAAAAATAATTAAATAATTGCCAGATCGGTATATAAAGAGAAACCAATTTATTTAATACTGAATTTGCTATGAACAACGCAGTTAGATATGACATTTTTAAAAAATGCCAATAAGGCCTGTGTGATGGTTTATAATTGTTTACAATAAACTATTATACACCAGAAAAATAATGAAAAAATTCCCGGATGACTATTAACGGAGAAACAATTTTTTTTCAATATGATTTTGCTTTGAAAGTAAGACTAAAGTATGTAATTTTCGAAATATACCAAAACGGCCGTTTTAACTGCTTATAATTGTTTATAACAATCTATTGTACATTAGAAAAATAATTAAATAATTGCCAGACCCGTATATAAGGAGAAACAAATTTATTTAATACTGAATTTGCTATGAACAATGCAGTTAGATATGAGATTTTGAAAAATGCCAATAAGGCCTGTGTGATGGTTTATAATTGTTAACAATAAACTATTATACACCAGAAAAATAATGAAAAATTCCCGGATGACTATTAACGGAGAAACAATTTTTTTTCAATATGATTTTGCTTTGAAAGTAAGACTAAAGTATGTAATTTTCGAAATATACCAAAACGGCCGTTTTAACTGCTTATAATTGTTTATAACAATTTATTGTACATTAGAAAAATAATTAAATAATTGCCAGATCGGTATATAAAGAGAAACCAATTTATTTAATACTGAATTTGCTATGAACAACGCAGTTAGATATGACATTTTTAAAAATGCCAATAAGGCCTGTGTGATGGTTTATAATTTTTTAACAATAAACTATTATACACCAGAAAAATAATGAAAAAATTCCCGGATGACTATTAACGGAGAAACAATTTTTTTTCAATATGATTTTGCTTTGAAAGTAAGACTAAAGTATGTAATTTTCGAAATATACCAAAACGGCCGTTTTAACTGCTTATAATTGTTTATAACAATCTATTGTACATTAGAAAAATAATTAAATAATTGCCAGATCCGTATATAAGGAGAAACCAATTTATTTAATACTGAATTTGCTATGAACAATGCAGTTAGATATGAGATTTTTGAAAAATGCCAATAAGGCCTGTGTGATGCTTTATAATTGTTAACAATAAACTATTATACACCAGAAAATAATTAAAAATTCCCGGATGACTATTAACGGAGAAACAATTTATTTCAATATAATTTTGCCTTGAAAGTAAGACTAAAGTATGTAATTTTCGAAATATACCAAAACGGCCGTTTTAACTGCTTATAATTGTTTATAACAATCTATTGTACATTAGAAAAATAATTAAATAATTGCCAGATCCGTATATAAGGAAAAACCCAAATTTATTTAATACTGAATTTGCTATGAACAATGCAGTTAGATATGAGATTTTTGAAAAATGCCAATAAGGCCTGTGTGATGGTTTATAATTGTTTACAATAAACTATTATACACCAGAAAAATAATGAAAAAATTCCCGGATGACTATTAACGGAGAAACAATTTTTTTTCAATATGATTTTGCCTTGAAAGTAAGACTAAAGTATGTAATTTTCGAAATATACCAAAACGGCCGTTTTAACTGCTTATAATTGTTTATAACAATCTATTGTACATTAGAAAAATAATTAAATAATTGCCAGATCGGTATATAAAGAGAAACCAATTTATTTAATACTGAATTTGCTATGAACAATGCAGTTAGATATGAGATTTTTGAAAAATGCCAATAAGGCCTGTGTGATGGTTTATAATTGTTAACAATAAACTATTATACACTAGAAAAATAATGAAAAAATTCCCGGATGATTATTAACGGAGAAACAATTTTTTTTCAATATGATTTTGCCTTGAAAGTAAGACTAAAGTATGTAATTTTCGAAATATACCAAAACGGCCGTTCTAACTGCTTATAATTGTTTATAACAATTTATTGTACATTAGAAAAATAATTAAATAATTGCCAGATCGGTATATAAGGAAAAACCCAATTTATTTAATACTGAATTTGCTATGAACAACGCAGTTAGATATGACATTTTTAAAAAATGCCAATAAGGCCTGTGTGATGGTTTATAATTGTTTACAATAAACTATTATACACCAGAAAAATAATGAAAAAATTCCCGGATGACTATTAACGGAGAAACAATTTTTTTTCAATATGATTTTGCCTTGAAAGTAAGACTAAAGTATGTAATTTTCGAAATATACCAAAACGGCCGTTTTAACTGCTTATAATTGTTTATAACAATCTATTGTACATTAGAAAAATAATTAAATAATTGCCAGATCGGTATATGAGGAGAAACAAATTTATTTAATACTGAATTTGCTATGAACAATGCAGTTAGATATGAGATTTTTGAAAAATGCCAATAAGGCCTGTGTGATGGTTTATAATTGTTAACAATAAACTATTATACACCAGAAAAATAATGAAAAATTCCCGGATGACTATTAACGGAGAAACAATTATTTTCAATATAATTTTGCCTTAAAAAGTAAGACTAAAGTATGTAATTTTCGAAATATACCAAAACGGCCGTTTTAACTGCTTATAATTGTTTATAACAATCTATTGTACATTAGAAAAATAATTAAATAATTGCCAGATCCGTATATAAGGAAAAACCCAAATTTATTTAATACTGAATTTGCTATGAACAATGCAGTTAGATATGAGATTTTTGAAAAATGCCAATAAGGCCTGTGTGATGGTTTATAATTGTTAACAATAAACTATTATACACCAGAAAAATAATGAAAAAATTCCCGGATGATTATTAACGGAGAAACAATTTTTTTTCAATATGATTTTGCCTTGAAAGTAAGACTAAAGTATGTAATTTTCGAAATATACCAAAACGGCCGTTCTAACTGCTTATAATTGTTTATAACAATTTATTGTACATTAGAAAAATAATTAAATAATTGCCAGATCGGTATATAAAGAGAAACCAATTTATTTAATACTGAATTTGCTATGAACAATGCAGTTAGATATGACATTTTTAAAAAATGCCAATAAGGCCTGTGTGATGGTTTATAATTGTTTACAATAAACTATTATACACCAGAAAAATAATGAAAAAATTTCCGGATGACTATTAACGGAGAAACAATTATATTTCAATATAATTTTGCCTTGAAAATAAGACTAAAGTATGTAATTTTCGAAATATACCAAAACGGCCGTTTTAACTGCTTATAATTGTTTATAACAATCTATTGTACATTAGAAAAATAATTAAATAATTGCCAGATCCGTATATAAGGAGAAACCAATTTATTTAATACTGAATTTGCTATGAACAATGCAGTTAGATATGAGATTTTTGAAAAATGCCAATAAGGCCTGTGTGATGGTTTATAATTGTTAACAATAAACTATTATACACCAGAAAAATAATGAAAAAATTCCCGGATGATTATTAACGGAGAAACAATTTTTTTTCAATATGATTTTGCCTTGAAAGTAAGACTAAAGTATGTAATTTTCGAAATATACCAAAACGGCCGTTCTAACTGCTTATAATTGTTTATAACAATTTATTGTACATTAGAAAAATAATTAAATAATTGCCAGATTGGTATATGAGGAGAAACAAATTTATTTAATACTGAATTTGCTATGAACAATGCAGTTAGATATGAGATTTTTGAAAAATGCCAATAAGGCCTGTGTGATGCTTTATAATTGTTAACAATAAACTATTATACACTAGAAAAATAATTAAAAAATTCCCGGATGACTATTAACCGAGAAACAATTATATTTCAATATAATTTTGCCTTGAAAGTAAGACTAAAGTATGTAATTTTCGAAATATACCAAAACGGCCGTTTTAACTGCTTATAATTGTTTATAACAATCTATTGTACATTAGAAAAATAATTAAATAATTGCCAGATCCGTATATAAGGAGAAACCAATTTATTTAATACTGAATTTGCTATGAACAATGCAGTTAGATATGAGATTTTTGAAAAATGCCAATAAGGCCTGTGTGATGGTTTATAATTGTTAACAATAAACTATTATACACCAGAAAAATAATGAAAAATTCCCGGATGACTATTAACGGAGAAACAATTTTTTCAATATGATTTTGCCTTGAAAGTAAGACTAAAGTATGTAATTTTCGAAATATACCAAAACGGCCGTTCTAACTGCTTATAATTGTTTATAACAATTTATTGTACATTAGAAAAATAATTAAATAATTGCCAGATCGGTATATAAAGAGAAACCAATTTATTTAATACTGAATTTGCTATGAACAACGCAGTTAGATATGACATTTTTAAAAAATGCCAAAAGGCCTGTGTGATGGTTTATAATTGTTTACAATAAACTATTATACACCAGAAAAATAATGAAAAAATTCCCGGATGACTATTAACGGAGAAACAATTTTTTTTCAATATGATTTTGCTTTGAAAGTAAGACTAAAGTATGTAATTTTCGAAATATACCAAAACGGCCGTTCTAACTGCTTATAATTGTTTATAACAATCTATTGTACATTAGAAAAATAATTAAATAATTGCCAGATCGGTATATGAGGAGAAACAAATTTATTTAATACTGAATTTGCTATGAACAATGCAGTTAGATATGGAATTTTTGAAAAATCCTAATAAGACCTGTGTGATGGTTTATAATTGTTTACAATAAACTATTATACACCAGAAAAATAATTAAAAAATTCCCGGATGACTATTAACCGAGAAACAATTATATTTCAATATGATTTTGCCTTGAAAGTAAGACTAAAGTATGTAATTTTAGAAATATACCAAAACGGCCGTTCGAATTGCTCACAATTGTTTATAACAATCTATTGTACATTAGAAAAACAATTAAATAATTGCCAGATCCGTATATAAGGCGAAACCAATTTATTTAATACTGAATTTGCTCTGAACAATGCAGTTAGATATGAGATTTTTGAAAAATTGTTACAATATCCTAAATAGTAATAAAGACACAAGCATATTTCCCAAAGTATACTCTTCTATTTAAATTGCTTTGTAGAGATGGGGTGGACTATGATTTATAATCAATTAGCATTTTCTTATGTGACCTGACTCGTAGAATTGTATTCTAAAGAGTTTGTACCAATATCTTAAGTAATAATAAAAACACAGGCATATTTCTCATTAGGACACCTCTATGGGATAAACTATCATTTATAATTAAGTTTCTGTGTTATAATAATTTTTTGTAAAGCCATTTAATCTACCTACAATAAAATTTAGAGATTTTTCCGAACGTTCGGCTATTATCAGTAATAATAAAAAAAAAGCTCCTGTCGGAAACAGAGTAAAACATTTTAGGATAAAATTCCTTTGGGAATGAATGTATAGCGAAAGCAAATAAACGATGTGTTGATTAGTCGCCATGGGAGTTAATCGTCCTATATTGTAAATTTTCTCAGTAATATGAATTATTAGATATATAAAGCTGCATTTCATTTTGATTAATGGCATGTTAGAGCTTTTCATATAGAAATCTATATTTTATTATTTCTACCTAACCCAATTGGAAGTTGAAAAAAACACTTTTATATAAGGTATAGGTATTTGTGGTTTAAAACTTAGAAAGCTAAAGTTTCTTTTAGAAAAAATGACCAATTAAAATTGTATTAGAAATAACTCTTTTAAAAATAAGTTAAAATCTGTATTTAAAGAAGCGGTTGACTGTTTCTAAAAATAAGAGGCGCCATTAATTGTCAGTTAAGTTACTGTTTTATTTTAGACCAAAAAATCATTGAGGATTTCAACAGAAATAGTTGGGAGCGATACGAGGAGCAGCGCGACGTAAGTTGGATGGTCTTTTCATTAAAAGGAACATAGAGCAATGGTTGGAATGGCATCGCGGCTCATGAAGAACAACCGTGTCCTCAATTGACGCTAATAGAACAGCAAACAACTCTACGCCGTCCCTTTGCTAAATATATACCGAAACCGAGTGCTCACAACAAGCCGTCTTAATGGGAGCAAAAACCTCAGACAATATAACACTTTATAATCATCAGCACTTAGCGAAGCTCAGCAATTATGAAACTGTAGACATTATGAATATAATAATCTATTGTGTGTTTCATAATGCACTTAATTGACTAGATTTATTAAGAGGCTCTACTTAATGAGTGTCTGGGATGCCCTCGACCATAAATTCATCGGCAAGTGCAAAAGCGCACTTCGCCATCATACAAAATGCAGCTTTACAGTTTTCTTTCATAAACTAATTTTCTTGTGCTCTAATTTAGTTAATGGACTCCAATAATACTTCAAAGAACGACCATGGTACTTAAGATATTGCAACAAACTCTTTGGACATTAATGCTACGGGTCATTTTACATAAGAAAATGTTAATTGTTTATAATACAATTAAATCTAAATGATATTTAACCCTTACATTACAAAATAACTTAAATACTAAGGTGTATTATGTGAAATATAAATGAATTTTGATTATTACTGAAAGTATTGTAATAAAATCATTAGAAATTAATTCTATAGGCTATTTTACATAATAGAATGTTAATTGTTTATAATATACTCCATCACTTCAAAATAATTTAAATACAGAAGTGTACTCTAAGAAATATACCTGTATCTTTATTATTACTGAAGGTATTGTAAGAAACTCTTTAGAAATGAATTCAATCGTTTCTTTTACATAATAAAATGTTAATTGTTTATAGTGTTATTGATAATAAATAAGAATTTGTTGCGCTTCTAAGAAATAATTTAAAAACATTGTTATACTTTGACATCTTTCTTATTACTTGAAATATAAGTTCAAAATCTTCGGAAATTAATTTCTTTGGTTATTCTACATATAGAAATAATAATGGTTTCTAATACAATTGATTTTAATGACAATTCACTTTGCTTCTAAGAAATAACTTTCAAACAGTGATGTACTTCAAGATATACCTATACCTAAATCTTTTATATTACTCGAGATATTGGAAAAAACTCTTTAGAAATAAATTCTGCAGGTTGTTTTATACACAAAAATGTTAATTGTTTATAATAATACTGATTATAAATGATAATTCAACTCGTCCCTAAGAAATAATTTAGAAATAGTGGTATACGTTTGGAAATATGTTAGTATATTTTATATTGGAAAAAACTATTCAAAATTGAATTATACTAGCCATTTTATATACAAAGAGGTTAATTGTTTATAATAATACTGACCATAATTGATAATTCACCCCGTCCTTACGATATAATTTAGAAATAGTGCTATATTTTAATCAATATGCTTGCATCTTTTATATTACTTAAGATATTAGAAAAAACTATTCAGAATTGAATTCTACAGATCGTTTTATACACAAAAATGTTAATTGTTTAAAATAATACTGATTATGAATGATAATTTACTCCGCCTCTAAGAAATAATTTATAAACAGTGGTATACTTTGGGAAATATCTTAGTATATTTTATATTGCATGAGAACTTGGAAAAAACTATTCAAAAATGAATTCTACAAGTCAATTTATATATAGAAATGTTAATTGTTTATAATAATACTGATTACAAATGATAATTCACCCCGCTCTAAAAAATAATTTAGAAATAGTGTTATATTTTAATAAATATGCTTGCATCTTTTATATTATTCGAGATATTAGAAAAAACTATTTAGAATTGAATTTTACAGGTCGTTTTATACACAAAAATGTTAATTGTTTATATTTACACTGATTATAAATGAGAATTGGCTTTGCCTCCAAGAAATAATTTAGAAATAGTGGTATACTTTGAGAAATATGTCAGTATCTCTAGTATTACTTGAGATATTCAGAATTGGGTTTTACATATCGTTTTATATACAAAAATATTAATTGTTTATAACAATAATGATTATAAATTATAATTCACCTCTTCTCTAAAAAATAATTTAAAAACAAGAAGATGTACTCTAGGAAATGTGCTTCTATCTTTTTTATTAGTTAAGCATGAAAATATGTATTATACAAAATCTAACCGAGTATCTAAAATTTCTTTTATAGTTAATGATCGATTGATGCAAATCTGTGATTTATTGCTCCGGGTTATTTATTACTTTACAAGTCCCTAAACGCAGCAAATTTTATTGATCATCAGTTTTGAATGCTTATGTAGGTCACATGTCTTAATAATCAATATTAAGTCTTCGAATGGGATAACAAAATAGTTTAATCTCGTTATAAATCGCAGGCGGGAGTGCTCGCTAAAGCGTTTTCTTTTCGTTCGCCTAACGCAAATTTTACGCCAAAAATTATTAAGCAATTTACTACAATTCCATATTCGATATTTCAAGTAGTCTTTTAAGGGGTTATAAATCTTAAGTATATTGTTATGTAAATACACCCTCAATAAAATCAGCCAGTCTTTTAACAAGTGATTTATCATTCTGATTTTAGCTTGTATTAAAACTCCACGACTCTCCGTCACCCCATTATTGAAAAAGTTATAAAAATATATTAATATTACAACGTGTAGACATTTTCATCGATTTTATATCTGCAGATTACAAAGTAGTTATGTTCTTTTATGGGAGATGCACGCAGGGCCGGCGTTACCCCATTATTTTTCAAAAAAATAGTTTTTATTGACATCTGTGGAAAACAATGTGTCATACAACTTTTAATAGTGTAACAACTACCTTATTTTTCTTTTTAGTTGTAACCAAAACCGTATTTATACACCAAGATAGCAGAACGATTTATTAATGAATATTTATTTAGGTAGGTAGTTCAAGCTAATATGGAACAAGGTATTCCCTTCTTGCAAGGAACGTTGGGTAGCAGTAGCGCCACTACAGGGGTGTCCCAGACATCAATTAAAAATTATATTACTTCTTTGCCAACACTCATGCCAATAAAAATTATTTATTACAAAATTAAATAGCGTTTTATAAATAATTTTTTTAGCATAGAACAAATTATATAATTATATTAGCAAAAAGGTGGTAGTATTATTTGAAGTTGATGCCTCGAACACAGTTGTGGTAGCGCTACTGTTGAACACATTTCCAATCGTCTTTTGCGGAATGGGAATACCTTCTTCTATATCATCTGGACCTACACATACGTGTATACGAACTATAGATAGAAAATTTACTTTTCTAACACTTCTGTGTTAGTGACAATTACCCAATTTTTTCTGGTTAAAACAATGTTATATTAACAACAAACTAAATATTCAACAATGTGTTTATAGCCAAAGATTTTTTTAAATATTAGTATTCATGATATTTACATATGGGCACCCCCAATAGTTCTACCACAGACCTTTGTTATAAAAATTACTGAGTGGTAGAACAAAAACGCGACTTTTTTTCAAAAGGGGGAAAAGCGTATTTATTAAATAAAATGATTCCAGAGCATTTTATAATTAAAAGGATCAAAGAAAATATACAATGGAAAAAAGCTCATTAGAGCATGCAGCCAATTTGAACGTAAACGTAAATCGTGGATGAGTGCGTGGCACGTTTTAATATTCAGTACTGCATAGAATTATATTTAAAGTAGAAATTTAATACGTTATTTATTTCATTTTAATTATCTCTTTGTGTACGCTCGTATATAATATACCTCTATATATGCAAAACCCTTTTTCATTATTCAACTAAGATTAAATTACGCAGTACGATATGCATTTTAAGTGCATTCAAATTGCATCATTTAATGAGTAACGATATGTTTCTTGTACGGGCACAAAATAAGTCGAAAATCGTTAACGTTCAACGCAAACCGCAACGTTTTACTAACTATTCGCTAAAATTAAAGGTTTGTAAGATTAAATGACACGGACGTCGAGCTAAAGTAATTTCTCCATGCGAAATTAAGTTTCCTGCGGTTTTTTAATCGTGCGGTACGGGCCTTGATAAGGGAAAATCGTGCCAAAGGGTGTTTTGTGCACTGTTTCGGCCGGAACCATTGAACAGGAATAACGATCCGCGTTTGGGTTCTTACAAATTATGAAAAGATCATGCCGTATTATTTAGAAAGTAATAATAATTAATGAGCATAATGAAACAGGAGGTTATCTTAATATGCACGGTACATAAAATCCGACACAGGCTTCTATTTGCTTTCATTAACAATGTTAGTTTGAGTTTGGTTAATGTTTAAAAGGTTTATTAGATTTTTTGCTACAGCATTTAAGTGTTTTATTAAAACGCAAAAAAATGTAGGGGAGACCGGATATGGTTGTCTCACGGGTAGGTTGTCACATTAATTTTTAAATGACCATTGATTTAAATTTATTTTGGGAGTTAATTGTCTAAAATTGTTTCGGGTAAGGTTGTCTAAAGTTAGCGGGGGCTAGTAGTCACAAGTGCAAAGCAACCATGAATATGTGCGGCCTTTTATTCTATTCTAACCTTTAGAATAGAATAGGTATTTGTTTTCTATTTTTTCATAAAACTTATAATATGTTCTCATTAGATAATGGTAGAGAAAAAGTCTTTATTTTTTTTTTAACTAGAATAAATACACTATCCATTGATATATAAATGGCTCTATTGATGTAAAAGAAAAAAATTGTGACTTCCAACCCCGGTCTCCCTTACTTCAAAAAATATTGTATGCTAATGATATTTTTTTTTTAGAATTCTGTTTCATTAAAAGTTTTTTATAACAACTTTCAAAATAGATAATATTTATACATAATTATGACTAGCAAGAGCTGCTTCGTGAACTATGCTAGACAGAATTATGCATAATTATAATTTATTTGCTCCCTGACTAATATTTTTACTGAAAATATTTGGATAAAGTTGTAATAATAACAAATTAATCAGTGGGGATTGCTTTATTACATTAAACACGCATAAATTTTAATAAAAAGAAATATGGTGCTAAAAGATTAGAAACATTACGTAACTGTCTAATTTCGCTAATCATGGTCTTAGTTAATTTACGATGCTTATTAATTTATTTGACGTTGAGTCTTTTCCATTATTATGACTAATTAATGTAGGAAGGAAACAAAATGCCACACCCAGAAATTTGACAAATTAATGTTCGGAACCGATTGTTCAAGGATTGCCGTATTTAACTACCCTAATTGTCAAATATAATGGATCTTAATTAAAGTGTTAACATTATCAGAAATACAAGTTTGAATAGTTAATAATTTCCGTTTGTGCCGCGAACCCGTAATTGACGCATTAATGGAAAGTTTTGCTCGTTTTAATGCCATTTGAATATCGTTACAGGAATTATCAATTTAGGGGTGCGCGTGGGGGCCGCCGATCAAAAATTAATAATAAAATTTTATGGCCGGCCGATGAGCCTCATTTACGATTAAAATCCTCGTCTCGCATTCTCTCGTGCTACCATATTGCAACTTTTTCTGATCTTTCCAGGCGAAAAACCGATGCATTCTTTTGCGGATTAAAAACTACAAAGCTCTTTGTGTAATATTTTTAAGTTAAAGCTTCATAATGTAAACTGCTTTTTTATTTACTTTAAGTTTGACGACGAATAATTAATTAATGTGTGGTTAATAAGAATAATTTAAAAAACCCTTTTTTTAAACTTTAAAAAGTGAAAAATATTTATTTGTACTAAAAAGCACGTGAAAATATTTAAGCCCAAAAAGGACCCGAACACTTATATACATAATAATCCTTAATTTATGGGAGCGCAGAGGCCCAAGCCTGGGCTCAAACCTTTCGGTACGCAATTCCGAATGTACGGACAAAAAATTGCAGAAAGTCCGATTCTCGATGGAAAAGCTGAAAAAATCGCGAGGAACTAAGCCACCCTCTTTGCAACTCTAAACTTGATTACAGATTTATGAGAGTAAAAATCGAATTTAGCAAAATCGAATTTAAAGTTGCAGCAAACACGGTAATAGAAAGGTGCCCCATGCCCCCCAAGCGTGGACATGGGGCGGCACAAATATACCAAAAATATGCAATATATAAAGACATTGTGCAAACGGGGGGACGACCATAATTTTTTTCAGCATGGAAACAACGATTAATTAATTGTTAAATTACAAAAGTAACAATGGTCAGTCCCTCGGTTTGCAGACATACGAAATTGCACACAATAAACGGAAAGCGCTCTCCTTTTCGAGTTTTCGGTGCTACACAAAAAAAATACAACGGAAATGGGCGAGGGGGCAAAACGAACCATAAAAATCCAATAACAAAAACACCAAAAACTCTCAATTTGAGCAAATTCCGTTGACAAAAGCTCAAAGCGATTAAAGCTGCTTTTGTCGCTTATTGAGGCAATGTAAAAAAAAAGGAAAACTTCGTGGAAATGCAGTTTAGAAAATTCACGTATATTTCCACGTTGTTTTTCACAAGTACATAATTGCAGAGGTGTTTCTGGTTTTACGCAAAACTTTAATTTGGTTCCTATAACGTTTGTGTGATGTAATTTACAATAAAATAGTGTCACTGTGGCTTTATTTTCTTTAGAACAAAATTAAAAAATTATAATTTGGAAAAAGTTTTAATAGATTGTTACCAAAATTGATTTCTAAAATTTTTGATTTCAAAATAAAATAATTACACATAATAAAAAATGATTTTATGTTCTATTTTGATTAAATTTTGATTTATTTAAATTTACAATGTTTAAAGCACTTAATTTTTAAGATGGTTTTTGCTTAAAAATTTTGATACTTCTCCATCTTTGTAAATTTGTTGAGTCGAGCTCTTAACTCAACAAAATACAAAGAGAAAAAGAAAAAGAAAACTATCAGCTTGACCAAAAAAAATATTTCTGTAAATAAGTAATTAAAAATTGATAGAAATTTTGATTAAAAAGTAAAAACAAATAATATAAATTGAAAGCAATCAGCCACAGGAACAAAATTTAACGAAAAATCAGTATAAGATTTTTAATTCAATTAAATTCAAAAATTCTGAAAATAAAACTACCAACGTTACAGGTAAAAGATGTACAAATGAACAAATACTGTAAATTACCCGATCGGAGCCTCAAAATTACAACCCACAACTGTACCATGTATTTTAATTTAGAATGGGGTTGTGAATGGCACTTGCAAATATATTATTATTCAAAAATAAATTATTTAAAATCAAAGTTTAAAAGAATTATCAATGGCATTCACAAACACCCAAAAAATTATCCAATTTCTTTATCGTTCTGATAATTCGAAAAGCAATTTAATTTATACTTCCAATTATACGTTTAAATCGTTCTAATTAAATAAAAATATATTCTTTACGACGCCCCTAAACAACCCTTCTTCCAGATCAGCGCAATTAGGACGTTTTGGCGTTATTGGCGGTTCGCACTATCACTGCTCGTTACCCCGAAACCCGTTTCAATCCTGGAAGATAACATAGCTAAATTTTCATATCGAAATCGCGAGCTAAAAATTTTAAGGCTCCAGAACCCAAAAACACCATCTGCAAGAGAACGATTAAAAAACTCATCGGCATCGGCAACGGCGACCTCTTTCCTCTTCTCCCACGCTGGTCGGACCTACCTCAATTTCCATCTAAAGACGACTTCACAACGGGGGGTCAGCTGGCTGTCCTCATGGCCGGAATCCTCGTCCCTCCTTCCCCATCCAGGAACGACCGACACTCCCGACCCGAGCACAAGAACATACGTTTTAAAAATCGATCGATTCGAACGATTTAAGGGGTGACTCAAAAAAACATTTACAACTTGGAGGGCAATCACTCGAGCAAAGAACTACGGTTGGAAAACTGGCACTTTCCGCACTACGCGCACTCAAACGACGAAAGGTCCAAAATTGCGCGACGATTTCCGCGGAAAAGGCACGCGGGCCCCGTTTCGAGCTGTGAAAAAAGGGCCAAAGATTAATCGAAAGAAGGGCCCGGTTTCTTTCGAAATTTTATTGCGACCGAATGCCTACTAAATTTAGAGGCATCCGATCTTGCTGAAAGGAAAAGTTAATGTTAATTAATATTTACAAGTCGTTAATTACAAGAAGGAGCTCCCCTCGTACCGGTTCGGTCGACTCAAAGGCACTTTCTAAACTAAATAAAAATAAGTGTTAACGACTCGATAGAGCCGTATCAGTTTGATATGATTTCGTTACCTGACCTTTGGCGAAGTTACACAAAACCATTTAGATAGCAAAAATGCTGTTGTGTGTGGATAACGATTGCTTTTCTGTAGACCGAACACCTGCAAAGTTTTTATTGTTATTGAGGAATATTATGATGTGTGGCGGTTAATTTTGAAAAATAACCGTTGTTCAAAAAAGAATGCAAGTCATGACTTTGTTCTTACAGCAATTGAAAGAAAAAATTAAGACACTTAGGACACTTAACTTAAGATAATTAAACCAATAACAAGCATTTTTGAATTCAATAACTCGTTGCACATCTTATTAAATAAATAAATAAAGCTAAATTGCTTTTAAAAAAACTTATTTTGTATAATTTTTTTTTTTTAAAGTTCACTTAAAGCAAACTCTTAAAACGTAATAAATTACCAAACAGAATCAATTTAGCAAACAATTCGAAATAGAGCAGGCTCCTCCATCCCCTTACACCTGCACCAAGACCTCACCAATTTGGAAAATAACAATTATTTAAACAATTTACGATTTTAAATTGAAACTTTAATCCTAAGAATTTGTTAAGCAAATTACTCATGTACAACTGCCAACAAATCATTTTATTTCCACAATATGTGCGCTTGCAACAGAAATTAATGATCAAATTAATTAACTTTTCGAAAAAAATAAATCCATTTCTATAAACTTGTTTTGTTTTCATTATTATGTGTTTGATATTTAGTTCGTATCCATAACTGGTAACCGAAATTCCTATTGTACCCGAACATTTATTAAAACATGCCCATCGCCCAACGGTAATGAATTAAAAAAAAATTAACAATGACGAAAACACAATACCATCATAGAGATAATAAAACAAATCCCGTTTCGTTTTACACCACGACCAGCGTTTTATTTATTTTGTTTTTATGGCTCATTTTAGCACTGCTTCCCGGCATTGTTATTTTCTTTTTGTTAAAGCCTAAATTTTCGAGTTACCACCGTTTTTGTTTTTTGTATACATAAGAAGAAAATAAAACTGACAATGGCTACGTTTTTTGTCTCAAAAATAAATTTGAACACGAGATAAGTTTACAACTCTTAAGTATTTGCCAACACGGGGAGCTTAAAAAAAGCTTGCTCGTAAGACGAACTTAAAAATGATACAATTCAGACTTGAAAGTCGAAAGTCCTACATTATATAAGCAAAAGACGAGACAAAGAAAGCGGTGCGCTAGAAGTTATACTTCTTTGGCGCGACTAAATCAATTTAGGGTAAAAGTACCGGTTTTAAACACTTGAGTAACTTGTAAATTAGGAAAAAAATACGTTAATTACACTTATAACAGCATTGATCATTCTTATATTTTTCATATGTCAAAATAAAGTGGAAAATGTCCACAATTGGTATGGTGTCCCAAAACCGGTGCTTCTACCCAACATTCCATGAAATAATTGGCATTAATTCTTTTTTTTTAAATTAATTTACAATATATTTTAGGAAATAACTAATTGATCATAAGTATTAAATTTGATTTGTACAGATTCTAATTCGAAGGGCAGAACATACCTAAAAAAAGGTCATTTATCTACTACGCAAACTAATAAACATACTTGGTGTACAGTATAAAAAATTTAAAACTTCATTCAGCAGTAAAAACATTTTGTTGATTATATTTAATAATTAGAGATGATTGCTATACTGATTGTGAGATGTCACCCATTTTGACTAAGGCCACTCTTAACCCCGAGATGGCGTAGCAGCAACCGCCACTTACCAGTTGCATTTGGCTGCATTAATTTTCTCATTCAAATCAATAAATTAATTTAAATGCACTATCGTTACGTTTCAATGCTTTGAAAAGGAGAAGATTATTATAACAAAGCCAATGAAACAAAGATGCGCGCATTCGAGCGAAAAGTGGCACATTTCCGAGCGAGGGAGGCAAATGAAGCGCGACGCGGAGCGGCGCGCTTCATTTTCCCGAGATCGGAATGTGCCACTTTGAGCTCGAATGTGCGCACTCGGTTTTAAGCACCATTCACAATAATTTAGGCCAAAAAATTAATTAAACAATTTTAATCGTTCCTCTCGCTTGCATTTACGAGATTCTTGTATCTTTTCGCTCCCTTCCACTCATTGCCATGGTAAATACATTTCTTGAACATAAAATCGATATTTACTAAACTAAATTAGTTATTTTCTTTTGAAAGAGCGTAGGATAAAGTAGACAAACTTAATAAACACGAAGATGTGCGCATTCGAGCGAAAAGTGGCACATTTCCGAGCGAGGGAGGCAAATGAAGCGCGACGCGAGCGGCGCGCTTCATTTTCCCGAGATCGGAATGTGCCACTTTGAGCTCGAATGTGCGCACTCGGTTTTAAGCACCATTCACAATAATTTAGGCCAAAAAATTAATTAAACAATTTTAATCGTTTCCTCTGGCTTGCACTTACGAGATTCTTGTATCTTTTCGCTCCCTTCTACTCATTGCTATGGTAAATACATTTCTTGAACATAAAATCGATATTTACTAAACTAAATTAGTTATTTTCTTTTGAAAGAGCGTAGGATAAAGTAGACAAACTTAATAAACACGAAGATGTGCGCATTCGAGCGAAAAGTGGCACATTTCCGAGCGAGGGAGGCAAATGAAACGCGACGCGGAGCGGCGCGCTTCATTTTCCCGAGATCGGAATGTGCCACTTTGAGCTCGAATGTGCGCACTCGGTTTTAAGCACCATTCACAATAATTTAGGCCAAAAAATTAATTAAACAATTTTAATCGTTTCTTCTCGCTTGCACTTACGAGATTCTTGTATCTTTTCGCTCCCTTCCACTCATTGCCATGGTAAATACATTTCTTGAACATAAAATCGATATTTACTATACTAAATTAGTTATTTTCATTTGAAAGAGCGTAGGATAAAGTAGACAAACTTAATAAACACGAAGATGTGCGCATTCGAGCGAAAAGTGGCACATTTCCGAGCGAGGGAGCAAATGAAGCGCGACGCGGAGCGGCGCGCTTCATTTTCCCGAGATCGGAAATGTGCCACTTTGAGCTCGAATGTGCGCACTCGGTTTTAAGCACGATTCACAACAATTTAGATCAATAAAATTGGTTGCCTAATTGTAGTCGTTCCCTCTCACTCGTACTGACGAATTTGTCGTATGTTTTTGCTCCCTTCCACTCATTGCTATGGTAAAAACGGTTTTCGGACATAAAATAATTTTTTTATTAGACACAACTTATTGTTCTTATTATTCACATTATTTATAAGCTTCCAAATATTGTTTACAATATTCTTAGGGGACGTTAAATCACAAATTGCAATCAATTCTGTTGGGGACGCTTTCGTGAAGAATGGAATCGTTAAATTTAATACAATGCAACACCTATAATCTTGTGAATGCATCGAAAAGGGCAACTCCGTCAAATTGGCCGCGTCTCTCCTTTTCGTATAATATCCAATCAGGTATAATATCAATGTCGGCGACACTCCGGAACTTGATTGAGTTCCGGCAGTCCGGAACAACGACCATACTGTGTATAATTAACGTTTGCAAAAATAGACTCCTCGATTATTTACTAATGGGCGTTTTTGTTGCAGGTACGTCCGCATTATTGGCTTTATCGAGAATAACATTTCGTTAGTGCACGTCGACGTGTAAGTAAATCCGCCAACATTTTGTATATCGGATCGTTTCTGCAAAGAGCGAATTTCCGAACCGGCATTCGGTCGAATATGAAATTAGAGCGATTAATTTGTAATTATGCGTTTGGGCCGCTTAAATAAATTCCGATTCGTTTTGCTTTTATGAAGGCTTAATAGAGTGCTTCTTTTGTGAACGTTTTACAATTTTTTAGGACAATTTGGCATTGATTATTGCAAATAATGTTAGAACTACGATTGCAAGTTATGACTATACAGGGTGTCGGACGAATAGGTACTGAAACTTAAGTGCACGATACATGGCACCAATCTAAACAATAAAATTTTATATACAATATGTCCTAAATGTAATTTCCATGGTTTCTTGATGTAAAAAAAATTCTACATATAGCTTTAATGGCGTCGTTATAACACACTTGATCAAAGCTTTTCGAAACCACAATTACACATGTTTTGTGTCCAGTTTAGGGTCATTTATTTTAAATGGGTCAAGTTTCAGTGCTTATTCGTCCGACAGACTGTATTTTGATTGCGAAAATATTCAATTTCAAATATATTTCTCGTAAGCCAAATTAAATGACTTATTGGAGTTCAAAAAAGAAAAGAAAGCTCAAAATGTCCTTTTATAATTATTATTGAATCGAGTCTAACTTTGTTTTATAACAATTAAACTGTAAAAAATGTAATTTAATCTAATTATGGAGTTCTTATAGCCGAATCGAATTTAATTATCGAATTCCCTTTTGTATAAATGCTGGAGCACAAAATTTAAAAATAATATCCCGATGATTTCTTTTCGGGAAACAATTTCCGTTTTTACAAGAGCTATTTGTTATTACATTTCGGACGATCTTATCAAAAATTTCCAAATACGCGTATGTATTTCAAATTCCAATTTAAAAATTAATTTCAATTAACTTCGGAAAGTTTTAATGCGTTATACGAATCTTATCCAGATAATTAATCTTTGATTCCGATCTTAAATTCAAGCGTTAGAATCTCCAAGGAAATCTTGTAATTTAAGGTTTCACATAGCTTACAGTTGCGTTACTAAATTCGAACCTGAACTGTGCGAATCTCGATGTAAATTACTCGCGCTTATATAAACATTATCAAAAATTTTGAATGCTCTCATTTCTGATTTATCGCGAGGCTCCCGAGTTTCATGCACCGAAATTCAAATCTCGGGAGCGAAAGCTCTCAACCCCCGTGCTCTTAATTGGTGTTTGACAAAGCAGACACGGGAAATATGATCTTATACTTGAGTTTAGTCAGGTAACCATCTTAAAATATACTCTCGAAAACCCTTGTCTTCAACGACTCTTCCTCGAAATACTTTATTACGGAGCACCTGCATATTCTACCATGTTTTTCGCTTTTAAATAAATTGGTTTCTTGTTATATGTGGATCTGGCAATTATTTAATTGTTTTTCTAATGTACAATAGATTGTTATAAACAATTGTGAAGGGTTAAAACGGCCGTTTTGGTATATTTCGAAAATTACATACTTTAGTCTTACTTTTAAGGCAAAATCATATTGAAAAAAAAATGTTTCTCCGTTAATAGTCATCCGGGAATTTTTTCATTATTTTTCTGGTGTATAATAGTGTATTGTAAACAATTATAACCTATCACACAGGCCTTTTTAGCATTTTTCAAAAATCTCATATCTAACTGCATTGTTCATAGCAAATTCAGTATTAAATAAATTTGTTTCTCCTCATATACCGATCTGGAAATTATTTAATTATTTTTCTAATATACAATAGATTGTTATAAACAATTATAAGCAGCTAGAACGGCCGTTTTGGTATATTTCGAAAATTACATACTTTAGTCGTACTTTCAAGGCAAAATTATATTGAAATAAAAATTGTTTCTCCGTTAATAATCATCTGGGAATTTTTTAATTATTTTTCTGGTGTATAATAGTTTATTGTAAACAATTATAAACCATCACACAGGCCTTTTGGATTTTTCAAAATTCATATCTAACTGCATTGTTCATAGCAAATTCAGTATTAAATAAATTGTTTCTCCTTATATACGATCTGGCAATTATTTAATTATTTTTCTAATGTACAATAGATTGTTATAAACAATTATAAGCAGTTAGAACAGGCCGTTTTGGATATTTCGAAAATTACATACTTTAGTCTTACTTTCAAGGCAAAATCATATTGAAAAAATTGTTTCTCCGTTAATAGTCATCCGGGAATTTTTAATTATTTTTCTGGTGTATAATAGTTTATTATAAACAATTATAAACCATCAAAACAGGCCTTTTGGATTTTTCAAAATTCATATCTAACTGCATTGTTCATAGCAAATTCAGTATTAAATAAATTGTTTCTCCTTATATACGATCTGGCAATTATTTAATTATTTTTCTAATGTACAATAGATTGTTATAAACAATTATAAAGCAGTTAGAACGGCCGTTTTGGTATATTTCGAAAATTACATACTTTAGTCTTCACTTTCAAGGCAAAATTCATATTGAAAAAATTGTTTCTCCGTTAATATCATCCGGGAATTTTTAATTATTTTTCTGGTGTATAATAGTTTATTGTAAACAATTATAAACCATCACACAGGCCTTTTGGATTTTTCAAAATTCATATCTAACTGCATTGTTCATAGCAAATTCAGTATTAAATAAATTGGTTTCTCCTTATATACGGATCTGGCAATTATTTAATTATTTTTCTAATGTACAATAGATTGTTATAAACAATTATAAACAGTTAGAACGGCCGTTTTGGTATATTTCGAAAATCTACATACTTTAGTCTTCTTTCAAGGCAAAATCATATTGAAAAAATTGTTTCTCCGTTAATAGTCATCCGGGAATTTTTAATTATTTTTCTGGTGTATAATAGTTTATTGTAAACAATTATAAACCATCACACAGGCCTTATTGGAATTTTTCAAAAATTTCATATCTAACTGCATTGTTCATAGCAAATTCAGTATTAAATAAATTGGTTTCTCCTCATATACCGATCTGGCAATTATTTAATTGTTTTTCTAATGTACAATAGATTGTTATAAACAATTAGAAGCAGTTAGAACGGCCGTTTTGGTATATTTCGAAAAGTACATACTATAGTCTTCCTTTCAAGGCAAAATCATATTGAAAAAAAATTGTTTCTCTGTTAATAGTCATCCGGGAATTTTTTAATTATTTTTCTGGTGTATAATAGTTTATTGTAAACAATTATAAACCATCACACAGGCCTTATTGGCATTTTTCAAAAATCTCATATCTAACTGTATTCTTCATAGCAAATTCAGTATTAAATAAATTGGTTTCTCCTTATATACGGATCTGGAAACTATTTAATTATTTTTCTAATGTACAATAGATTGTTATAAACAATTGTAAGCAGTTAGAACGGCCGTTTTGGTATATTTCGAAAATTACATACTTTAGTCTTACTTTCAAGACAAAATTATATTGAAAAAAAATTGTTTCTCCGTTAATAATCATCCGGGAATTTTTTTCATTATTTTTCTGGTGTATAATAGTTTATTGTAAACAATTATAAACCATCACATAAGCCTTTTTAGCATTTTTCAAAAATCTCATATCTAACTGCATTGTTCATAGCAAATTCAGTATTAAATAAATTGGTTTCTCCTTATATACGGATCTGGCAATTATTTAATTGTTTTTCTAATGTACAATAGATTGTTATAAACAATTGTAAACAGTTAGAACGGCCGTTTTGGTATATTTCGAAAACTACATACTTTAGTCCTACTTTCAAGGCAAAATCATATTGAAATATAATTGTTTCTCGGTTAATAGTCATCCGGGAATTTTTTCATTATTTTTCTGATGTATAATAGTTTATTATAAACAATTATCAACCATCACACAGGCCTTTTTTAACATTTATCAAAAATCTTATATCTAACTGCATTGTTCATAGCAAATTCAGTATTAAATAAATTGGTTTCTCTTTATATACGGATCTGGCAATTATTTAATTGTTTTTCTAATGTACAATAGATTGTTATAAACAATTGTAAGCAGTTAGAACGGCTGTTTTGGTATATTTCGAAAATTACATACTTTAGTCTTACTTTCAAGTCAAAATCATATTGAAAAAAATTTGTTTCTCTGTTAATAGTCATTGGGGAATTTTTTAATTATTTTTCTGGTGTATAATAGTTTATTGTAAACAATTATAAACCATCACACAGGCCTTATTGGCATTTTTCAAAAATCTCATATCTAACTGCATTGTTCATAGCAAATTCAGTATTAAATAAATTGGTTTCTTCTCATATACCGATCTGGCAATTATTTAATTATTTTTCTAATGTACAATAGATTGTTATAAACAATTATAAGCAGTTAAAACGGCCGTTTTGGTATATTTCGAAAATTACATACTTTAGTCTTACTTTCAAGGCAAAATCATATTGAAAAAAATTTGTTTCTCTGTTAATAGTCATTGAGGAATTTTTTAATTAATTTTCTAATGTATAATAGTTTATTGTAAACAATTATAAACCATCACAGAGGCCATTTTAGTATTTTTCAAAAATCTCATATCTAACTGCATTGTTCATATCAAATTCAGTATTAATAGTTCATGTTTTTTTGTTGGGTCAAATGTGGAACAAACACGGCCACCGCTGACCTAGGGAGCCCCCCGATATTGGCAAAGTTGGCCGAACGCCAAGTTCCTCGTTACATAAAGTCCGAAGCGATCACAAATCACCCGCGAAGCAAGCCGTAATACCAATATGCGGTGTCGAATGCATCCGGGTTAGCCCAACTTGTTGGAAAAATGCACTTCGTATTCGAAATGGCATTTTGAATAACCGACTTATCTTGCTCGCGTCAAAGAAAATCGCAAGTGCACCGAACGAGAGCCGTCTGCGCGAGCAAAAATCCTTTATTCGTCGCACGAAAAATAGAAACAATTTTAAAACGCTTCCGAGGCACGAAGAAAAAAAAACGAAGAAACAGATTAACGGAAATTATTTTAGGAAAAACGTTAAGACCGAGCTTTACGTCGCCCTTAATCTTGGAGCTTTTTTTTTCGTCGGCGCACAGATAAATTTAATTAGAAAATGTTATCTTATTAATAATTAAAATTCATTTTTTTTTCAAATTGAAACGTTTGCAACAAAGTAAAAGAAATTTAAACTGTTTGAACTTATTAAAATTTGAAAAAGCTTATAAAGAGAAAAAAAATGTGCTTTGAACGTTTTGTTTTTAAGCGCTTCTTTCGAAGAAAACACGGGCGCATTAAGAATTTCGTAATTAAAGTGAATAAGTTCTGAGACGAAGAATTAATCAAATTAAAAATTAATATTTAGGAAAAAAACCACTTATTTTTTCATTATGAGTTGATTAAAAATTAATCAAACATTTTATGCAGGCCCGAATAGAGCAAAAGTATCGAACATTTTGTTTATCAATCTCGAGCCTTAGATGTAAATAAATGGAAAATCGAATTTCTGAAAGCGACATTTAAAAAGTGATTATGAAAATCAATGGAAATGTTGCTTTTCGCCGATGACAAATTATCGAACTTTGTTTGACAAAGAAATTTATTAAAAGGTGCTTTCAAAAAATACAATTACTCTTTTATTGTTATTGTAGCGGAACGACACTATCAATTTATTTCTATAATTAATGATCGTCTCGAACTGTTAATTATTTTCGGGGCGGCTTCTAATTTTGATTATAAATAGCGGGCAGCAGGAAAGTGGAAAAAAGCAATTTGTTGTGTTGATAACCGATAGTACGAGAATCAAACACGAAATGAAAGGTCTAACAGATCGCAACCATTAATATGGTTAATACATTTTTTTTGTTACGTCCTTGCTTTGTTAAAATCATATTTCATACTGAAAATAAATTATGAATTTTCTGTAATAACTTTTTTGCCACTTACTAAGTAACTAGATTGTATTTTTAAATTGCAAAATCTAATTGCAAGTTGATATAAATATTTTGATTGAATTATTCTTGACTTTTGTGAACAAGGTCGTCTATTTCCGTTTCAAAATATAAAACAAACCCGGTTTGTTTAGTTGGATGTCTTTAAAAAGGGGACAAGGAGAAGCTAATCAATTTCAATCTTAAACAGTGCCACTATACTTTTAGTTTTGTGCTTTAAAATTTAATAATAGTCTTTATTTTTCAATTTTATTAAATTAGACAGTTACTTACAATTATTTTTGACCGTTAACATCAATAAACTCATTTCTTCATATAAAATTTACTCATTTGGGGCATCAAAAGCGATTTTTGGAAACCTTGCAAACTTGAACACGACTCCTGGCATTATATTGACTATATTTCTTAAATCGTGGAATGTTAATTTTTTGTAATTTACTCCAAAGGTACCTAATGAACTGTATTAACCCCAAAAATAACTATATGCTATAGTTATTTCACAAAATTTGATATATTTTAAGTTCCCAAGCAAATTTTTAACCCCTTGACATACAAAAAAAAACCGAATTTGATAAGTCCGAAAAAAACTATTAATTTGGCTCAACTTCACTGTTATGAGCATACACAAATAACATAAAATAAACAATTAATAGTTTTAAAATATTTTGAAATATGTAGAGCAGTGTTTCCCAATCTTTTTTAACATTCCCCACCTAAGTCATTCTAAAATTTTGATGCATATAATATATAACATATAAATATTTTTTTATATTTAAAAATTGAATTATTCCATAAATGAAGCCTAATTACAACTTGTACAAGACACAAGATTTAGGTTTTAGCAAGAAATCACTAGGAAATTATTAAGAAAAAGAAACAATAAGTAAATTTTAGAAACATAAACTAAAAAATATTTTTATATTGATAGCTCGAATTTTTGATAACGCGAATTATTTTTAGTTTCTCTTCAACTTCGACCTATCGAAGTTTGACTGTATTTAATTTTATAAATTTAATATTTCTGAACAATTAAGATAATTTATTTATTGAGATTTCTCCAATATTAATTTTATTTGCGTAAATTAATGATCTTCAAAGTTTTTTGAAAAACCACAAATTCTGTATTTACACTATTCGAGTTTACTGAAAATACATAATGATTTTTTCATCAAAATTTCCTTTTAAATTTACCGAATAAAGTTTTGTTTTATTCAATTTGTGTTATACAAACAAAATTGATAATTAAAAATTTCTAAAGTTCTTAAATATATTTTAAAAATTTTCCAAGTTATTCATTTATTTAATTTGAGTTGTCTAAAAACTTAAAATAATTTATTCTTCGAGTTTACTGTAATAATTTTGCTAAATGTTTAAAACTGAATTTCATTCTATGTAAAAAAAAACCGGTGCATGTACTTATGTACGCACGTTAGAAGTAATACTTCTTTGGCGCGACTAAATTAAATATAACAACGCGCTATGTTGCGCTTGTGTATAGCTAGACCAGTGGTTATCAAACTATATGTTACTGCGGCTATGTCGTTTTATTTGAATACATTGCTATTTCCTTTTTAAATCCAAAAAGTAATTTAAACAAATCGAATAAATACGAAGATGTGCGCGTTCGAGCGAAAAGTGGCACATTTTCGAGCGAGGGAGGCAAATGAAGCGCGACGCGGAGCGGCGCGCTTCATTTTCCCGAGATCGGAAATGTGCCACTTTGAGCTCGAATGCGCACACTCGGCTTTAAGCACACTTTACAATTAATTTGCTCTCTGACAATTCGCAATTAAATATTACGGAATTATTTAAATAACAAAATTCCCAAATCGCCAATTTTGTGCCTTTTAACAAAATTATTGTTGAAAACAAACCTTTTTCGGAACACAAAATTGAATACAGTTCGAGACGTCATTGTATGTCAAGGGGTTAATAAAGTAACTCATAATTTCAATCTTCATGTGGCAACAAATAAAAAAATACTGGCAAAGGGGGGCACCGAACCCTTAAATTACACAAAATAATTTTTAAAACCGCGAAAATAAATTATGTCCCAACTTCAAACTAATAAAATAGAGAGTATAAGTATATAAAAAAGCAAGCTACAAATTTACGAGATCAGAATAAAGCTCTTCATAAAACGCATAGGTATACATGTAAAAAATTGGGGTTGTTTTTGACATTATATTAAGGGGACATATATTTTCATTAAATCCGACGTTTACTATGTCGGAAACGAACCCTAAAAAATAATATCAGGTAAATGGTAAATCAATATGGGGTCCCAACTAACTAAATAGATGTGTTCCACCACACAAACACGTGTTAGATGTAGGCTTCGCCCATTAAAACAACTTTATCAGCGATATAAAGTTAATATGTGTATTTTTAAGTTATAAAGGTGAACTTCGCGCGACATCTGACGACAAATTGTTTAAACGACAATCGTATGCATAGTTTATTGATCAAAACTGGTACGAATTCGAATTTTTAAACTAATTTCTGATTGCACAAGCCCCCAAATTTTATTAAATAATCACAATTTAATTATCCCTTAAAAAAATCATTTATTTACAATAACGTGAGCTGTATGTAAAAAGCCCGATCCGTTTAAGAACTAATTTCAGCCGAAGCACTATGCAGCACTTAAAACGAAACACAGATATTCGTTTTAACCGTAAAATAAATAGAAATCAGTCCCGTATAGAGCGGGTTTATTTGCGAAATATTGGTATTGAATAGTTCATTTAAGTTGAGTGTAAATAACGTATAGAATATACGATTTTATTAGGTTTTGTATGATGCAGCATGAAATACAATATTTTCCTTCAAAAAGTAAATTCAAATATTAGTTTATTGGTGGAAATTTTGTAAGTAAAGCGAACAATGGATAATTGAAACGAGAGAACTTTTCTGCTTTAAACAAAACAAGGTAAAGTACAACAAATCGCTTCTTCGGCGGATGTTAATGGCAAATCTAAAAGTGCTTCGGTGTCTATGGGGCAAAATGTTTTATTCTGAACTTTGTACTTAAATATTTTGCCCAATAGAAAGGTTCTCGTTAAAAGAGGTTGTGCTAGATTATTTGTATATAGTAAATCATATTTAAATCGTTTCCAAGTGATAACCTAGTGCATTAGTGCTTGGGGCTAATCTTCGTCATATTTCACGTTTGCTATGAGGTTTTCGCTCATTCGAAAATCCATAAGCCGAACAAATCTAATTTCTAATATTAGTTCGGATTAGAATTAATGCAAACAAAACTTCTCTTAATAATATGTGTTATTAGTTGGGAAATATTTTGGCATTCGCGAAAGCTACTTAACTTTGTTAAAATTATAACGAAATAACACGAACGTGATTTATAAACTCGAGTCAAAATTCAATTCGTGCCATTCTAGGTTTGAAATTACATTTTCCTAAAGTGAGTAACCTGGGTTTATTAGATTTTCAGTTCTACTTTAGAACTAAAACTTCATCCGATTGCTTTTAACATCCGTATTCAAATCTTGTATCGAACTACGCACACGTCCGAAACTAAAGCAGCGCAAATTTTATAATTAACTTCCGAAACTGGAAATTGAAATATAGATTTGCGTTCGTCTGCATTTCGTATCGATTTGCGATACGGTTCGAAATGATTCGTACAGTTCGCAATTTAATTTTTTGAAGTTATACTTCTTTTCAAAGAAATGAAAATAACTAATTTAGTTTAGTAAATATCGATTTTATGTTCAAGAAATGTATTTACCATAGCAATGAGTGGAAGGGAGCGAAAAGATACAAGAATCTTGTAAGTGCAAGTGAGAGGAAACAATCAAAATTGTTTAATTAATTTTTTGGCTTAAATTATTGTGAATGGTGCTTAAAACCGAGTGCGCGCATTCGAGCTCAAAGTGGCACATTCCGATCTCGGGAAAATGAAGCGCGCCGCTCCGCGTCGCGCTTCATTTGCCTCCCTCGCTCGGAAATGTGCCACTTTTCGCTCGAATGCGCGCATCTTTGTTTTATTTGCTTTGTTATAATAATCTTTTCTTTTTCGAAGCATTGAAATGTAACGATAGTGCATTTAAATTAATTTTTTGATTTGAAAGAGAAAATTAATGTGGCCAAATGCAATTGGTAAGTGGCGGTTGCTGCTACGCCATCTTGGGGTTAAGAGTGGCCTTAGTCAAAATGGGTTACATCTCACAATCAGTATAGCAATCATCTCTAATTATTAAATATAATCAACAAAATGTTTTTACTGCTGAATGAAGTTTTAAATTTTTTATACTGTACACCAAGTATGTTTATTAGTTTGAGTAGTAGATAAATTACCTTTTTTTAGGTATGTTCTGCCCTTCGAATTAGAATCTGTACAAATCAAATTTAATACTTATGATCAATTAGTTATTTCCTAAAATGTATTATAAATTAATTAAAAAAAAAGAATTAATGCCAATTATTTCATGGAATGTAGGGTAGAATCACCGGTTTTGGGACACCATACCAGTTGTGGACATTTTCCACTTTATTTTGACATATGAGAAATATAAGAATGATCCATCCTGCTATAAGTGTAATTAACGTATTTTTTTCTTAATTTACAAGTTACTCGAGTGTTTAAAACGTGTCCAAAGACGGTACTTTTACCCTAATCACATTTTTGAAAATGTAAGTAGCATCTTGCATATATTTCGTTAGTTTTTTTCCAATTTTTAAAGCAGATTTCTATTTTTTCCTAAGAACCACTTTATAAAGTTATTCAAAAATGTTTTGCACTTACACAAAATATTGATTTTGAAAGTTACGAAAACGTACATCTAGATTTTTGCTTTACTATTGCAAACTTATACACAGCAATAAATTTTACTCTTTGATTCTCTAGGAGAAATTTCTCGCTTCAGAATTATCAATAATTGTTTCCATTAGGAGTCATTATTTTAATTAAATGACGAATTATTTTAGTTTAAAATAATATAAACAAACACTAGGTGACAACTGTATAAAAACTTAACATCTGACCCATTTTGACTAGTTCTAATTGAAAGACTTAGCAATAAATACGAGGATGTGCCACTTTGAGCTCGAATGCGCACATCCTTGTATTTATATTGATTTTTAATTTTAATTTAGTTATGTCAAAGAAGTATAACTTCCAACGCGCGTACATAAGTACACGCATCGTTTTTAATTAATAATTGCGATTCTCTAAATTTACATAAATATTTTGGACAATGCTTGACCATATAAAAAAGATAACATTTTTTCAAATTTCACAAAGCATTTTGTATTTAAGTACTACATCAGAACAAAACGATGTTATCCTGCATCTAGCATGGACCAATTGCAATTTTTATTTGAACTTGCAAAATAAATTTGGAAAATTCTCAGTTTTAAATTGAATGTTTGATAGTAGTCAAACATTGCATCTATTTGATTAAAAGTATTTGATTTATTTTAGAAAAACGCAATCAAAATGAAAGGTAGAAGACATAAAAATTGACCATTTGAATACAACTTGTGTCCCATTTTCAAATAAAGCAAATTTAAATAATGCCCAATGACAAATTTAATAATTATTAATACAGCATAAGTGCTTATTCTGTTTGGACCAAGAGTTAAACTTAACAAATAAATAAATACCCTATTTGTTTAATTCTCAAAAGATGTATAAGTATTCATTTGCCATATTGAATTGACCAGCACAGGTTAAGTATTTAAATATGACGCTAATTCAAGACCAACATTTATACACACATCAAAAATTATAAGAGTACATCTGATTTTGTTAGTGCATCTCTGAAAAATTCGCTTCCTAAAAGCGTTCCACAAATTAATACACAAAATATTTAATAATAACAAGTACTTGAAAATCTATCAAGTTATGACAACCATAATTTTCACAACCATCCTTTTTTAGTCGAAATAAATGCCAAAGATTAACAGAGGTGGAATAGGAAATATTTCTTTATTAAACAGAAGGATAAGAAAGGCATCGAATTTGTTCAAAGTATTTTAGAAGGACGTTTGACTAAATTGCATAAAAAAAATTGATGAAATTGAAACCATCGATTTGGTTCTCAGATGCAAAATCAGATATACCCCTGCAGAGAAAAAAAAATAAGGGGACTCACCGGAAGATCATCTTTGTCTGCCTCCATAATCTCGGGATGGACCAACCGACCTTGCACTCCTTCGGAGAATATCAGGGCAGCATCGCAGGGACTAAAGCTGTAAGGCAAATGCCCGCATTTGCCCAACGAATATCGATTCCATTGAATTTTTCATTGCTGGTCCTATAAAGACACAAAAAAAATTAATTACAAGGTTTAAGTTTATCCCATCTGCAAAATAATTGCAACATTAAAAATCCAGGAAGTGCCCAAGTTAGAGAATCATGTAAAAAAATATTAGAACAAAGACACACAATAAATAATATGTTAATATCTCAATATCCATTCTCTCATGTGCATCTTCCCAATGATACCCCAATTTTGACTATAGCCAATTACCCAAAAAGCCGTAAAAACAAATTATTGTTGCAGCAGAGTGCTCATGAACAAATAGAATTATCAAACAATATTGTTGTTATATTTAATTTGAGGTAAAAAAGCTATTGGCACATTTCTTTTCCAAAAACCCAGTTCAATCATGGTATTTTTCAAAGATTGTTTGTCAGAAATATTCTTACCATTCAAATGTAATTCACGAAACACTTTTCAGAATTTTTCGCGGCCAAAAAGGCCCAAAAATCGTTTAAGTAAAATGGTACGTGCTTAATGCATAGGTACTGCGCGAAATGTTTACGCCGATTCACTATAGCTTAAGGCAATAGCATAGACCCGTCGTGCTACGTCGCACTCGCAGTCGCTCCGAGCCGATAGCTCTATCGCACTTTTTACATAGGTCTATCCTTGTCGCACTCCATACGCTTTTCTCTAAATTGACACCTTAAATAATGCATTAAATTCACTTATATGCAAATTCGATTATTTCGAAAAAATCAAACAAAATCAATTTCGAAAAATTATTTAACTGGTCAAAAAGATTGTCTATAATTCTAAACAATAATTTTGCCAAAATTTCGTATAAACTTTTGAAATTGTTTTTGTAAGTTTGATCGATGGGGTTCTGGATAAAATTGTACTCGGCATGCTCGCATGCTAATTTGGGGTTCTGGATATCGCGTAAGCATTTCGTTGGGAACGAAGCGATTGAACTGCCCAAAATCGATGTTTTTTGACCCTACCATTTTTTTTATACCATAGATGCGTAGTATTTGTTTGATGAAAGGGTGCACTAAAAAGATTTACAATTATTTTGCGTAAAAAAAATTATTAAGATCTAAAAGTAGCCACCAATTTATGCATATTTTGCTTTGTGGGCCATTTACATAGTTTCCCATACAAAAATTATGAATTTGATTTACATGGTTTTTTCCTGAACCTATCTACCGTGTAAATCGGGCAATAGGTGTCCTGTGTGACATATAGTTTGGAAACCACTGGTCTAGCTACACACATACGCAACATAACACAGTTATATTTAATTTAGTGGCACTCAAGAAGTATAACTTCTAGTGCGGGTACACGAACCGGTTTTTTTTGCAAATGTAATCTACTTATTTCAATTTTTTTCTTAGTTAACCAGCGATTTCCTTTGTACACACTTAAGCAGCTTGCCACCCACAGAATTTTCTTTCTTCCTACCGAAGATCAAAAGTAAAGATATTGAAGCTCGTGCAACAAAAAGATATTTGTGATAAATTAGAGCAGTTAGCACTTAATTATAAATTGCGACTATGGCTTTTTGCGTTTCTATATAAATTCTGTCTTGTTCGGCGCGAGTCAGTTGGAAACTTATAATTACGCAACTTGAACATCTTTGAAATTCCGAACGCTCAGAAAATGCAGCAAATAAGATTACAAAAAGTTTAGAGAAATTAAGCGGATAGTTATGAGTTTGTTAGAATTTGTGCCCCTCGCTCTCTCTCTTTCTTTCGCATAAAAATTAATATTGCCGCTACGAACTTTTCGAAAAATCTACTCGCATTGTATTTATAATGATAACAAGAAAATTGATTTAATTCCCTTTTTCGAAATGGAAATAATGTAAGAATACTAGATTCATTTAATGAGTGCTTAAAATCGAGTGTGCACATTCGAGCTCAAAGTGGCACATTCCGATCTCGGGAAAATGAAGCGCGCCGCTCCGCGTCGCGCTTCATTTGCCTCCCTCGCTCGGAAATGTGCCACTTTTCGCTCGAATGCGCACATCCTCGTATTAATCGAATTTGGTTAATTAAACTTTCTTTCTAATCTACAAATTTAATTTCAATATCGATTATATGGTCGAAAAACGTATTTTAACCATAGCAAATGAGTGGGAGCGAGCGAAAAGATACGAGAAACTTATAAGTACGAGTGAGAGGGAATGATAAAAATTATTTACTAATTTTTCGTCACAGCAATTATTGCGAATCATGCTTAAAATCGAGTGTGCACATTCGAGCTCAAAGTGGCACATTCCGATCTCGGGAAAATGAAGCGCGCCGCTCCGCGTCGCGCTTCATTTGCCTCCCTCGCTCGGAAATGTGCCACTTTTCGCTCGAATGCGCACATCTTCGTGTTTATTAAGTTTGTCTACTTTATTCTACGCTCTTTCAAATAAAATAACTAATTTAGTTTAGTAAATATCGATTTTATGTTCAAGAAATGTATTTACCATAGCAATGAGTGGAAGAGAGCGAAAAGATACAAGAATTTCGTAAGTGCAAGTGAGAGGGAACGATTAAAATTGTTTAATTAATTTTTCGTTAATCTGTGCACGTGGTTATATTTAATTTAGTTACACCAAAGAAGTATAACTTCTAATACGCGTACATAAGTACACGCACCGAATTTTTTAATTTTGTATTTAACATTTAAATTATTCTATATATGAAGTCTAATTATATCTTGTTCAAGACACAAGATTTAGGTTTTAGAAAGAGATCACTATGAAATTATTAAGAAAAAAACAATAAATAAATTTTCAACACATATAATAGGTAGATAACTAACAATCGTTTTAAATTGCCCCCATGTGGGGCGTGGGACTCACGTTGGGAAACACTGCTTTAGACTATATTTTACCTCGCCTCAATGGCCAACGTAAGTACAGGGCTGGATTGAATTTAATCTAATTTAACTTACTGCAAATTCTACGATTCTGATTTGAATACAACCGAAAAACACAGTAATTATTTAAACAATTCAAATAGTGTTTTTTGCAGCAACTAAAAGGAGTTAAATTAATTGTTATAAAGACACAGACATTTAACAAATTATATTTTCCAAAGGTTAGGAAAGCAATATCAAAATGTTAAATTTACAATATTAGTTTTTTCATCTCTTGAGACAAACAAAATAATTGAATCTAGTTTTATTTAATAAAAGCTCTAGTTCAATATTAAGTAAGTGCAAGCGAGAGGAAACGATTAAAATTGTTTAATTAATTTTTCGACTTAAATTTTTGTGAATGGTGCTTAAAACCGAGTGTGCACATTCGAGCTCAAAGTGGCACATTTCCGATCTCGGGAAAATGAAGCGCGCCGCTCCGCGTCGCGCTTCATTTGCCTCCCTCGCTCGGAAATGTGCCACTTTTCGCTCGAATGCGCACATCCTCGTATTTACTAAATTTATTTGTATTGATTTTTACTCGTGGCCATATTTAATTAAGTTATATCAAAGAAGTATAACTTCTAACTACATAAGTACACGTATCAGATTTTTTTAATTATTAATTGAGACTTTCTAAATTTACATTAATATTTTGGACAATATTAGGGCCATATAAAAAAGAAAACATTTTTTGAAATTTCACAAAGCATCTTCTATTTAAATATAACATCAAAATAAAACGATGTTATCCTACATCTGGCATGGACCAATTGAAATTTTTATTTGAACTTGCAAAATAAATTTGGAAAGTTCTCAGTTTTAAATTGAATGTTTGATAGTAGTACAACATTGCATCTATGTGATTAAAAGTATTTGATTTAGCGTGGAAAAGCGCAATGAAAATGAAAGGTGGAAGACACAAAAATTGACCATTTGAATACAACTTGTATCCCATTTTCAAATAAAGAAAATTTAAATAATGCCCGATGACAAATTTAACAATTATTAATATAGCCTAAGTGCTGATTCAATTTGGGCTAAGAGTTAAACTTAACAAATAAATAAATACCGTATTTGTTAAATTCTCAAAAGATGTATAAGTACTCATTTACCATATTGAATTAACCAGCACAGGTTAAATATTTAAATATGATGATAATTCAAGACCAACACATCAAAAAATTATAAGAGTACATCTGATTTTGTTAGTGCAACTTACAAGCTTCTGTAAGTACATAGTAAACTTAGAAGCTATTAAAATGCCGTAGTTTCTTAGTCAAGTCTTAATAGAATTTACCCGAACCCATCTTATCTCTATTAAAGGGATTGCGATTAAAGTTTTCATAACAAGTTCAATATTGCAGCAAGTTATGTAGTAAACAATAGCACATATACAGAACTAGTTTCTAGACACGAATCGATAGAATGTAGTTAACTGAAAGCGAACAATCATTAGCAAAATATGGGAAATTTTAGTGGAGCACTTCAATATTTAGTTGTTCTGCACAAAATGGCCGAAGCACTTATGCTAAAGCGGCCCATTCAAGTACAATACTATTGCCCAAAAAACTAGAGGCTTCCCATAGCCGAAAAACATTATTGCGCAATAAAGTTGATGGTGTCTATATGGTATTGAAGGATTCTGCAATAATCTTGTGCAAAGCGTTCAATATTATTGCAAAATTAATTCAGTTGCTGCTTGAACATTTTGAGCGACACCCAAATTTGCTGCATTTTGATTGCCGAGGGCCCAGGGGCAAAAAAAAGAAGAAGAAACGAAAAGGTCTGACTTTTTTGACACGGTTGCTATAGCCTTTGCTTCCACAGAGTCAGTAGTGAATGGAACACATCGAGCAAGTCCGAAATGGGCTTCTTCTCATCTGCTTAGGCCCTTTTGTCTCACTCCCTTCAACATCTCATCTTATATGACTGGCACAATATATTGTACGTGTATGGGTGGCTTAATAAACTCGATGTTAAACTGACCAGAAGCTTTACCACCAAATTATTCATATTTTGACTCCCTGCAACGTTTTTAATTGAAAAAATAATAAGTAAATGTTAAGTTTTTTGCCATAGAAAAGCGCTATTTTCAAAATTTGAAATAAATAATGGATTAATTGCGATTCTCTTTCCTTCGCATGGCTTGCATAAGCGTTCAAATAAATTCGGACGCATTTGACGAGATAACATGTAGAAATTTTTCCCGGACGTGCATAGTAAAGACGCTATTTCCGGAAACCGGTTTTATTATTGATGTGGACGGCGTGTTATGAATGGAACGTTTCCATCCTAGACAGGAGAGGACCCGGGAGTCATTCGCTTTGCTTATCGCAATAACCTCGACCGTCTGGTCGCCCACTTCTGCGGAAATTGAACAGACTAACACCATTCACTATAACTTCCGATGGCAGTTGATGACCTCGGTTTACCCGAAAAAAAGAAAACTATTGCCATTGTACTGTTACAATAATAACTTTTCCGAGTATCGCATCGCAAAGATGGAAACGCGAACGATTTTCTTATACGCCCATGGATTTTGATGATGAAAAAATGTTTCGGAAGGGACGTGTATTAAAAAATTATCGCCGAAGTGTGCGCACTTGTGGCAAAGATGTGAATTGTCGATTTCCGACGGCTCGGCAGGTTTTTGAAAAGGAGAATTCTTGGGTTCCGTCGCGAAGTTGTTAGAGCAGTGTTTCCCAACGTGGGTCCCACGCCCCACATGGGGGCAATATCATTATTCAATTTGAAAAGGTACTTGATTTTTAGTTGTCTACCTATTATATGTGTTGAAAATTTATTTATTGTTTTTTTCTTAATAATTTCATAATGATTTCTTTCTAAAACTTAAATCTTGGGTCTTGAACAAGTTATAATTAGGCTTCATATATGGAATAATCCAATTTTTAAATACAAAATTAAAAAATTCGGTGCGTGTACTTATGTACGCGCATTAGAAGTTATACTTCTTTGGTGTTACTAAATTAAATGTAACCACGTGAAAAGATAAGTTTGATAAATACGAGGATGTGCGCGTTCGAGCGAAAAGTGGCACATTTCCGAGCGAGGGAGGCAAATGAAGTGCGACGCGGAGCGGCGCGCTTCATTTTCCCGAGATCGGAATGTGCCACTTTGAGCTCGAACGTGCACACTCGGTTTTAAGCACCATTCACAATAATTTAGGTCAAAAAATTAATTAAACAATTTTAATCGTTCTCTCTCACTTGCACTTATTAGTTTCTCGTATCTTTTCGCTCCCTTCCACTCATTGCTATGGTAAATACATTTCTTGAACATAAAATCGATATTTACTAAACTAAATTAGGTATTTTCATTTGAAAGAGCGTATGATAAAGTAGACAAACTTAATAAATACGAAGATGTGCGCGTTCGAGCGAAAAGTGGCACATTTCCGAGCGAGGGAGGCAAATGAAGCGCGACGCGGAGCGGCGCGCTTCATTTTCCCGAGATCGGAATGTGCCACTTTGAGCTCGAACGTGCACACTCGGTTTTAATCACCATTCACAATAATTTAGGTCAAAAAAATTATTAAACAATTTTAATCGTTCCCTCTCACTTGCACTTATTAGTTTCTCGTATCTTTTCGCTCCCTTCCACTCATTGCTATGGTAAATACATTTCTTGAACATAAAATCGATATTTACTAAACTAAATTAGGTATTTTCATTTGAAAGAGCGTATGATAAAGTAGACAAACTTAATAAACACGAAGATGTGCGCCTTCGAGCGAAAAGTGGCACATTTCCGAGCGAGGGAGGCAAATGAAGCGCGACGCGGAGCGGAGCGCTTCATTTTCCCGAGATCGGAATGTGCCACTTTGAGCTCGAATGTGCACACTCGGTTTTAAGCCTCGTTCACAAGTATTAATTTACTTTCTTACTTCAACTGTGGAATTTTCGTTGGCAGTGCTAATATTTTACTCTCAAAACGCCAAAAAGTATAACTTTAAAAATATTTTAAATTTTAGAATGACTTAGGTGGGGCATGTTAAAAAAAAGGTTGGGAAACACTGTGTTAGAGCGATTCTATGTCATCAAAAAGAAAAGGAATATGACGGATTATGGTGCACTTACATAAAGAAAGAAATGGGTTTATTATAATTAAGTGATCCACGTGCTAAATGCAATAACCTTTAAGATTAGAATAGATGTAAATATAATAAATAATTTTTTACTATTTCCGCCAGATGTATAATTAAATCATCACGAAGTGGTGCCGTTTTGTATTTACAAGCGAAGACGGATTTATGATTGCCCTATTCTTTTGAGCTATAAATTTATTTTGTGTTTATAACAATTTTTATAAAATTATTTGGATGCTAAATTAGGGGGGCATTGCGTTGAAACTATTTTGCATTTAAAGGTCGCATCTCCATTGAAATACGGCTCCACATGGAAAATATATTTTATGAAAAGAGATTCGGTATCGAGCTACTTTTTGGGCTGATGGTATCACAAAGCACGTGACACAATATTTATGAAAATAATATAGCCACCCTTTCATGCGTTCATTATTTATTAAAACATCCTTTTCGTATATGTAACGTGTTTTAATCGTATCAGGAACAAGATACTTTTAAAATATTACTCGATGCCAAAAATAATATTACGAAAAAAAGCAACTTTGAGAAGATTAAAATAGGTTGATTTATTCTGGAGCGAATGCTGTGTAGTAAAACATTTCATATTTATTCTACTTTGTTAGTTGAACAAATACACTTGCTCTAAATTGTTGAATCAAACTTTAATATTTCATCTGACCGCATAATAATTTCTAAATAATTGTGTTAATATAAATAAATGTTATAATTAAGTATGTTTATTAAAACCTTTAGTTTATTTTGACTTTCTGAATCTGAATCAGTGAAAAACTAGTCAAATTTAACCAAATGTACATGTATTGTATTTGCTTCAGTTGTCTGTTTTGGAATGGTTGTGCTTCTTGCTAAATTTAGAATTTTTGTATCTGCTTCTTTGCGTTATTTTCTCCTTTATCTATTATTAACACAATAAAACGTTTTTTTGCTAAATGACAAAACTAATATCACATAGAATCTATTGCTATTAAGGCTTTTCTAACAATGAGCGTTAGAAAATTAATTTTCTTAAATGCAGCAGTTGTTCTTTTATGGTATTGCAGAAATCGATTTTAATAAAAGTGCAGTCTTCGAGAAATTATAACAGTCCCGTGTTTAGAACTAAAAGCGATATTGAGCTATTCCGTACAATAATAAGATAATATTATTGTACAGTATGCAACCACAGTTTATGGCTAGTAATATATCTTTGCTTTAATCAAACAGTATTTTTTATAATACGTTTATATGTTAATAAATACCTAAAAAAAATTTTAAAAATTTCTGGGTTGCTAGGAAACCAGAAAATTCTTTTTTTTCATAATGGATTGGCTAAGTTTCAAACAGTAAAAAATCTGATTTCTGAAATTTGTCATAACGGCCATCTTTATGGGTAATAATTATAAATTATTATTTACTAGTAACTCAAAAAATAATTTAAAAAATCTATGGTAGCCAGGAACCCAGAAAATATTTTTTTTCATATTGAATTTGTTAAGTTTCCAACAGTAAAATATCTGATTTTCAAAATTTGACAAAACTGCCGTTATTATAAGTAATAATTATGGATTATTATTTACTAATAACTTAAAAAATAATTAAAAAATTCTATAGGAGCTAGGAACTCAGGAAAAATTTTTTTCATATTGAATTTGATAAGTTTCTAACAGTAAAATATCTGATTTGCTAAATTCGACAAAACGGCCCTTGCTATAAGTAATAATTATGGATTATTATTTACTAATAACTCAAAAATTAATTAAAAAAATATATAGGAGCTAGGAACTCAGGAAAAAAATTTTTCATATTGAATTTGATAAGTTTCTAACAGTAAAATATTTGATTTGCAAAATTCGACAAAACGGCCGTTGCTATAAGTAATAATTATATATTATTATTTACTAATAACTCAAAAATTAATTAAATAAAATCTATAGGAGCTAGGAACTCAGGAAATACTTATTTTCATATTGAATTTGTTAAGTTTCCAACAGTAAAATATGTGATTTTCAAAATTAACCAAAACGTCCTTTCTTATGCTTAATAACTGTTTATTAGTAATTACTGAATATTAAAAAAAAATTAAATAATTCCCTGATAACTAGTAAAACACGAAATTCTTTTTTTCATGGTGTATTTGCCAAGTTTCAAGCAGTAATATGTCTGATTTGCGAAAATTGCCAAAACGGCCATTCTTATGCTTAATAATTGTTGATTATTATTTACTAAACACCATAAAAATAATTAAAAAATTCCGGGATAGCTAGCAAAGCAGAGAAATATTTTTTTTATATTCGATTTGTTATGTTTCAAACAGTAAAATGTCTGATTTTCGAAAATTGCCAAAACGGCCATTCCTATGCTTAATAATTGTTGATTATTATTTACTAAACACCCTAAAAATAATTAAAAAGTTCCGGGATAGCTAGCAAAGCAGAGAAATATTTTTTATATTGGATTTGCTATGTTTCAAACAGTAAAATGTCTGATTTTCGAAAATTGCCAAAACGACCATTCTTATGCTTAATAATTGTTGATTATCATTTACTAAACACCCTAAAAATAATTAAAAAATTCCGGGATAGCCAGCAAAGCAGAGAAATATTTTTTTTATATTGGATTTGCTATGTTTCAAACAGTAAAATGTCTGATTTTCGAAAATTGCCAAAACGGCCATTCTTATACTTAATAATTGTTGATTATTATTTAATAAACACCCTAAAAATAATTTAAAAATTCCGGGATAGCTAGCAAAGCAGAGAAATATTTTTTTTATATTGGATTTGCTATGTTTCAAACAGTAAAATGTCTGATTTTCGAAAATTGCCAAAACGACCATTCTTATGCTTAATAATTGTTGATTATCATTTACTAAACACCCTAAAAATAATTAAAAAATTCCGGGATAGCCAGCAAAGCAGAGAAATATTTTTTTTATATTGGATTTGCTATGTTTCAAACAGTAAAATGTCTGATTTTCGAAAATTGCCAAAACGGCCATTCTTATACTTAATAATTGTTGATTATTATTTACTAAACACCCTAAAAATAATTAAAAAATTCCGGGATAGCTAGCAAAGCAGAGAAATATTTTTTTTATATTGGATTTGCTATGTTTCAAACAGTAAAATGTCTGATTTTCGAAAATTGCCAAAACGGCCATTCTTATGCTTAATAATTGTTGATTATTATATACTAAACACCATAAAAATAATTAAAAAATTCCGGGATAGCTAGCAAAGCAGAGAAATATTTTTTTTATATTGGATTTGCTATGTTTCAAACAGTAAAATGTCTGATTTTCGAAAATTGCCAAAACGGCTATTCTTATGCTTAATAATTGTTGATTATCATTTACTAAACACCCTAAAAATAATTAAAAAATTCCGGGATAGCCAGCAAAGCAGAGAAATATTTTTTTTATATTGGATTTGCTATGTTTCAAACAGTAAAATGTCTGATTTTCGAAAATTGCCAAAACGGCCATTCTTATGCTTAATAATTGTTGATTTTAATTTACTAAACACCCTAAAAATAATTAAAAAATTCCGGGATAGCTAGCAAAGCAGAAAAATATTTTTTTTGTATTGGATTTGCCATGTTTCAAACAGTAAAATGTCTGATTTTCGAAAATTGCCAAAACGGCCATTCTTATACTTAATAATTGTTGATTATTATTTAATAAACACCCTAAAAATAATTTAAAAATTCCGGGATAGCTAGCAAAGCAGAGAAATATTTTTTTTATATTCGATTTGCTATGTTTCAAACAGTAAAATGTCTGATTTTCGAAAATTGCCAAAACGATCATTCTTATGCATAATAATTGTTGATTATTATTTACTAAACACCCTAAAAAGGATTAAAAAAATTTTCGATAGCTAGCAAAGCAGAAAAATATTTTTTTTGTATTGGATTTGCTATGTTTCCAACAGTAAACTGCCTGTTTTTCGAAAATTGCCAAAACGGCCAGTCTTATGCTTAATAATTGTTGATTATTATTTACTAAACATACCAAAAATAACCAAACAATTTCCTGATAGCTATCAAAGAAGGAAATACGTTTTTCTCATATTACATTTGCCAACATGGGTAAGTAAATAAATAATAAAAGGGGGCATAATAATATTTGTTAAATAATAACGTGAAATATAAAACGGCCTAAAGGATAACGTTAAACAACAAAAAAAGAGGTAGAACGACTTTAATAATCCGGGGTTTGTATAAATTTCGTTAAGCTCTGCAATTAAAGTATATCTTTAGATGGTGTAACGAGGTCGGAATATATATTCGGCAGAAAGGAGGATAATGTTGTATATCAGTGAGGTTGACTGGCGGTTCACCACCGTATAACTCACGTCCGAGGATTTTCCGGTAATTTGTTCCTACTATCGGAGTCAAGCAAATCGACATGTCGTGTGAAACCATAAACTGTGTTCTACTTCAAATATCGGGGCCCCGTCTGTCGGTGTGTTTTATATTCCCGTAAATTGACGTCCTGTCGACGTCCTTCCCAAAGCTCAATTTTCCCCTAATGACGAAACTTGAAATGGCTGTAATTTTATGTTAAACTTGACTCGCTACACTTTTTCTAATTACTGTTTTGAAAGTTGCTACGACCTTTCAACCTGCTCTCTTAATTTTTAAACTGAGAAGTTAATACTCGTGCTCTTTTCGAAGTATAAATTTTTAATATCGGTTGTCAGCTTGACCTCATAAAAATAAATGGTGTATTTTAAAATTCACCTTAATTCGGAAATTTAATTTAAACTCGTAAAGTTGCGATGCAAAAAAAACTATTAACATCGCCTATTATGACTTAAGTACACTTAATTAAGATAAAAGACCCAGTTATTGACACTTTAGGAGTGACAGCTGAGGTTATTATTCAAATAGAACGACATATGTGCCCATTTTTCCGAAAATAATATTATATTCTCGGCACAGCGTGACAATTTTTAATTAAAATTATTTAGAAAGTAAATTAATTATTGTGAATCACGCTTAAAACCGAGTGTGCGCATTCGAGCTCAAAGTGGCACATTCCGATCTCGGGAAAATGAAGCGCGCCGCTCCGCGTCGCGCTTCATTTGCCTCCCTCGCTCGGAAATGTGCCACTTTTCGCTCGAATGCGCACATCCTCGTATTTATTAAATGTATTTATATTAATTTATGCACGTGGTTATGTTTAATTTAGTTACGCCAAAGAAGTATAACTTCTAACGCGCCTACAGAAGTACACGCACCGGTTTTTTTTTCTTGTAAACGACTGCTTTTATAAACTATCTAAATAAGTACTTGTATTTAAAAATATTGTTTATTATTTATGGGCGCGATCTATGATTAAAAGCGCGCACTAATAACTAATCGATAGTTCAAATGTATTCGGATCTAATGGAAGAGCAAAACCTTTTTTATTCATCCCATTGTTAGCTTTTTTTTTTTCACTACACGTATGAGAGCACTTCTACGTTTTGCAAAAAAGTTTGCTTGTTAATACTGTGTGAATTTCATATATTTTTTTGCATAAACCAAAACCAGGAGTGAAACTTTGAGCAAACCTAAAAATCTTTAAAGATGTACAGTTGTTCACAATTAAAATCGTGCATTTACTATATATAAATGCAAATTTGATTTTATTGTTACTAATGCAAAGAAATATTAAATTAATTTCGCAAATATGGCACCAATACATAATTGTCGCTCCCGGTCCACAAAAGTAGATAGAAAATTAAGAATTATTTTGAGAGAAGTTGCATTTTAATATTTGGCCGTGCCGTAAATTGTTAAAGTATTTTCTAGCGCCTTTATCGCTGTTTATAGCGACATTCCGAAACATTTTGCTTGCGCAGAAAGAACTTGGAAAATTATTGCCATAATAATTTCGCGCGAGACGTTTCTTTTCCAGCGACAAACGAAATTTATTTTAATTATTTTATAAGGAACGGGCATTAAAGGTGGCTTACGAACTAATTAAAATTAATTAAAACTTGTTGCTTTTCTAGCGGCGTGCTTTGTTGGACTCTCGAGAGCCAAAAAAAGAAAAAAAAAAAACGGTACATTAAGCGAAGGGGGCGACAAGGTCTCAAGCGCGACTTGCACACATTTCTAATGAATTTTATCATAATTTATTCATACACTTTTAATTACGCTGCACCCGTTTATATACAAAATTAATGAGATCGGCAAGCTTTAAGCTGATGAAGCAGAAATAATTGACTGGCGCCGCCATTAGTTTAGGAACCGGGATTAAATTTGTAAAGAAGTTTTCATATAAAAGAGTAGAGTTTCCTTCCGAGTTGTCTACAAAAACCTGTTAACTCGCCAACGAAAAAATTAAAAAGTCATCCGTTTGTTACTGGATTGTTTCGTAAAAAATTAAGTGCGTTGTGTACTCTCTGAGAAAGTTGGAAAAAAAGTTTGCTCTTCGTATAAAACGAGTTGTTGACGTTGTTGGGATACGCTTTAAACTTTCACACTTGCACCATTAATAAAACCGATAGTGCCTACTAATCTCATAGCTGTTGCTAGATATCGTTTTAACGACCACGTTGATGTTGAACCTATGAAAGATGTATCTAAAATACTATTTTTCATAAATATGGTGCTTGCTATCTCTTCGTTTCGTTTCAAGGTGGTGCAAAGTGAGCAAATAGAACTTTATTCAAATATAATCCAAAAATCGTTAACGATAAGCAACCTTACGTATTAATTGTATCCATTATTAAATATTATATTTAAAATAGAATGTTATACTTTAAAAGAGCAATTCTTGTTTATATATTGGTTTTTCTGAAACGACTCTAACGATTTAGATGAAATATTGTATTTAGATAATGTTTTACTTTCCATGTTTACCTAGCGCCATCTCGTGCATTATTGAGGTATCAGTACCTGGACGACCGAAGGCTAGCACACTCCCACGCCCAGCACGAAAGACACCGAGCAAAGCTCAATCGCCCAGATATTGTAATTTAAATTCTCCTTAATAAAAATTTAATTATAACCAAATTAAAAAACGGGTAAAAGCTCAGAGCAAACAGAGCTCAATAGTAAACACACACTTCCTTCCGAATTCAAAGGTATTGATTTTTTACGAAAACGTAAAATAACAATTAAACCTTTTATTTTTTATCAAGTTAATGCCACGAGCGGACAGCGGCATAATTTCAACAATTCCCCCATTGCTTATTGCAAACGCATCTTCCTTAAAAGTTGAAGAATTCGTTTGCTATGCAATACACAGCATTCGCAAAATTTTTGAAGCTTCCTTTCGACTTACAATTTAATTTGAATTTTCTTCTCCATTAGACGCAATAAAACCAAAATTGGAATTTGTTGGGAGAACGGAATTTAACAAAAATAATTCGCCAACATTGCCGAAGCAAGATTTATTTAAATATTATGGTTTCGGGCCCCCCTTCCCTTTCTTTTCATTTATTTCAAAGCTCGGGCGTCTCTCAAAGAATCCTAATAATCCTTTCAAGTCACGACCTCTGATACCTCAAACTTTTCACATTTGCAAATATAAAACCGGCAATATGATAAAAACTTTGTAATGCGAAATTCGTCCTGTTGGCATAATATTTATAAGTTAAAAATCGTCGAGTTTTCTTTCGAAGAGGGTAACGTACAAATCTCGATAATTTTTGTACGTCTGGGGTTATTCCATTTCTTCTGGGCAAGATAAATGGTGACATTCTCGCGTTTTAATACAATCGATACAATGGAGTACATTCAGCAATCGAGTATTGTTAGTTTTAACTAGTTTAGCTCGTTAATCCTGTCCTTAATTCCTAAGTTTCGTATTTAATCAAATCTTTTGTTATCACTTCGGATGGATTTGTGTTGTTAATGAATTGAAGCTCTTTCGCTTATAAAATTCACAAATATACTTTATTTGCACATTCTCTTCATTGTGAACTGGCGCCAAGTTTTGTTTTACTTTATTGTGTTTAAATAAATTGCCTAAAGCGTTAATCAGATCTTCATTAACTTCCTTAATGGAGTAAGCGTTTTACTTATTCTATTTATGTATTTGCGTCTAGTTAATAAATCAGGAAAACGATTTTCAGGAACTAAATTATTTGAAGATGTTGTGCGTTAATGACAATTAATTTGATATTTTTTCTTGTTAACGGAAGACCTTATTAATAACATAATAGAAATTTACGACCCTATTTAAATCCAAAGACAGTTATCCGAATTTTTCAACATTATTAGTATACTAATAATAAGCATTAAAACGATCTTCAAAATTAAATTATTTTAAAATGTTCTAAGTTGATGACAACTACACTGATTTTTTTTCTGTTAAAATAAGGCCTTATTAATAACATATTAAAAATTCAAGATTATAATTAAACCCGAAGACAGTCATCCGATTTTTTAAATATTATTAATAATAATCATGAAAACGATTTTTCAAAACTAAATTATATTATACGGTTTTGGGTTAATAACAACTACTTTGATTTTTTTTCTATTAGAATAAGGTCCAATTAATAACATATTAAAAAGTCAGGAGCGTATTTAGACCCAAAGACAATAATACAATTTTTTAAATATTAGTAGTAATAAGCATTAAAAGAAGCTTTCAAAACTAAATTATTTTAAGATGATCTAAGTTAATGACAACCACTCTAATTTTTTTCTTGTCAACATAAGACTTAATTAATAACATATTAAAAATTCAACATTATATTTAAAGCCGAAGACAGTTATTCGATTTTTTAAATATTGTTAATAATAATCAATAAAACAAAATTTCGAAACTAAATTATTTTATGCTGTTTTGGGTTATTGACAACTACCCTGATTTTTGTCTGTTAGAATAAGGTCCAATTAATCACATATAAAAAAATCAGGCCCGTATTTAAGCCCAAAAACAATAATACAATTTTTTAAATATTAGTAGTAATAATCATTAAAACGAGCTTTCAAAACTAAATTATTTTAAGATGATCTGTGTTAATGACAATTGCCCTATTTTTTTTCTATTAAAATACGGCCTAGTTAATAACATATATAAAAATCAGGACTGTACTTAAATTCAAAGACCACTAATAACAATCATTAAAATGAACTACAAGAACTAAATTATTTTAAGGCTTCTCCGATTTTTTCTCTGTTATTACAAGGCCCTACTAACAACACACTCAAAATTCAGGACCGTACTCAAACCCGAAGACGGATGACCGATTTTTCGAACGTTTTTACTTGTTTATATTTGGAACGTTTCGTCGATGGCTTTAGCATGTGGAGAAAACGTCTCAAAGAAACAACAGTAATTATTGTAACAGCGTTTTGTTTACATTAAATACATTTGATTATCGGATGATGCGCCAAAGCAAATTTACAAATGGATAAACCAATTTGCATAACAAAATTACATTACATGATGAAATCATTAAGCGATTTGCTTTTAGAAAAGCGATTGCAATATTTAAACATGTCAAATTATAATTTCGCACTTTCCGCAGTAAGGTCGATCTTAATTAGATTTACATTTATCAAACCAGATACTGCCTAAATTTCTAAAAGCTTTTTTCAATGTAAATAATGTTTTTTTTAATTTCACTTCTACGATGTGAAAACTGCTTCTTAATGATTAAGTTATTAAAATCCAAAATAGTGTCCAATCTTACTATGATTAATTATCCATCAACCAGTTTTGAGATGACATTTAACATGCACCATCTAAAATATAAATATAATTAGTGCCTCGTCAATATTAATTAAAAACTACATTGAAATAGTTTGCAGGTTTTTTTTGCAAACATTCGTTCACATAGAATGGCTTTTGAAATAAAGTTATATCCAGTTTTATTTGTTCTAAATGCAGGGATATGTATCTGATGTAATTCAATATTCTCGGAGTTACAAAAAAAAATTAATAACGCGAATACGTAGGGGATGTTAACAAAAAACGAAAGCTTCCACCTACAGACATATGAAAGCTCTAATTAATTTCTGTGTTATTTGCGTCGAACTTAATAATCAGCAAAAGTAAGCGGAGCCATTGAATGCGCAAGTAGCGGTAAAAATGTTAGTATAGAATGGATAACGGTAAATGAAGAACTGGTAAATTTAAATCGATTCTATCTTAATGATTATTCCATGTATGGAGTCGCAGTTGAAGATTGGTCTGGAGTGGCAGGTGTGCGACAACACAAGGTATTCTCCAAGGAATGTGCACCGGATTTAAAGCCGGTCAGTTTTTTCCTACTCGAAAAACGATTTGATGATTCCAGATTAACCTTTAGACCAGTGTTTCCCAACCTTTTTCTAAAATTTAAATGCACCCCTATGTAACATAAATATTTTTAAAGTTATACTTCTTTTAGGCGCTTTGAGAGTAAAATATTGGCACTGCTAACGAAAATTCGACAGTTGAAGTAAGAAAGTAAATTAATACTTGTGAATGGGGCTTAAAACCGAGTGTGCACGTTTGAGCTCAAAGTGGCACATTCCCGATCTCGGGAACCTCAAACCATAACCCCTTCATCAGTAAAAAAATTAATTGAAAATGATAACTAACCTTTTTTCAACTTTTGATCCTGCTACAAGAACCAATTTATCATTAAATTGATTAAGAACAATACTAGGATTCATTTTTCTGCCAAAAATATTCTGATTAATCCCCTCCCGAATTAATTGACTATGAATAAAAATTATTAATACCCTTCATGGTGAATTCAAAATTTTATTAAAAATTAATGAAATAAAAGGCTCGACATTAATTTTTGTATCCTTATTTTCACTAATCTTATTCAATAATTTCTTCGGATGATTCCCATATGTCTTCAGAAGAACTGGGCATATAGTATTAACTTTATATTTAGCTCTTCCTTTATGGGCAACTTTTATAATTTATGGTTGAATTAACCAAACTATTCACATATTTGCACATCTGGTGCCAGTAGGAACCCCCCCTGTATTAATACCATTTATAGTTTGTATTGAAACAGTAAGAAACATTATTCGTCCCGAGATCGGAAATGTGCCACTTTGAGCTCGAACGCGCACACTCGGTTTTAAGCACGATTGACACTAATTTTGGTAACGAAACAGTGGTAAATAATTTTTATCATTTCTTCTAACTCATACTTATGAGTTTATTGTATCTTTTCGCTCTCTCCCACTCATTGATATGGTAAAAATACGTTTTTCGAACATATAAGCAATATTTACTGAAATAAATTGAATTTGTTGATTTACAAAATTCAATAAATACGAGGGTGTGCGCATTCGAGCGAAAAGTGGCACATTTTCGAGCGAGGGAGGCAAATGAAGTGCGACGCGAAGCGGCGCGCTTTATTTTCCCGAGATCGGAATGTGCCACTTTAAGCTCGAACGCGCACACTCGGTTTTAAGCACGATTGACACTAATTTTGGTAACGAAGCAGTGGTAAATAATTTTTATCATTTCTTCTAACTCATACTTATGAGTTTGTTGTATCTTTTCGCTCTCTCCCACTCATTGATATGGAAAAATACGTTTTTCGAACATATAAGCAATATTTACTGAAATAAATTGAATTTGTTCATTGTAAAGAAAGTTTGATTTACAAAATTCAACAAATACGAGGATGTGCGCATTCGAGCGAAAAGTGGCACATTTCGAGCGAGGGAGGCAAATGAAGCGCGACGCGGAGCGGCGCGCTTCATTTTCCGAGATCGGAATGTGCCACTTTGAGCTCGAATGCGACACTCGGTTTTAAGCACGATTGACACTAATTTTGGTAACGAAGCAGTGGTAAATAATTTTTATCATTTCTTCTAACTCATACTTATGAGTTTATTGTATCTTTTCGCCTCTCCCACTCATTGATATGGTAAAAATACGTTTTCGAACATATAAGCAATATTTACTGAAATAAATTGAATTTGTTGATTGTAAAGAAAGTTTGATTTACAAAATTCAACAAATACGAGGATGTGCGCATTCGAGCGAAAAGTGGCACATTTCGAGCGAGGGAGGCAAATGAAGCGCGACGCGGAGCGGCGCGCTTCATTTTCCGAGATCGGAATGTGCCACTTTGAGCTCGAATGCGCACACTCGGTTTTAAGCACGATTGACACTAATTTTCGTAACGAAACAGTGGTAAATAATTTTTATCATTTCTTCTAACTCATACTTATGAGTTTATTGTATCTTTTCGCTCTCTCCCACTCATTGATATGGTAAAAATACGTTTTTCGAAGATATAAGCAATATTTACTGAAATAAATTGAATTTGTTGATTGTAAAGAAAGTTTGATTTACAAAATTCAATAAATACGAGAATGTGCGCATTCGAGCGAAAAGTGGCACATTTCCAAGCGAGGGAGGCAAATGAAGCGCGACGCGGAGCGGCGCGCTTCATTTTCCCGAGATCGGAATGTGCCACTTTGAGCTCGAATGCGCACACTCGGTTTTAAGCACGATTGACACTAATTTTGGTAACGAAACAGTGGTAAATAATTTTTATCATTTCTTCTAACTCATACTTATGAGTTTATTGTATCTTTTCGCTCTCTCCCACTCATTGATATGGTAAAAGTACGTTTTTCGAAGATATAAGCAATATTTACTGAAATAAATTGAATTTGTTGATTGTAAAGAAAGTTTGATTTACAAAATTCAATAAATACGAGAATGTGCGCATTCGAGCGAAAAGTGGCACATTTCCGAGCGAGGGAGGCAAATGAAGCGCGACGCGGAGCGGCGCGCTTCATTTTCCCGAGATCGGAATGTGCCACTTTGAGCTCGAATGCGCACACTCGGTTTTAAGCACGATTGACACTAATTTTGATAACGAAACAGTGGTAAATAATTTTTATCATTTCTTCTAACTCATACTTATGAGTTTATTGTATCTTTTCGCTCTCTCCCACTCATTGATATGGTAAAAATACGTTTTTCGAACATATAAGCGTTATTTACTGAAATAAATTGAATTTGTTGATTGTAAAGAAAGTTTGATTTACAAAATTCAACAAATACGAGGATGTGCGCATTCGAGCGAAAAGTGGCACATTTCGAGCGAGGGAGGCAAATGAAGCGCGACGCGGAGCGGCGCGCTTCATTTTCCCGAGATCGGAATGTGCCACTTTGAGCTCGAATGCGCACACTCGGTTTTAAGCACGATTGACACTAATTTTGGTAACGAAGCAGTGGTAAATAATTTTTATCATTTCTTCTAACTCATACTTATGAGTTTATTGTATCTTTTCGCTCTCTCCCACTCATTGATATGGTAAAAATACGTTTTTCGAACATATAAGCAATATTTACTGAAATAAATTGAATTTGTTGATTGTAAAGAAAGTTTGATTTACAAAATTCAACAAATACGAGGATGTGCGCATTCGAGCTTAAAGTGGCACATTTCCGAGCGAGGGAAGCAAATGAAGCGCGACGCGGAGCGGCGCGCTTCATTTTCCCGAGATCGGAATGTGCCACTTTGAGCTCGAATGCGCACACTCGGTTTTAAGCGCGATTCACAATAATTAATTTACTTTCTAAATAAGTGTAACTAAATAGCGCATGACAAGTTTGTTTAACAAGTCGTGTTTTATTGTTTTTACAAATTTTATTGCTGACTGGACGAGAACGGGCGAAGGTCGGCTAACCGGCGTACCTGCCCTATACGGTTCTGCTAATTTTAGTACCACACATTGATCATTGACTTTTCTATCGTCTTTTCCTAAATAAGCAAATGCATTGATAGAATAATTTATTTTCGTATCCAGTGCAAGCCAGAATTTTAATCCAAATATTTTAACCATGTACAGTAGACCCGCGGTAATCCGGCTCCTGGCTCATCGGGCACCCTTTGTGGTACACAACACTCTTCCCTACTAATATTTTGGCAATAATTACAAAAACACAATAACATAAGAAAATAAAAACGTAAACTGGTCAGATGAGCGGTGCAACGGTTCCATGGCTAAAAAGAAAGGAGAGCAACGTACCCAAACCAAACTCTCGAGCAAAAAGTGGCCGTTTTCCCGCAACCAAATCGCACAATTTTTTTTAAGGGATGCGCACTAACGTGGCTTTTGTAAACCGCCGAGCTAGAGCAAATTGAAGCGAAGGTGTTAGGCGAGGTTAAGCCACAATAGTCGGTTAGTTACAGTTAATCGCCCTGATTAGCTTTTATGGAAAGCTGTTTAGCAAATTGATTCTCTATGCAAACTAGAACTGGTACATAGGATCGCAATTGGTTTTCGCTTATTGCCTTCACTTCTGTGCACCGAGTACCTAAATCATAATTTAGACGTATAAAATATGAATTTAACGGGTGCGATAGTGCTATAAATTAATAAAGCGTTGCATTGTGTCCTAAGTGCTGTAATAAACCGGAACGGGCAATATGTGTTTCATGTAAAGCGTTTTCCTTTGGGGACAAACTAATAACATTTATCCTGTTTAGTTGGGATTGCGGTTGCAGAATGGGAACTTGGCGAAGCATAAGAATTATTAGGCGTGCGCACGTTGAAAAAATTTAATTTATAACCTATTAAAACGAGTTCACTTTCGAGCCACGAAATTTTTACGTTATTTACGAGTCCACTTAGACATCACATCCCGGTTCCGAACCCCCACGCCTCCGACTCTATATTTCTTCGATGCAGAAAGCTAAACAATATACAAGTTAAATTACTTCAAAACTTCGAAGAAGTAAAGGCGTAGAGGTACCTACATACATAATAACATAGGTACGAGCCTGCGAGAACGTTTTAGTACCTTGCATAAATAAATCGTTTTGCGGAAATAAATCACCGACAAGTCGGGCTTATCTTCGCCGATATTTGAACAAAACTATTACAGTATTAATTTGCGAAGTACTGAAACTAAATCCCGAGAGATTTTGATAACGGTTTGTTTGAATTATGTTAGTAGTGGAGCGGTCGGGAGCACTGTAAATACTTTATAATCCTATTGAGACCCTTTCCGGAGCCTTTGATGATAGAAAGCCAACGGTTTTAAGTCGCCGAAACGATTTGCTGCAAGTAAATTGCATTAAATGGCGACTTTAAAGGCGCACCGTGTTTGTAACTTTTTCCGTTTTTGCGAAATTGCATTTGTAAAAAATTCAATGGTAAGTACGGATGCGCGCTTTGTACCGATATTAAAGAACTAAACGTAAGTTGTGGCGTTGTAGGGAACAATGTGGATTGTGCTTTACTGTTTAGCCAACAATAAAATAAGTTTGTAGGGAGAAGATGAGTGGCAAAATTAATTCTACTGTAAACTAAAACCTTTACGTTCACCTGAATGCGATTTTAGCGCTGGGATTTAAAGTGGAAGATGATAAACTGGGTACAGTGAAACCTCTCTTGAACGGACAGTCGCGGGACCAACGATTTTGTCCGTTGTGGAGGGGTGTCCGCCCGAGGAGCGGTGTTAAAAAAAATGAGTAATTGGAAAATAGATCGAATATAGATCTAATTAAAAATTATTATTATATGTGTTATATACATAGATACAAAGAATTAAAAAATAAAATAGAAAATAAATGAAATACGTCAAAACTAATTTAATAACTTGCTAATATTTAATATTAATTATCTTTAAAAAAAGAAGTAATTTTTGTTTGTTTTTTAGCTTTAGAACCTACAATTGCCTTCTCATGAAGCGCCAACAATTCGCAAATTAAATTTAACTAAACTTCCTGGAAGGTTTTAATGTAAGGCGAGTTTTCTATTTACGGGTAGATAAAAGAACTTGTTTTATAAATAAGAAATACGCCAAAGTAACAAAACGAATCCTCAAAATCAATTTACAGGAGACTAGTGTTGTAGTGCATAATGGAACAAAGATATTTTAATCCTTCAGAGCATAAAACGACGTTTTTTCAATTTTATGGCTATCTAAGCGTCCGATTAAGAGAGGTAAATATGTTTCTTGGTAAGCATAATTAGGCAGTCCGTGTCCGTTGAGGAGAGATGTCCGTTAAGAGAGGTTTTACTGTATAAGAACAAATTATACTTTTAAAAACCTACAATTTTAATATTTTTATAATCCCTTCAGTTCTCGAGCAATTTTAATAAGCATAGAAGTAAATAGTAATTGCTAACAACTAAATAAATATTTTCGCCACGTGTGCGGAAAGCGAGAGATTTCGGTGGACTTGGCAACATTGTTTAAGAAGTTCTTCATCAGAGGAATGTGCACGTTGGAATACTAAAAAACGCCCAATGTCTAATTATTAAATCAAAGCACCGTTGTTTAAACAGTTTGTCGTTAGATGGCACCAGAAGTTCAGGTTTTCATTACAGCAACTCAAAGAAAATTCTTTCTTTTTAGAAAACACATAGTATCTATAAATAAACAATTATTAAGCACCAAAATAGCAGTCTTCGCAAAATTTGTAAATTAGATATTTTGGATATTGATAGCTTCCAAATAATATACGAAATAAATTAATTTGTCTTTTGATAGAGATCCGGGATTTTTTAAATTATTTTTTGGGTCTTTATTAAACACCAATAAACAATAATAAAGCATCAAAACGTCTCTTTTTGCAAATTTTGAAAATTACATGTTTTGGACTTTGAAGCTTTACAATTCTAATACGAAAAAAATTATTTTCTCTTTTGATAGCTATCCAGGATTTTTTAAATTATTTTTCCGGTGTTAAATAACTATAAATAAAGAATTATTAAGCACCAAAATGGCAGTCTTCGCAAATTTTGAGAACTACACATTTTGGATTTTGATGTCTTGCAAATCTTATAGGAAATAAATTAATTTGTCTTTTGATAGAGATCCGGGATTTTTTAAATTATTTTTTGCGTCTTTATTAAACACCAATAAACAATAATAAAGCATCAAAAGGTGGCTTTTTGCAAATTTTGAAAATTACATGTTTTGGACTTTGAAGCTTTACAATTCTAATACGAAAAAAATTATTTTCTCTTTTGATAGATATCCAGGATTTTTTTAATTATTTTTTCGGTGTTAGGTAACTATAAATAAACAATTATTAAGCACCAAAATGGCAGTCTTCGCAAATTTTGGGAACTACATATTTTGGATTTTGATGTCTTGCAAATCTTATACGAAATAAATTAATTTCTCTTTTGATAGAGATCCGGGATTTTTTTAATTATTTTTTGGGTCTTTATTAAACACCAATAAACAATAAAAAAGCATCAAAACGTCTCTTTTTGCAAATTTTAAAAATTACATGTTTTGGACTTTGAAGCTTTACAATTCTAATACGAAAAAAATTATTTTTTCTTTTGATAGCTATCCAGGATTTTTTAAATTATTTTTCCGGTGTTAAATAACTATAAATAAAGAATTATTAAGCACCAAAATGGCAGTCTTCGCAAATTTTGAGAACTACACATTTTGGATTTTGATGTCTTGCAAATCTTATAGGAAATAAATTAATTTGTCTTTTGATAGAGATCCGGGATTTTTTAAATTATTTTTTGCGTCTTTATTAAACACCAATAAACAATAATAAAGCATCAAAAGGTGGCTTTTTGCAAATTTTGAAAATTACATGTTTTGGACTTTGAAGCTTTACAATTCTAATACGAAAAAAATTATTTTCTCCTTTGATAGCTATCCAAGATTTTTTTAATTATTTGTCCGGTGTTAAGTATGTATAAATAAACAATTATTAAGCACCAAAATGGCAGTCTTCGCAAATTTTGAGAACTACATATTTTGGATTTTGATGTCTTGCAAATCTTATACGAAATAAATTAATTTCTCTTTTGATAGAGATCCGGGATTTTTTTAATTATTTTTTGGGTTTTTATTAAACACCAATAAACAATAAAAAAGCATCAAAAGGTCTCTTTTTGCAAATTTCGAAAATTACATGTTTTGGACTTCGCAGGTTTACAATTCTACGACAGTATGAAGTTAGCAATCTAAGAAAGTAAATTAATTATTGTGAATCACGCCTAAAACCGAGTGTGCACATTCGAGCTCAAAGTGGCACATTTCCGATCTCGGGAAAATGTGCCACTTTTCGCTCGAACGCGCACAACCTCGTATTTATTGAATTTATTCATATCAATTTTTTCTTGTCGTTATATTGAATATGGTCACGACAAAGAAATGTAACTTCTAAACTATTTTCAATTGTAATTTAGACTTTTTGAGTTTGGGATCCATGTAAGGTTTTCGAAAATTTAATTACTCTATTTTTTACATTAGTTCAAATTGCATTTGGAGGCACTTGTATTTGCAAAAAAAATAAAACCGGAAATAAACCGAAAGATCTTCGATCAATGTTTTGTTTAGAAACTTAAAAAACAATCAAAACCTGTAGAATTTTACATAGAATAACTTTTTATAGTGTGAAAGCTCGAGCATTATACCTATTAAAAATAAAACGAAATGTTACTACTGAGAACTTTTTCACTAGTTGAAAATTGACCGGAAAGCTCGTACCCCGGTTAATATTTACCCTGTACGTTTTTTTTTTACTATTTGATTAAATGATTCTCTTTTTCACAGCAGTAAATTAATTTTAAACAAAATTTAATCCAATCTACCAATCTCTTTTGATTTTTAAATCTTTTTACTAGTTGAAATACAAAGAGTAAGCCTCGGTCCCAAATTTCCCAACAAAACATTTTGAAACTAAATTTATGGGATTTTCTTTTTGGAGTATTAAAAAAAAATAAACAAACTAAGCAAAAAAAAACTGCAGCCATAGATGAATGGACTTTAGATAAACTCTGGAATTTATATGAAAGCTAAGAATAGTAGGAGACAAGATAACTTTTTTCTAGTAGTCCTCAATACACCAACAAACTTCATAAATCTTTCAACAAACAAATGTCTTGAGCTCGCAGTTTTTTGTGTACTTAAAAAATAAGCTCAACATTAAATCAATTGACTAAATTAGTACAAATATTTTTGCTGACTTTACATTTAATTATTTTTAATTGATTTCTTATCCGCATTCCTCATCTATTGCTCCAGCTTAATGCAACCCAAATATTATCATTTCCAAGATTAAAGTTGTATGTCTTATGATGTTACTTATTTTGAAGATAAAAGTGGAAGAGGATTCGTTTTAACAATGCGTTTGTCTGCGACGGAAACGAGCGCACAGTTCCATAGAAACTTTTAATTTTGCAACTGAAACTTGCAACAAAGCTCTTATAAAAGTTGAATGCACCTGAAGAGCATGTGAATGCTATCGGAAGCGAATCGATGCGACTGCAAAGACGTTCCGGTGACTGATTTGAGTCGATACTTCAGAGCTCAGGACGATTCTCTACAAAATCGTGTTTTGCAAATGCATTTGTCAAGTTGCACGCAAAAAGTTCAGTTAAATGCAAGATGCGAGGATCAAGTTCAAATCTTTTACATGTCCATACCAATAGGTACTCCGACACGTTAAAATGATTCCGAATAATTAACTAATAGAAAACAGCACATTGTCAAGGACAAACAAATTGTTTAATTAAATTTGTTAAAAAAAATCGATTTCTTTAACGCGAATTGAGATTTTTTGATATGGCTCAGGTGAGAGACCCAATACCCGATCAGGACCCAATATCCGATCGAAATATTAGTTTTATTTATTGTCGTTGAATTAGTAATTAAAAAGGGCCGTTTTAGACTACACAATTTCTTGTACAAGATGGCGTTCTACTTTTTATATAATATTTTAATCAATAATCAACAAATTAACATTGCGCCCTATACTTATTTTGCATGTATCTTATGTAGAAAAGACCCAGAATTCCGAATCGGTTTCGCTTTTAACGATTGCATCGAAAATGAGAACGCTACTATTGTTTTTGTGAGACAAGGGGTATTTTTTTTAATTTATTAGTTTTATCGAAAATTTTATTTTAGAACATGAGCACCAGGAAATGACACCGGCTATAGTTGCTAGGGGTACGTAAGAACATCCCCTAGCAATATAAACCAATTCTATTTTTTTCATTTTTTGCCAAAAAAACATGGACTAAATTTTCACGTGTTGCACGTAAAAATCACGTGCAACACCCATCTTTTTTTTAATAACGTGTTCTCAAAGCTCTGAAATAGCACGCCTATGGTTGCTTAGGCCTATCCGAAGCCAAAAAGGCTGCCAAATCCGAATCTGAATAGTTTTTAACGATCCGTCCACAAATAACGGCGCTACAATTTTTTTAAAGTTCAAAATTGGCCAAAAACGAGCGCCAAAAATCGCAATTTTTAATATTCGAACAATTAACGTCGCACCCTATACATATTTTACATGTATCTTATGTAAAAAAGCCTCATGATTCCGAATCCGTGTCGTTTGTAATGATTGGATAGAAAATAAGGGCGCTACGATTTTTTTTGTGAGACAGGGGGTATTGGGTCTCTAACCTCACATTTCATTAAATTAGAATGCTCTAGTGCCATTTGTATAAAATTGAAGACGTGTTTTTTGCGAAACAACTAAATTGCGATTTTATTAAAATCAATTTCAATGTGTAAAAGATTATTTACGAGCCACAACGCAAAGCATTAAAATTCCACTTTTATGAGTGTATATTAATTATTGACGCGGCCCTGCATCATTTTTTCTGCGAGCGCCTGTACACATAAATTTCGCGAAAAAGAGCGCAATTAAGGGCCGGCTGATTGATAATTGCAATTTCGCCCGATACTGTGCCCGTCTCTCATGGTTTATTTAAACACTTCAAATTTCAGTACACGTATTTTGCTTTCAGGAAGGAGCCACGACAAATCGTTCACATTATTCCGGCTCGGTCAGCGTTCCTCGTCGGGGGTGAAAGCGTTCGCCGAAACGGGGAGGTCCGATATTTTGGAAGAACAAAGTCAAGGCGAAGGTGGCATCTACGACGAGTTCAATGCGCCGCCGATATCAACCGGAGTTGGACGCACCGAAGCAGAATTTTTTGTTGACGGCAACCACTCGAGGGTAAATAAGTAATAACTACAAAACAAAATCGATCCGGCTTTTCGTTCTATATGTATTTTTTTGAAGTTGTACTTCTTTCGGCGCGCCGAGGATGAAATTTTAGCGCGGCCGACGAAAATTCGACGGTACGAAGTTGGTCGTCTCGGAAAGGCGATTAATTGTTGTGAATCGGGCTTTAAAGTCGAGTGTGCGCGTTCGAGCTCAAAGTGGCACATTTCCGAGCGAGGGAAAATGAAGCGCGCCGCTCCGCGTCGCGCTTCATTTGCCTCCCTCGCTCGGAAATGTGCCACTTTTCGCTCGAATGCGCACATCTTCGTATTTATTGGATTTGTCTATTTTATCCTACGCTCGTTCGATCATAAATTTCAATTTAATTTAATAAATATCGATTTTATGTGCAAAAAAAGAATTTACCATAGCAATGAGTGGAAAGGAGCGAAAAGATACGGCAATCTCGTCGATGCAAGTGAGAGGAAACGATTAAAGTTTATTTAACTCATTTTTCGTCTAATTTATTGGTCTAAATTGTTGTGAATCGTGCTTAAAACCGAGTGTGCACGTTCGAGCTCAAAGTGGCACATTCCGATCTCGGGAAAATGAAGCGCGCCGCTCCGCGTCGCGCTTCATTTGCTTCCCTCGCTCGGAAATGTGCCACTTTTCGCTCGAACGCGCACATCTTCGTTTTATTGGATTTTTCGCACTAATTTTCACACTTCCAAATCGAAAATTTATTATAGTACAATATACTACAGTAGCTATAGCTCTTTTTTTTGTTAAATTTGTTTAAATGTAGCATTAAATCAAAATTTTAGTGCCAAGAAGAAGTACGGCCCTGCAATTGAAAATTAAATTGTAGGAGATAATTTATTTATTCTTGTTAATTATTTTTCCGCTTCGTTCCGCCAAATATATCGGTTTTTTTGGTTTTCCATTCGGTTCTCAGGGATTAATTTAGAATCCAAACTAATATTATTACTTTTGCTTTTTAAAAATTCAAAGTGGAAGGAGAATAATGACAGTGAAGCATTGCGAAAATCAAAAATGGTTCCTTTGGAAGGAACCAATCTTTAAAGCCAAACTTATCTTAATGGTCAAAAATGAAAATGGCCGAAAGCAATAAATTTTCCTTGGGGCTTGATTTATGGACAGTTATTGCCCATCCGTCCGTCAAAAAAGGCCATCATTGCTATTTTATGTGTTGCTTTATTGAGGTGTGATTGACAGCTGTCAGAAGTTAGGAGATTTATTTATTTCTTCCATTTAAATGTGAAAAATAAAATATTTTCCCTTTAATTTTTGAGTTGTGATCCGACGGGAATTAAATTGCAGTGACTATAGGGCTTTTTTATAATTTGTTCAAATATAGTAACAAATCAAAATTTTAATTCCAAGTACAAATACGGCCCAGCAATTTCAAATTAAATCTTTATAGATAATGTATTGATTCTTGTCAATTACTCTTTCGGTTTTCGTTCCCCCAAATATACCGGTTTTTTCGGTTTTGGATTCAGTTCCCCGCGTTTAATTTCGAATCCAAACTAAAATTATAACTTTTGCTATTTAAAACTTGAGTTTCTTGCAAAATAAAAGCAAAGTGGAAGGAGAAAAATGTCAGTGAAGAATTGGAAAATCAAAAATGGTTCCTTTGAAGGAACCAATCTCTAAAGCCAAACTTATCTTAATGGCCAAAATGCAAATGGCCGAAAGCAATAAATTTTCCTTGGGGCTTGATTTATGGACAGTTATTGCCTTTCCGTTCGTCAAAAAAGGCCATCATTGCTATTTTATGTGTTGCTTTATTGAGGTGTGATTGACAGCTGTCAGAAGTTGGGAGATTTATTTATTTCTTCATTTAAATGTGAAATATAAAATATTTTCCCTTTAATTTTTGAGTTGTGATCCGACGGGAATTAAATTGCAGTGACTATAGGGCTTTTTTATAATTTGTTCAAATATAGTAACAAATCAAAATTTTAATTCCAAGTACAAATACGGCCCAGCAATTTCAAATTAAATCTTTATAGATAATGTATTGATTCTTGTCAATTACTCTTTCGGTTTTCGTTCCCCAAATATACCGATTTTTCGGTTTTCGATTCAGTTCCCGCGTTTAATTTCGAATCCAAACTAAAATTATAACTTTTGCTATTTAAAACTTGAGTTTCTTGCAAAATAAAAGCAAAGTGGAAGGAGAAAAATGTCAGTGAAGAATTGGAAAAATCAAAAATGGTTCCTTTGCAAGGAACCAATCTCTAAAGCCAAACTTATCGTAATGGCCAAAAATGCAAATGGCCGAAAGCAATAAATTTTCCTTGGGGCTTGATTTATGGACAGTTATTGCCCATCCGTCCGTCAAAAAAGGCCATCATTGCTATTTTATGTGTTGCTTTATTGAGGTGTGATCGACAGCTGTCAGAAGTTGGGAGATTTATTTATTTCTTCATTTAAATGTGAAATATAAAATATTTTCCCTTTAATTTTTGAGTTGTGATCCGACGGGAATTAAATTGCAGTGACTATAGGGCTTTTTTATAATTTGTTCAAATATAGTAACAAATCAAAATTTTAATTCCAAGTACAAATACGGCCCAGCAATTTCAAATTAAATCTTTATAGATAATGTATTGATTCTTGTCAATTACTCTTTCGGTTTTCGTTCCCCCAAATATACCGGTTTTTTCGGTTTTGGATTCAGTTCCCCGCGTTTAATTTCGAATCCAAACTAAAATTATAACTTTTGCTATTTAAAACTTGAGTTTCTTGCAAAATAAAAGCAAAGTGGAAGGAGAAAAATGTCAGTGAAGAATTGGAAAAATCAAAAATGGTTCCTTTGCAAGGAACCAATCTCTAAAGCCAAACTTATCGTAATGGCCAAAAATGCAAATGGCCGAAAGCAATAAATTTTCCTTGGGGCTTGATTTATGGACAGTTATTGCCCATCCGTCCGTCAAAAAAGGCCATCATTGCTATTTTATGTGTTGCTTTATTGAGGTGTGATCGACAGCTGTCAGAAGTTGGGAGATTTATTTATTTCTTCATTTAAATGTGAAATATAAAATATTTTCCTTTAATTTTTGAGTTGTGATCCGACGGGAATTAAATTGCAGTGACTATAGGGCCTTTTTTATAATTTGTTCAAATATAGTAACAAATCAAAATTTTAATTCCAAGTACAAATAAGCTCCAGCAATTTCAAATTAAACCTCTATAGATAATGTATTGATTCTTGTCAATTACTTTTTCGGTTTTTGTTCTTCAAATATACCGATTTTTTCGGTTTTCGATTCAGTTCCCCGCGATTAATTTCGAATCCAAACCAAAATTATATCTTTTGCTATTTAAAACTGGAGTTTCTTGCAAAATAAAAGCAAAGTGGAAGGAGAAAAATGTCAGTGAAGAATTGGAAAAATCAAAAATGGTTCCTTTGCAAGGAACCAATCTCTAAAGCCAAACTTATCTTAATGGCCAAAAATGCAAATGGCCGAAAGCAATAAATTTTCCTTGGGGCTTGATTTATGGACAGTTATTGCCCATCCGTCCGTCAAAAAAGGCCATTATTGCTATTTTATGTGTCTTTATTGAGGTGTTGATTGACAGCTGTCAATAGTTTGGAGATTTATTTATTTCTGCCTTTTAAATATGAAAAATAAAATAATCTCCCTTTAATTTTTGTGTTGCCATCCGACGGGAATTAAATTGCAGTGACTGTAGGGCCTTTTTTTATTAAATTTGTTTAAATATAGCAACAGATCAAAATTTTAATTTCAAGTACAAATGTGGCCCAGCAATTTAAAATTAAACGTCTATAGATAATTTATTTATTCTTGTCAATTATTCTTTCGGTTTTCGTCCCCCCCAAAGATACCGATTTTTTCGGTTTTCGATTCAGTTCCCGCGATTAATTTCCAATCAAATCAAAATTATATCTTTTGCTATTTAAAACTGGAGTTTCTTGCAAAATAAAAACAAAGTGGAAGGAGAAAAATGAGAGTGAAGAATTGTGAAAATCAAAAATGGTTCCTTTGGAAGGAACCAATCTTGAAAGCCAAACTTATCTTAATGGCCAAAAATGCAAATGGCCGAAAGCAATAAATTTTCCTTGGGGCTTGATTTATGGACAGTTTTTGCCCATCTGTCAGTCAAAAAAGGCCATCATTGCTATTTTATGTGTCTTTATCGAGGTGTTGATTGACAGCTGTCAAGAGTTACCAGATTTATTTATTTCTTCCATTTAAATGTGAAAAATAAAATATTGCCCTTTAACTTTTGCGTTGTGATCCGACGGGAATTAAATTGCAGTGATAGCCACTGCAATTTAAAAGGGCTATAGCACCCCTTTTTTATTAAATTTTTTTTTAAATATACCAACAAATCAAAATTTATTTACATTAATTTTTACAGTTGATTATATTTGATTTTGGCGCGCAAAAGAAGTACAACTTCCGAGGCACCGGTTCCTTTTTGTTGCCGTATCCATCGATCGCGGGAGCATTTTAAATGATATCGATACTTGAAAGGGCAACCGAACGCCAAGACATATCTGAAGTGACACGAAAGCGTGTCCGGCGTGCAGATGGTCAATGGCATCACGCACGGAATGCCCTCATTACTTATCCGCTTTGGAAGGGCCGCTCTCCCAATCTTTGTTAGCTTAATTGATTGCCGTATTCTTGAAGAGTTTTTGCGTGAAGAAGTGCACTCTTCGTATAAAACTTTATCTCGGTTTATATGGCCCGCACTAATTAATTAAACGTTCGTTTAGAAAATGTAAAGTAAACACCGTACACCTTTCATCCGAATAGTCTTTATAATAAATAAGAATTTTTTTTAGTGAGAAAAGAGTGATGTGTAAGCAACACTGGTAAAAAGTACACATCAATCAAGTAATTCAATATATTAGTTGCTCTTAATTTGTTGTTCTTCGATTAGAAGAAGAAAAAGGCGCTTCTAATCATCTTATTTTGTAAATTTTTGTAAAATCGCAAAGATTTACAAAAAACGCATAGATAATAATTGCAACACTCTTCAAAAATAAGTTTAAATTGGGAGCTTTATAAAAAACTGCAACCAATGCTTTAAAAAAGCTAACATAGATTGTTTTTTTAATCAAAACAATTCAATCCAACTTCGTAAATAGCGCTTAATAAAATATTAAGAAAAACAACAATGAATGACAGCTTCCCAACTTTAGATAAATAAAATGTACACCTTGTAAATATGAGTAACGTTTCAAAATTTGAAAAAAAGCGAGGAAACCACCATAGAGTGAAAAAAGAGACGAAAATGTAAAAAGACTCACCGGAAGATGACTAAACTCGAAGGTTCCAAAAGCTGGAAAAATCCACCAAACGTCCCTTTATAGATTTCTTCACAATGGGGTTTTCTAATCGTCCACATCCTCCTTTGCCCTTCATCTTTATCCGAAAACACAGTCCCAAATCGATGTGCATCTGAAAGAAAAGAACGTGTTGGTAAATTAATTCAAAAAGTTGAAGGTACAGTGGACACTCGATTATCCGGACTAATTAATGTTGCAGCTCATCCGGATAATTGAAAAAAAAACAATTTTACCTTGTTAGGTATTTATTTACAAAAAAATCGAAACAAATAAGTATTAATTATAAAATCAACAGTAAAAAATACCAAATAAAATCATAAAATGTTTAGATAAAATTAAAAGTAAATTGATCATTGTTAATCGTGGCGAAAGTGGAGTGACATTCGAGCTCAAAGTGGCACATTCCGATCTCGGAATGAAGCGCGCCGCCCGCGTCGCGCTTCATTTGCCTCCCTCGCTCGGAAATGTGCCACTTTTCGCTCGAATGCGCACATCCTCGTATTTATGAAATTTATTTATATTTAAATCAGTTACGCCAAAAAAGTATTTGTTTCAAGTATTTTTTTGAATTAAATTGCCCCCCATTTTCGCTTTCATTTTTATTTTTGGGAATTGGAGGGAGTAGTTCTATTATGTATTTTAGAACAGCAGTTTCCAAACTTTGTTTTGTAGGTTATGTATAAATACAGTCGAAATCCGACATCAAGTTATCCAAAAAAACACAAAAATTGACTTTTGAAAATCCCGCTGTAAATGTGCCACTGTGATTTGCTCATTTTTGATTCACTACAATGGCCGCCAATTAATTAGCCAATCAGATAGAATTCATTATTTCGTAACTATAGTTACATTAGAAATATTTGAAATTTGAATCATATTGTATATTTATAAACATATTTAAAAAAAAGAATACAAAAAACCTTTTTTTAAATAAACAAGAGTAATACGCATATCAAATGAAAAGCGTTTTAACAAGAAAAAACGAACGCGGTTGACAATCCGGATAATCGCGAATCCGTATAACTGAGGTCCGGATAATCGAGGTTTTACTGTACTAGAAAATATATTTGCAAACCTCCAACATCAATTAACCTATACTATACAATTTGGAAACAGAAACCTATTAGAGTTAAAATCCAAATTCTTTTTGAAATTATTTAAAGCATTGCAATTACAAAAATTTTGAAGGGCTTTAAATCACTACAGAAAATAATAAAAACTAAACTAACTCGCAGCAAACAGCTTCTTCCCGGATTCTTATTTCTAACGATGGCCTTTTAATTAATGGAGTAAAAATTAAGTATTTTAAGCTGTTATTGAACACATATTCACTTCGAGTAAACAGACGCACAACTGACTAATTTTCGAAACACAAAGCAAACCATATGTTAGGTAAAAACTGATTAAGTTTTATCGGCGACCCGACCTTTTCTGTTATCGAAAGCAAGGCCTTGATTAAATCATGTCTTACAACCGACTTTCAAAAATCCATAATAATTTTTGGTTTTGCTGTTATAAACAATTAAAACACAGGTAACCCCTTATTTAACAAAACGAAGACTGTACATCCCCAGTCTCTTTTAATTAAAACTTGGATGTAATTATTGCAAAAAGAATTAATTGTTTATATGGGTATAACTGTTTATTAGGGTGTCCGTTATTTCCCAAATTGATTTTTTTCTGCTGCCGCCCCATAAATTTTTGGTTTTTTCCTTAAAAAAAAATATCCATCCCAAAAAGAACTCTTAGTTTTCAAATTAAACCGTGCTGAAAGCTTGTTACATTTCCTATTTAAATACCATGGGAATTTCGGACTTTATGCATTTAATTTTTTTGCTCTGAAAAAAATAATAATACGGCATTGACTATATATATTTTTATAGAGAATTGGGCGCTCTACAAAAAAGGTCTCTTATGATTTTTTGATAATTTCACTCCTTCGAAAGTTATTCAAGATTAAAGTCGGGTCCATGGTTAATTTTATAATTTTTATGATTCTCTTTACTTTCAAGAACCATTTGTGGTACTTGAATGCTGAAATTGCTGCTTTGGCTTTTTTTGATCCGAATGTGTCATCTCCCATAGAACGTAAAACGATTAAAGCATTAAAAACTAATGAAGATTTAGATTTCGATTGCCTTAAACCAGGGGTCGGCAACCTGTGGCTCCGGGGCCGCATGCGGCTCTTTTAAAAAAGTTTGTGGCTTCCTGAATATTAAATATTTCTGTATAAAACCATCTCAAAATTTAGATGCAATCTTTTTAGCGGCTTTTCCATGTTTTTATTTTTTTTATTCAATATAGATTTGGTTCTTTGTCACTGAAATAAATCTTTATTTAATATTATTTCCAATGTATTGTTTACGTTATTGTAGCTATTAAGCTTTTTTAATTATTATAGATTAGTGGAATGATTTTATTAAAAAGAATTGTAGCAAAACTTGAAAACTGTGATATTCACTATGAACAAAACTTTAATTTTAAATAACTTTCGAAAGAGTGAAATTATGAGAAAATCATAAAAGACCTTTTTTGTAGAGCGTTTAATTATCTATAAAATACGTCTTGGTCATTGCCGTATTGTTATTTGTTTCAGAGAAAAAAAATTAAATGCAAAAATCTGAAATTTCCATGTTATTTAAATGGGAAATGTAACATGCTTTCGGCACAGTTTAATTTAAAAACGGAGAGTTTTTTTTGGGATGGATGTTTTTTTTAGGGAAAAAACTATAAATTATTGGGGCGACAGCAAAAAAAAAATCAACTTGGGAAATAACGGACACCCTACCGTTTATAATTCAAATTTTTTAAATTTTGTAACCTCCCCATTATAACTCGAAGAATAACAAAGATATAAACAATCAAAATTTTTTTAAAAATAATATCAAACATTCTTAAAGTAATCGTGGGTCTAATTGTTGCAAAAACAACAATTGTATATATATGTATAACAGCTACAAATCCAAATCTTTTAAATTTTGCAACCCCATCATTGTTATAACAAAGATATAAACACTGAAAGAAAATAAATAGATTTTAACACAACATATTAATTTGTTCTTAATTAGTATTTGCTATTTGCTCAATATATTGAGTTTGTTTGTATTGATCGACTTTTATTCTACATTAAATTAAATAGTGCCCTTTTTCCTTTGTATCGGGCCTAAATATATTGTTTTCCTACCAATTTCTTAGCAGGGACCTTTTAAAAAGAGAGGTGTCCGTTAATAGAGGTTTTACTGTTGTACATAGTCTTTTGAAAACGCCATCTCATGTGTAAATCAAGAAATAAGTGTCAGTTGTATTACTCATAGATTAATATTAATTAGTATAAATTAATTATCTTTCTTGATAATATTCACACGTCACTCTCGAATTTGAAAAAGTGTGTGAAATTCCAAAAAAAATGGTAATCCATTGATTTCTGTCATTAAAGAGCAATTTATCTCCAAACAGCAAGCTGCTTAATTTAATATCACACGCTTATATTTTACAACGGAAGCTTAATGAAGATCTTCGCTTAATTAAACCATAACTATTGCATTAAAGTATATCGTAAATTAATTAATAACGGGGTTAACAGGTGTTGTTAATCTAAATCCATGCTACGGCACAGACAACGATAATTAATTTTGATAAACTGCCAATGTAGAATTCGAACGGTCGTTCCAGGTCTCGCTCATGTCTCGCATAGTACCTTCGCCAGATTGGTTCATCGGGATAGACGCTTTCGACCTGTGCGTAAATGGTAATTGGTTGGACAGCATCACCGTAGAGGTAAGAAATTGCGAGACGTTCTCGGAACCCTGTTTCTAGTTATGCGGTCTCTCCAGGTGGATCCTATCGACGCGGGAACGGATAATGGCTTCACATTTACCGCTCCCAACTGGCCGACCGAGCCCCAGGGGGTGGCATATCGCATCACGGCTCACTACCCCGCACATCCGGCCGGCTCGTTTTTCTACCCCTATCTCAAACGCCTTCCTCCCATCGCCACCTTCCAGTTCCTCAAGGTAATGTATACAATGACGTAGTGCTCGCTTTTTTTTTTGACGCCGCACCCTTATTCAGATCAAAGAATACGAGCTCACCGAGGTCTTTCATCACGAAGAGGATGACCAGAAATACGAAGTGCTAAAAATGGAACATTTGACGCAGAACACCATAAACGTCTTGAATGGAAATAGCGATATCGAGGCGGCCATTGAGGAAGAGCGCGAGGAACAGGAAATACATAAACGACCGCATACCAATCCTCGCTTTCAGCAATTCATTCCTCTGCCTTCTACGGCCACCACGAATAATATTTTGCATTACAAAAATTTCACCAACGATAGGTATCTTAATACGATGTAAGTAAACAGGAGGAAGTTATACTTCTTTTGGCGGTTGAGGGTCGAATTTTAGCACAGCTAACAAATGTTGTACAGTTAAACTTTATTGTATTCAACGCCCTCTATACCACTTATAGTGATCGAGCTATTCCAAGAGACAAAATCTGGTACTGCATAGTTGAAAGAAAATTCAAGGTTGATCTTGGTGAGGTCTCTTGGAATAGCTCGATCACTATAAGTGGTTTAGAGGGTGTTGAATAGAATATAGTTTAACTGTACAGTATGAAGTTAGGCGTCTAAGAAAGTAAATGAATTATTGTGAATAGTGCTTAAAACCGAATGCGCACATTCGAGCTCAAAGTGGCACATTCCGATCTCGGGAAAATGAAGCGCGCCGCTCCGCGTCGCGCTTCATTTGCCTCCCTCGCTCGGAAATGTGCCACTTTTCGCTCGAATGCGCACATCTTCGTTTTTATTAGATTTGTGTACCTTATCCCTAACTCTTTCACATCAAAAAGTTTTGTAAATACCGATTTTATGTTGAAAAAATATATTTACTATAGCAATGAGTGGAAGGGAGCGAAAAGATACGACAATCTCGTCAGTGCGAGCGAGAGGGAACGATTTAAATTGTTTAATTAATTTTTCGGCCCAAATTATTGTGATTGGTGCTTAAAACCGAGTGCGCACATTCGAGCTCAAAGTGGCACATTCCGATCTCGGGAAAATGAAGCGCGCCGCTCCGCGTCGCGCTTCATTTGCCTCCCTCGCTCGGAAATGTGCCACTTTTCGCTCGAATGCGCGCATCGTTGTTTTATTGACTTTTTTATAGTAATCTTCTGCTTTTCAAAGCATTGAAAAGTAACGATAGTGCATTTAAATTAATTTTTTGATTTGAATGAGCAAATTAATGTACCCAAATGGAATTGGTAAGTGGCGGTTGCTGCTACGCCATCTCGTGGTTGATAGTGGCCTTAGTCAAAATGGGTTGCATCTCACAATCAGTATAGCAATCATCTCTAAGTATTAAATATAATAAACAAAATGTTTTTACTGCTGAATGAAGTTTTAAATTTTTTATACTGTACACCAAGTATGTTTATTAGTTTGAGTAGTGGTAAATTACCTTTTTTTAGATATGTTCTGCCCTTCGAATTAGAATCTGTACAAATCAAATTTAATACTTATGATCAATTAGTTATTTCCTAAAATAAATTATAAATTAATTTAAAAAAAAAGAATTAATGCCAATTATTTCATGTAATGTAGGCTAGAAGCACCGGTTTTGGGACACCATACCAGTTGTGGACATTTTCCACTTTATTTTGACATATGAAAAATATAAGAACGATTCATGCTGCTATAAGTGTAATTAACGTATTTTTTTCCTAATTTACAAGTTACTCAAGTGTTTAAAACGTGTCCAAAGCCGGTACTTTTACCCTGGTCACATTTTTGAAAATGTAAGTAGCATCTTGCATATATTTCGTTAGTTTTTTTCCAATTTTTGAAGCAGATTTCTATTTTTTCGTAAGAACCACTTTATAAAGTTATTCAAAAATGTTTTGCACCTACACAAAATATTGATTTTGGAAAGTTACGAAAACGATCTTCTAGATTTTTGCTTTACTATTGCAAACTTATACACAGCAATAAATTTTACTCTTCGATTCTCTAGAAGAAATTCCTCGCTTCAGAATTATCAATAATTGTTTCCATTAGGAGTCATTATTTTAATTAAATGACTAATTATTTTAGTTTAAAATAATATAAACAAAAACCGCGTGACAACTGTATAAAAACTTAACATCTGACCCATTTTGACTGGTTCTAATTGAAAGCCTTAGCAATAAATACGAAGATGTGCCACTTTGAGCTCGAATGTGCGCAAACCGGCTTTAAGCACGATTAACAATAATTTGCACTCAATAGGATAAACCGCCCAGTATGTGACCACATACCAGTGAATGACTGTTACGATAAAGAACGTTTATAACAATTAAAACGGTTTATTACTATTATTTTACATCAAAATACCCATTGATACAACAAATGGGTCATTCACTGGGCGTTTTACCCTACAAATGAACTACAAGGGCAATTTGTTTATAACAAACAAACTCTTTTTCGTACTGCATACTGCCCAACTCTTACATTATAAAAAATAGACATGATCCATTCGTGGTCTTAGTAGATTTTGAGACCAAAAACAATTATTCAAAGTGCTTTAAATATTATTTTCGTGCTATAGCATTTTAGATAAATTTAAAAGACTTTTGTGCTCAAAATTTACAGGTGTAACTGACTGTTGCAAATTGTTATAGATGTTTGAAAGACTCATGAACATTGCGCGAGGGCCCAAAACACGCCGGGTTGCTCTTTCTACACAAGAAACTACCTACTCTTCAACCTAGAAACATTCGCTTTAATATGGGTTTATTTTTATCCTTGTTCTCGTGGCGTGAAGATCTTGCATAGTGGTTTATTTATATTTCTTCTTTCGATTTGTTTCCTTGGCTTGACGTTTATTTAAAAACAATCTGTCTTTTTCAAGACAATTACATTTTAACTTCAGTATAACTTTTTGATTGGGGTAGTATATTTTCACCACTCGTCTTCTTTCCTGATTTATAACTCCTCCTTCGCGCATTAACGTAGTCATGAGTCTTTCAAACATCTATAGTTCCATACCATATGCAAATTAGTGTTGAATTCACGAAACAACTCATCCATATCACATTTAATAGATGGAACCAAACCGTATTGATCGGATGTCGGGGCAATTTTTAACTTGCAATTGATTTCATCACGAACAACATTTTTCTAACAGTGGCGCGCGCGCGGGGCCAATTTTTGTTGCAGAAATCAACGAGACGACTCGATCCCGGTGACGTTAGCCGCGGTGCCCGCGGTGATGCCGCGCGGCGACAAAAACGCCATCATGAACAGCATAGCAGACTCGTATCGTGCGCATCCGAAAGAAAAACACCACAAAAAGTACAGGAAACCGAGGAAGAACATCAAGAAGATTCGTAAGTTGCTCGTCTCTTTCTTGGTGGACGGCACCACAAGGGTTTCTAATGATTTTAGGGCCACCTCGCGATTGCAGGGTGAGCGACTGGTCGCCATGGAGCGCGTGCAGCAAATCTTGCGGAATCGGCGAAATGACACGGCGCCGCGAGGTGATGAAACATGCAAGGCGCGGAGGGCAGCTTTGTCCGCCTCTTCTGGAGACGAAGTGGTGCGGGTCGGCGCGTTCGTGCAACAGGGGATACTTCAACTGGTAGAAGAACACGTCTTCGGCTGCGAATGATGTGCATTAAAGGAAGAGCGGACTTTTTCAGTATTGTATTTTAAAAAGTAAGATAAGAACTAAGATGCACTGAGGCGTTTGTGATCGGCGCCAGGCGTTCTTCCTGGCATCTTCGACCTCTCCCCTCCAACCCCTGCGTATAGGTAGAAGCAGTCCGACATCACCGTAACTATTTTTACTGAGCTATTTTTAGGCAAAGACAATCTAAAAAAAATGTAATTAATAAGGCATGGATGCCCGGCGTTTGAATATTCATACACGTCCGAAATTTTGAATCGTTCTTTGTTGAATTTCCTGTACAAAACGTTTGTAAAAGTAAAATAACAAATTGTCGCATAAAGTACGTGTGTGATAATAGCCTGTACTAATAAAAAAAAATGTTCATACAATAAAATAACATACTTAATAACTGGCACATGCATTTTTGCTGGTTAAATGAGTGTTTTAGGATTTTGTAAATATAATATAGGATTAGGAGTAAATGCATAGCCGAAAATGTCAATAAAATTTTTATCTAAGATTTGTAATGATGATTTTGTGTAGCGTTTTCATATCTTCTGTATCATGTGAGGCTGACTATTGCTCATCATCGACGCGAATTTATTACACGACATGTTCTTAAAGAGTTATGCAGTGCAACAAGTGTATGTATAATTGTACTAATTATATTATTTAATATTTAATTATTTATCATGATTCTTGGTATGTAACCAATAAATTAAAATAAATGTTATATTTACGTATCGGCTCGCTTCATTTTATTTCCGTTTCAGGTCTGCTCGTTTGTTGTGATTTTGTGTAAGTCGAGGATCCTGGAGTGCCCCCAAGAGAAAAACAGGAACCTGGTAAGTAAAAATAACAGTATATTTTATTTCAAAGGATTAATGTGCGTTTACTATAGTTTATGATTTCTAATTAATATTTATTTATTATTTTTGCAGGCATTGCATGCTTTAATCGATTCGTCGTACAAAGAAAAGGTGCTTTTTATCAAAACTATTCGTGGGCTCCCAGAATTATGTGTCACCAATAATGTACTTAAATAATTCATGCAATTTTTATAAATAATTTGATTATTTAACCTTCCGTGGGGTATAACTAACATGAGCAATTCTTTTTGTGGTAAAAGGGCACGTTTGGTAATCGTGCTTAAAACCGAGTGTGCACATTCGAGCTCAAAGTGGCACATTCCGATCTCGGGAAAATGAAGCGCGCCGCTCCGCGTCGCGCTTCATTTGCCTCCCTCGCTCGGAAATGTGCCACTTTTCGCTCGGATGCGCACATCATCGTATTCATTGAATTATATAAATCAAACTTTCTTTCCGATCAACACATTTAATTTAGTTCAATCAATATATCGATTATATGTTGGAAAAATGTATTTTTACCATAGCAATGAGTGGGAGAGAGCGAAAAGATACGATAATCTTGTCAATGCAAGTGAGAGGAACGATTAAAATTATTCAATTAATATTTCGTGTGATTGATTGGTCTAAATTATTGCGAATCATTAAGAAATTGCCGTGAAATTAATTTATACAGTCGAACCTCGATAAGTCGAAGTTGAAAAGACAGCAAAAATAATCCGTCATATCAAAAACTCGAGTTATCAAAAGAAGTTCAGTTAAATACTTCCGTATATATGTATATATATCATTCATTTTTTATAGAAAATAACCAAAATTGATCTACAATTTTTAACATTATTTGTTTTTATTAAGACTCTAAAAATATAGTTATTTACATTTTATTTACTGTTAAATTGAAACTAATCTAAAATTGTCTTTTGCTTCATTGCTCCAAAATGTTATGTTTCTACAAATTTTTCCAATGATCTTACCGATAATAATATATCTGTAGGAACATCTTCTTGAGCACATAGGAATAGAGAAATAGTATCTATTGCATTGTAAACTTGAGTTGTTGAAGAAATGTTTACTGTAACATCTGTATCACTTTCATATTTACTTTCACTTTCACAGTTTTTCTTATTTTCTTCTAGCACTTTACTTATAATGCTTTCATCGCTAGGGATTTCAGCAACTTCCAAATCTTTATCAACGTGGACATTTGTCATTTGTATCTTCAGCAGCTACAATTAGGTCTCTGTTTTTAAAATGGTTGATAAAGTGTTTGCGGAATACCAAAATCTTTAGCTATATCCTTTTTCTTTTGAGCCCACGTTCCACTTCTTTTATAAGATTAATTTTCTCCCTTATGGTTAAACTTTTAATTTTCGTTTACACTCCATGTTAATACGTAAATAATTTTAGAAAAGTATTAAACTTTTTAGATTTTCTGTTATACTCTGTTACAAACTATAAAGAACGTAAAACACATTTGTTAGTCTTCTTAGTCGACGAATAACTAGCAAATTGAAAACTAAAATGCAAAAATAGTTTCTTTTTTTGTAAAATAAACGGTAAAACCATCTCAAAAATTTATAACTGTTCATAAGGCATTTAAACATAAATTAGTTTTAAATCCAATTGAAGTGCCGCCGTCAAAACATTCTTGTAGTATAAACCTTTTATTCGTAGTTAACAATAGAGCTTTTAAAGCATCAATAACACCAAACCAAGCCGTCGTTAATCCTCTCTCAGGTAGAGAAATTTTTAGAAAAGTTGTAAAATTTAATTTCGAGTCATCGACCTATTTACTAATGGAAACTTGAATTTAATAAATTGTAAAACATTTCGACTAATTAAATAATTCGATTTATTCAATTTCGAGTTATTGACATAAAAATATTAACGTTGAGATAGGCAAATCCTAGGGAAACTGGTTCAAGTTTGAGCTATCAAAAATTCGGCTTATCGGCGTTCGACTTATGGAAGTTCGACTGTACAATTTAATTTCACGGCAATTTCTTAATGATTTGCACTAATTTAGACCAATAAATTACACGAAAAATTAATTGAATAATTTTAATCGTTCCCTCTTACTTGTAATGACAAGATTATCATATCTACTCGCTCCCTTTCACTCATTGCTATGGTAAATACATTTTTTTAATATAAAATTGATATTTACTAAATTAAATTAAAATTTTTGATTTAAAAGAGCGCACAGTAAATCATACTAATGTAATAAACACGATGATGTGCGCATTCGAGCGAAAAGTGGCACATTTCCGAGCGAGGGAGGCAAATGAAGCGCGACGCGGAGCGGCGCGCTTCATTTTCCCGAGATCGGAATGTGCCACTTTGAGCTCGAATGTGCACACTCGGTTTTAAAGCTAGATTACCAAACGTCCTTTTTAACAAAAAAATTGTTCACGTTAGTTATACCCCACCTAGTTTTTTAATCGAATAAAAGATGAGAAGACATGATATTATACAATATATGGAAGTTCGACTGTATTTATCTTTAAATCTTATGAATTGTTAAAATAATAACCGAGATAGCCACATTACCGTAGATTACCATACATTATATTTATTTAAATTTTAAAATCCCAACTATTAGTCTGCATAGTGGATTATAAAATTGCAGGTACAACTCGGGCAGCTTAGCTCCACTGTCATTTTGCTAATCCAACAAGCCAGCATAAAATGCAAATTGCGTCCAGATATAATTAAACATTGTAATGCGAATCGTAGTGACTAAACTAAATCTGTCCGTCGAGCATTCGCAGTTCGCAATAAAACGGCAACGATTTCTAAAATTATTGCCGGCCCCATCACATCATAATAATTTGCGAGGAATGCTGATCTAATAATCTTAAGAGAATTCCGCATTCGATATCTATACACGAACTTTATATCGGCGCTTCGATTCGGTTATTGTATAAATCTAGTTGTTTAATATTGATAGAATCCTTATATTCCCTTTCATTCGATTCAATCTATGTTTGTAACTTTGAACCGCACGATATACATTGCGGAGGATATCAAAAGGAACCTCGGGGCACTTTCAAACGCTATTTTACTTTATAGTTCGGTTTCTGAAGCTTTTGTCGTACCGGAGGCCTCTTATCTTCAACACGCACTGGTCCCCCCATTAAGCCTTTCTCAGCCCTCTTCTCTGTATTGTCATTATTAGATTAAGCAAATTCAATATACCAATATAGCATAAGACGCTTTCTGAAGGGTGAATGGTTATTATAGATTGTTCGATTTAAGTCTGAAGCTTTTAAGACCTAAAATACCCAATTCGCTTTTTTTTTATAGGAGAAACGTCCCATTTGCTTGGACCCTTTCTTCAAACCAAATCGGTCTTATTATTAGAGGCATCAAAGAGGTGGCCGAAGGTGCTTTTCGGATTTTACTTTGCAGCATCTATAAATTTACTTTAATTAATATTGCTAATAACACTATTATTCAAAGTTGAATTAACAAAAACAATATCCATATAAAAAATTGCTTCTTTTTGTTCCTCCAAAGTGCTAAAGATAATATTAGAAATAAAAGTTATAATTTCTTTTCTTTTGCTCACCCCTTATTTATTTTTTAATTTTAAATAAAAACATGAATGCTTAATTGATTAATTATTTTGGTAGTTAGGTTTTATACATTATTTTGAAAGAATGTTATAATTAAATTGTGTGACCTTTGTTCACGCAAATGACTGGTTTGATATCAGGTATAGCTCGAAGCACGTTTTTTAAAAATGATAACTAGGCTGTTTATTAACACTTTCGAATTTGCCTTTGTGAATCATTTGTGTGCATAACATCGAAACGAAGTAGTAGTGCAATGAAGACCTTTTTGGTGTACTAATAAAAATAATAACTTTAATTATAGGTCAGTAATAATAATAAGTAATAGTGTTTATAAAGGAATTATTAAATATGTAATTAGGTAATATTACTTTATAAAGTTACTTAGACATCTTTTTGGGTAAGTGTTTTATATTTTTCTGTTGGCAATTTTATTTCTGGGGGTCTCCGAGCCTTAAAGTATTTTTCTAAATTGGCATTGTTGGACCACATTACAGTGGAGTCCCTTTTTAACGATTGGTAATTTATTTTTACCTTAAAATAAAGATTAATAGTTGCTTTATAATTACAAAATCGTTATTTTGCAATAAAGAGCAAATCATTTATAAGGAGCTTGTATAACAACTTAAATTATTTATTTATATAAGGGATTTTGTTTATAACCTTTGTAATTACAAGATTCTTACAAAACATATCAATTTCTCATAGGCAAATGAAGGTTAAATAATAATTATATAAATATTGCGAATACACCCCTGTGGGCTACCTAGAATTTTTTAATAATTTTTTTACTTTATTGTAAACTGTTTTAGATCTTTTTTAGAAATAATTTTACCGGGATAAACGATTTTCAAATATTGAGTTATTTGGTATTGGATTTAAATCATATTTTTTAATAAGAAGGGTCTTTATTTTGCAATGAAAGGTCAATTACTTCTGAGGAGCTTGTATAACAATTTAAATTAATTATTTATACACGGGTTTTTGTTTATAACTATTATCATTAAGCAGTTCTTGTAAAAATAATACAATTCTTATAGGCAAACGAAGGCAAAATAATAATTACATAAATATTGCGAATACGCTCCTGTTGGGCTACCTAAAATTATTTAAATATTTTTCTAGTTTACTGAGAGCAATTATAGATCTTTTTTATAACTAATTTCAACCGGTTAAACGATTTTCAAATATTGAGTTATCTGGTATTAGATTGAAATCATATTTTTTAATAGCAAGAGTCTTTATTTTGCAATGCAGGGTCAATTACTTCTAAAGAGCTTATATAACAATTTAAATTAATTATTTATGCAGGGGTTTTTGTTTATAACTATTATAATTAATCAGTTCTTGTAAAAATAATACAATTCTTATAGGCAAATGAAGGCCAAATAATAATTACATAAATGTTGCGAATACGCCCCTGTTGGGCTACCTGAAATTATTTAAATATTTTTCTAGTTTACTGTGAGCCATTATAGATTTTTTTTATAACTAATTTCAACCGATTAAACGATTTTCAAAAATTGAGTTATTTGGTATTAGATTTAACTCATATTTTTTAATACGAAGAGTCTTTATTTTGCAATGAAAGGTCAATTATTTTTGAGAAGCTTGTATAACAACTTAAATTAATTATTTATACACGGGTTTTGGTTTATAACTAGTATAATTAAGCAGTTCTTGTAAAAATAATATAACTCTTACAGGCAAACGAAGGCAAAATAATAATTACATAAATATTGCGAATACGCCCCTGTTGGGCTACCTGGAATTATTTAAATATTTTTATAGTTTACTGTGAGCAATTATAGATCTTTTTTAGAACTAATTTCAACCGGTTAAACGATTTTCAAAAATTGAGTTCTTTGGTGTTAGATGGAAATCATATTTTTTAATAGGAAGAGTCTTTATTTTGCAATGAAGGGTCAATTACTTCTAAGAAGCTTGTATAACAATTTAAATTAATTATTTATACACGGGTTTTTGTTTATAACTATTATCATTAAGCAGTTCTTGTAAAAATAATACAATTCTTATAGGCAAACGAAGGCAAAATAATAATTACATAAATATTGCGAATACGCTCCTGTTGGGCTACCTAAAATTATTTAAATATTTTTCTAGTATACTGTGAGCAATTATAGATATTTTTTATAACTAATTTCAACCGGTTAAACGATTTTCAAAAATTGAGTTCTTTGGTATTAGATGGAAATCATATTTTCTGATGGGAAATATTATTACTTTGCACTAAATGACCATTTACTTATAATAATTGTCTAACAACTTGAATTATATATTTATAAAGAGGGTTTTGTTTATAACTTTTCTAATTAAGCAGTTCTTCTGAAAATAATACAATTCTCATAGGTAAATGAAGACAAAATAATTATTATATAAATATTGCCAATACACTCCTGTTGAAATGTTTAAGTTTATTTTCTAGTTTATTCTAGATCGTTTTTATAAATAACTTTAAACGGATAAACGATTTGTAAAAATCAAGTTCTTTGGTATTTGTTAGTTTATGAATATACCAAAATATATAGCAGTCATAACAAACATTATAAAGCTTTAAATTTCCTGTAAACACAGTTCTAAAAAATTCTTCCCCAATAACGATTCATCGTGCCATCGATTTTTTATCATATTGAAAAAAACAACCAAAACACATGCAGAAGTATGCCCGGCATTGGACAGAAAAATTCCAGTACAACGTGTTTGCAGGTTGCATACTCGATACCGATTTCGCTTTTAGCCAAAAGTAAAGCCTGAAAAAGAATTCTTGACGGGGTCTCAAAAACAAAGCCCACAAGTGGCATAAAAAACATATCAAAACGATTTTGCCTTTTTATAACCCCCAAATTTAAATAATTACTTAGGCTACTTAAAAAACCATTGACCATTGACAAGTTTTTAAAAGCTTTTCAAACGGAAAATTGCCAACATTAAATACCAGCAAAGTGTCTCATAAATTTTCAGTCGCATTGTGTAATTTCCTAATCGTTTCTCGCTTCCATGAGTCACGGCTTCAACGAGCTGACTCTTACTGATAATAGCTTTAATACGATTTCTATTATTAGTGTATTTAACAAACAGATTTGTACTATGGCGAGATGATTAATATTTAATTTAAGTCCTATTTTATTTGGTCGACAAACCGACCCATAAATTACTAGTTCTACGCCATCGCCACAAATTAAATGCGCTCTGGGCTCGCCTTATAATAGAATTTATTAAAAGTGAGATTCGAAAGTACTTTGATGATGTTATACGTGCGAGTTAGAAGAAACAATCACTTAAGTTAATGCATTTCATCGATTCCCCGACAAAATGAATTTAATATAAATATCTCCCGACTTCAATGCTGCAGGAGCGCGCTATCTCAGCATTCCGCTACAAAATTGAATTTTACTCATAATAAATGGAGCTGTGAAAGCTCTGCAAAAGGCGGCACCTGCAAGAAAACAATGAAGATTCCTAAGGAAATATCATCTTTTTATTACTTCCCAAATAATGGGCTTATTGGCTTTGATAAAAATTTATGGACTCGAACTTTACGTTGAATACAGAAAACCAACTTATTAGCGCGCCCCCTTCAATTACACTGGCACACAAAAAAAGAAAAGCGGTCAGTACTTTTGACCAGACCCACCTAGGTTTATGTATTTCGATGCTCTGAATCCGAATTTGAGGTCGGTTTACCTAATATACCTCTAAAATTTTGAGTACATTGCAAAAAACTACGATTTTTAGCCAATTGAAGCAGTTTTTTGCAATTTACTCAAAATTTTGGGGATGTTCGGGCCAAACAGACTTCGGATTTGGATTCAGCGCATGAAAATACATAGTCCTAGGTGGGTCTGGTCAAAAGTACTGACCACTTTTCTTTTTTTGTGTGCCAGTGTTATTGTCCTTAAGGCGGCCACAAGCCAAAACAGGTGCGCAACGCAGGTGCGACAAATAAGCTTCGAATTATGAAAAAGAAAGTTTTGACGAATTTTTATTATGCCTGTCCATTTAAACAGTGTGAAATGCGAGCGAGGCATGCATTTAAATGTTTGGATTCGGCGGTCCCGAAACGATTTTATCGTGCTTTTGCATTTCGGCGGCAAGGACAAGCGGGCGTCTCGACGCACTCGATTTCGCCTGGGAAATCAGGCAGGAAGAGATTGACGAGATTCCGATTTCGAGCTCGTGGGAAAACCAATATGAATAGAAAGCTCGCCCGACGGTCAGTGCATCTAATTCTTTAAATAATGTAGCTCCCGATTTATTTAAAGTTAAAATTTATTTTTAGATAGTTTACTTTCCTTTCTTACATTTGTGAAAAAATGTGTGCGATGGGTGGGAAAACTGTTGATCTATTTTTTTTTTGTTATCTAATTTATTAGTTATTACTATACCATTGAAGGAATGCTATGTTATTAAGAATAATTTAAACTAGGCTTGCACAGATTTTTAGTAAAAAATTATTGAGTAAAAATAAAATATGAAATTGTCTTTTCATGAATCATGATACATTCAATCTATCTCTATATTTTATTCAACTTTGTAATTGTTTAATAATTAAATTGTGTGAACTTATTTTAAGTTATATTTAATAACTTTAATAATAATATTAACTTTAGTAATAATAATAATAATAACTCTCAACTTTGTAATCAAAAATTATATAACCAAAATATTGTAGAAACCTGTAATGTCGCTCATTCAGATAACCCTACTAACAAAGTCTACTTTTTAAAAAACTTAAGCATAATGTAATTTGTGGCCTAGCGTAGACTTGGAACCCGCATTTAGGAAACTTTAAGCTAATAACTAAATCAGTGGTTTCCAACTATACATATATTACTGTGCCTCTATTAAAAAATTCCCCACTGTACTTATTGCCCGATTTACACAGTAAAGACTATTACATATATGTAGATACTAGTGATGAGCAAAGCAAGACCAAGACCAAGACTGTAATAGTCTTGGTATCGGTCTTGGTCTTGCTGATCCGGTCTTGGTCTTGTTCTTGCACAAATGTTTCTAGTCTTGGTCTTGCTTATTCCATCTTGGTCTTGGTCTTGGTCTTGGTCTTGCATATTCAGTCTTGGTTTCAACCATTTAGCGAATTTTGGCGAATTGTTCAGATTTTTTATAGGTATAAAATAAAAATTATGTACAATTTATATCTAATTCATAAAACTTTATTTTACTACAATCGAATAATATCAAAAAGTAATCTTATATATTGAGTTTAATCATTTCTACTTCTTCACTCATTTTGAAATTGTTTCTGTTTAAATAGAAAAGACACTACACTTACACTTACCGAAATATAATTCAATTTATAGGTAAAAGTCAATAAGAAAGTATACAATATGCAAAGATTTTGGAATTATTATTATTTATAAATAAATTCGAAAATATATTTTACCCATATAACAATTATCTTAAATACTGAAATTTTCTGTCAAACATGCGAGTTCGTCAGGACTTTTAAAAGAAATAGTGTCGATAGTTGTGACAGTTATGAAACCTCGAGAACTTATTCTTCCTCCAACGCATAAATTGACCCGTTAGCAAAAAAAATTGTACAAGGTACTTGAAAGGAGTGAAAATCTTGAAAAAAATTAGTTTGTCTCTATATTTCAACCATGTGTTATGCAGACATAGGAACAAAGAACTCTTAACTCCGAGGACATTCTTGTAAATTCCTGTTGTCAAACAGTGGTAAAGTTTCTTTATATTTAGTGTTAAAATCTAGTAAAGCAAATTGAAAATTTCTACTACAAAAAATGTTTTGTTCCAAGAAAAGAATATATTAAAGTTGCTTCAAATAGTTTTACTCATAAATCCACCGGAAGTAATAATTTATGGTTTAGTCTTGCGTATTTGGTCTTGGTCTTGCATACTCGGTCTTGGTCTTGTTCGTTCGGTCTTGGTCTTGGTCTTGCTAGCATAGAGACAGTCTTGGTCTTGGTCTTGCAAAACTGCCAGACCAAGACCAAGACCAATTTTGCTCATCACTGGTAGATACGTATTTTCTACTATGTTTAAAAATTAGATTTGTATCAAAACGCGTCGTAATAACGCAATATTTTTACAACACCGCAATTTTTGATTTTAACTTCGATACGTATGTCGCGAACCAAATAAATACGAAAGTCGAGGACCGCCTGTAATACGTCATTTTCAGCTCGAACGTACACACTCGGTTTTAAGCGCGATTCACAACAATTTAGACCAATAAATTAGACGAAAAATTAGTTAAATAAACTTCAATCGTTTCCTCTCACTTGCATCGACGAGATTGCCGTATCTTTTCGCTCCCTTCCACTCATTGATATGGTAAAAACGTTTTTTGAACATAAAATCGACATTTACTGAACTAAATTGAAATTTATGATCGAACGAGCGTAGGATAAAAAACACAAATTCAATAAATATGAAGATGTGCGCATTCGAGCGAAAAGTGGCACATTTCCGAGCGAGGGAAGCAAATGAAGCGCGACGCGGAGCGGCGCGCTTCATTTTCCCGAGATCGGAATGTGCCACTTTGAGCTCGAATGTGCACACTCGGTTTTAAGCATGATTCACAACATTTTAGACCAATAAATTGGACGAATAATTAATTAAATAAACTTTAATCGTTTCCTCTCACTTGCCTCGACGAGATTGCCATATCTTTTCGCTCCCTTCCACTCATTGATATGTTAAAAACGTTTTTGAACATAAAATCAATATTTACTGAACTAAATTGAAATTTATGATTGAACGGGCGTAGGATAAAATAGACAAACTCAATAAATACGAAGATGTGCGCATTCGAGCGAAAAGTGGCACATTTCCGAGCGAGGGAGGCAAATGAAGCGCGACGCGGAGCGGCGCGCTTCATTTTCCCGAGATCGGAATGTGCCACTTTGAGCTCGAATGTGCACACTGGTTTTAAGCACAATTCACAACAATTAACCCACTTTCTGAAACGGCCAACTTCAACTATACGCGCGCATTTTCTGTTGCTTGCCCCAACTTCACTCTCAGCGCGCCAAAAGAAGTACAACTTCAAACAAAATCGAAATAAAACATGTTTACAAGTGGAGTTATGTGCACCATGCATAAAATAAAACAGTCGTCGACATGGTCGGGCGTGAATCGAGATGGTAATCGTATTCCGCGCGACTAAAGGTGCTTTGTGTAGCGTGTCCTTTCTTGGTACTTTGTTTTGCGCCCTATCAAGACTAACCTCAGTCCGATCGCACCCTTGAGGACGAAATGTATACAATTCGGATACTTGGTTTCCGACACCAGCTTGTATATGTAGATGTTACCGCAGAGAATAGCAAATTACGTTCTCGCCCAATAACAAAAGAATATTTTAAAAGTTAAAACGATAAATTTTTCGCCCATTAAATATTTACAACCCTATCGAATCGGACGTTCAATAAGAAATTTTGCTCGTACCCGCTGGAAATCGTAAAAAAACTAATATAAGATGTGGTCATGATTTCTCAATAAGAACTAAATAACTTTTTTAAAGGTCCATTCACCATGCATTTGTCAGTTAAATTATAAATACAAACGATAGAAGAGAAAAATGAAATAGGCAAGCAAATATCAAATAAAACAACTCTGCCATTCTTCAAAGGGCATCGTTCCTTTTGCAAATAGACGACAAGAATTTATTTTGCTCGCCGTAAAAAAAATCAACCCTTTGTCTACTTTTTAATTAAAGGTATACGACAATAATACTTTATTAGAAGCACTCCTGTTTAAGTGTATGTCTTGGGAAATAAAGAGAATCTAGAAGTTTACCCATTTCACTTAATGTTGCAATAAACATTATTGTGCATTTTAAGCGGAAGTGTAAAAGACAACGCGAGGTTTATTCTTTTGAATTTTAAGCAGCCTCTTTTTAGTATATATGCAAATGTGTTCTTTGTATTGTCGGTCCTACTAATGCTGTGTTGCGAAGAAAATACAGTAATGAAATCATTTGTGCCTTGCCTCTTGCTAAAATTTCTTAGTTGTCACTTTTAGCTATTCTGTGCTAGCTTTACAGTGTCAGAATATAAATTCCTTTTATTGTCAAACGAAAAAGTGCCGTTTTCGATAAAATGCGATTAAATCTTTGCATATCTTGAGAGAAATGCAGCATCTTTGATTTGCATTCTTTAAGGAAGCACGCCACTGAGATGCAGTCAACAAATTACTGACTTTTATCATTGCTTTTATTGTTATTGATTTAATCTAAATATATGTTATTAAACATTTAAACTATGTGTACACAATTTTTTATTATAAGGTAAAGAATTAAAATATGACTGCACCTATACTTCCTCTTCTTTATGTTTGGCTTTAATACAGTTGTTATCGACTGCTCTCTTCTTCTTCTTCTTTTTCTTCTGTTGTAAACCATTTCTAGAAGTATATTATAATCACGTTGCACTATGGATCTGAATTCGATGTTGAATATGTCCACATCATTTTAATTAAGATCCATCCTCCTCCTCCTCCTCAATTTTCAGTCCTTAGACTGGTTTGTCGTTGCGATCCATTCTTCTCTATTCCCCGCTTTTTTTTCCATTTCTTGCTAGTTTTTACTTCCTGTGTCTTCAATTATTTGTTTGATATAACTCGGTCGTGGTCTTCCTCTAGGGTTTTTCCCTCTTCCTTTGCTTCTATTATTGTTTTCAGTAATCCTTCTCTCGTAAAGCATGTCCTATCATTTGGCCTCTTCTTTTTTTGATATGTTTCCTTTTTTTTCTTTCCTCATCCATTAGTGCTAACACTGCTTCGTTGGTTTTACTTTCCATCCAGCTGATTCTTAGAGCTCTCCTATAGCACCACATTTCGAATGCCTCTAGCTTTCTTCTATCGTTTTTGCTTATTGTCTATCCATCTATCCATCCATCCATAAAGTTCTTAATGGATTGAATACCCATACAGATTAAGAAAAAAAATTGTTATTTTTCTTCAGACCAGATGGACAGATGAGAATGGTAATTCGCACTGTAACATGACAATTATTACCATTTCTACATGATACTTATGACAATTTACTGACTTACCATTAACTTGTTTCACAACAAAGAAATCTAAACGTATCCATTAATTTAAATTAGATTATTTGTTGAATAAGTGTGCTAACTATTCAATTAAAGTCAATTTTCTTCATCGACCACCATAATTTACTCTGATACTTTGTTTAATATTTTTTAATAAAAAAAGTTGTATAAATACAGTTCAAAGCATCATCAACAATATATTTTTTCTTCAATATTACACATAACAAATACAATTTCTTTTATTTGGTTGTTTTTTGACCCATCACAATGGTGCGCTTCTCTTATTGGAAAATCATCAAGACCGAACATAAAAGATTATGTGTAGAAGCTTGGAACCATCAGCTTCCTCAAAGACTTCATAAAAATTTAAAATTACTTCTCGATCGATCAAACAACTCAATCGTCCCATCATTGTTAGAGTAGATGGGGGGCGTCCCCGAATTAGACACCGAAAAAAAAAGTGCGAAAGGCATCAAACCATTAAAACCGATGCCCGCACTTTTTTTATTTATCGCTGGCGAAACGTGAGCCATTTGAACTGTGCGTTTATAAGTGATAAAAAATAATGAAACTGTCAGAGAGGTGGGATTTTTAAATAATCTAACAGGAAAATAGCGTATTAACATTTATCACACAATATAAAAAAGGATTTGCAAAATGATTTATTATCCTTTCTAATGGTGAACGCTGTCGCCGTAATTGAATGGTGTTTTTGTTGTCGGGAATTAGCATTTTCGCCAGAGAAGGGGGATAAATCGCTGTCGAAACAGGCTAATTGATTCATTATTAGTGGAGGTTCAATCCAATGGGGAAATAAATCTAAAGCTATAGAGGTGCATTCACAAAGTAATTGATTAATACCTTATAAATAATAATGGAGCTATTTAATTTCAGTTCTTAGCCTGCTTTCAGCCCCCCACAAAATCGCTGTCCTTACCATTCGGAAATATCGGAGAGAAATAAGAATAAAAGGGAAATTCTATTATTAAGTAACAGTATAATGCTGTACACACAAAAAGCAAGAACGAAAAACATTTTAAAACTGAAAACAGATGATGGAAGAAGTAGGTAAGAGCTTTAGATAGCAATAAAAGTTGCCCCGCTGGCAATGCAAGTGTCGACTGGAAGCGTCGAAGTGAAAAGTACTATAAAAAAGATATTTGAAAGACAACCACGGCTCCAACTCCATAAATCTGAAAGGACTGGGGGTGTACACACAACTATTCTATTAAAAATTGATCAAGGCGCTCGAGATTTATGTACACAGATCTATTTACTTTGTACTTAGCTTTTTAAACGTGTCTCCTTTCTTCTGTATTTGCTCACAGAAAATATTAATACTCCAATTAGAGTATAAAGGAATCTTGTAAATCACTTTTCAATTAAAGTTTTCCGATTGCACGGCACTGGATGCGTTTGCGGATGGACTTAATAAAAGAAAAAGGGCAATCAGAATCGTTTAATAAGAACTAAGCATGTATGGGATTCTAGCAAAAGCGTTGTCTGTACGAAAGCAATTTCAAGGAAACCAAGTCTAACCAAGTGCGTAGGATCGCAAAAGGCAGATAGATCATTTACGGTTGAAAGTAAAGGAATTTAGTCTGATTCGATTTATTTTGCACGCTAACGTTTTCACGACGATTTTTCTTATTCGCTTTTGGTTTCACTCGACTGAATTTTTTAGCTTCAAAGTAGGTCGTAAATTGAATTTTATACTTTTTCAATTATCGAATCAATACTACACAACAATCGATCTATTTTCGGTCGCTTATCGCTCAGGTTTTTGAATGCTTCGTCTTTTCGTATTTGTCTTGCAAGCATCTCCGAGTTATTGTTTTATCTAGTTTGGAATTAGCTTTAAAAGTGCTTGAACAAATCTTGCAGTCGGTTTTTGTACAATACATACACTACATTGGAGGTGTATGAGTGGTTTTGTGTTGTACTTTTCATTATTTTATGTAAGTGAATTGTTATTTGAACTAATCGGTTTTTCTTTTTAAGGTTCTATGTATGTTGTTTTTAAGTTTTGCAATATTTAAGCAATTCTATAAGGATATTGCATAGTAAATAGTTTCTTCTAAATTATTTCAATAGGTATTTTTTCTACTTATAGATTCAGATGGGTGTGAGATGAAGATAACAGTCAAAGGAAAAGCAATCCTGGTACGGACCCTGGGCACGTGTCCCTGCTGTATAAGAAATCATAACTAAAATAATTAAGGCATGGATTATAAGGATACACTTGGTGTATATTTAAATACCAAAAATCGTGTAAGTAATATGTACTAGCAATGCTACTAAATCTGAATATTATTAACTAATCAAATTATTTATAAAAAAGGCATGAATTATTTAAGTACAGTCGAACTTCCATAAGTCGAACGCCGATAAGCCGAATTTTTGATAGCTCGAACCAGTTTCCCTAAGACTTGCCTATCTCAACGTTAATATTTTTATGTCAATAAGTCGAAATTTAATAAATCGAATTATTTAATTAGTCGAAGCGTTTTACAATTCATTAAATTCAAGTTTCCATTAGTAAATAGGTCGATGACTCGAAGTTAAATTTCACAACTTTTCTAAAAATTTCTCTACCTGAGAGAGGATTAACGACGGCTTGGTTTGGTGTTATTGATGCTTTAAAAGCTCTATTGTTAACTACGAATAAAAGGTTTATACTACAAGAATGTTTTGACGGCGGCACTTCAATTGGATTTAAAAACTAATTTATGTTTAAATGCCTTATGAACAGTTATAAATTTTTGAGATGGTTTTACCGTTTATTTTACAAAAAAAGAAACTATTTTTGCATTTTAGTTTTCCATTTGCTAGTTATTCGTCGACTACGAAGACTAACAAATGTGTTTTACGTTCTTTATAGTTTGTAACAGAGTATAACAGAAAATCTAAAAAAGTTTAATACTTTTTCTAAATTTATTTACGTATTAACATGGAGTGTAAACGAAAATTAAAAAGTTTAACCATAAGAGAGAAAATTAATCTTATAAAAGAAGTGGAACATGGGCTCAAAGGAAAAAAGGATATGGCTAAAGATTTTGGTATTCCCGCAAACACTTTATCAACCATTTTAAAAAACAGAGACCTAATTGTAGCTGCTGAAGATACAAATGACAAATGCCAACGTTGATAAAGATTTGGAAGTTGCTGAAATTCCTAGCGATGAAAGCATTATAAGTAAAGTGCTAGAAGAAAATAAGAAAAACTGTGAAAGTGAAAGTGAATATGAAAGTGATACAGATGTTACAGTAAACATCCCTTCAACAACTCAAGTTTACAATGCAATAGATACTATTTCTCTATTCCTATGTGCTCAAGAAGATGTTCCTACAGATATATTATTATCGGTAAGATCATTGGAAAAATTTGTAGAAACGTAACATTTTGGAGCAATGAAGCAAAAGACAATTTTAGATTACTTTCAATTTAACAGTAAATAATATGTAAATAACTATATTTGTTAGGGTTTTAATAAAAACAAATAATGGTAATGATTGTAGATCAATTTTGGTTATTTTTTATAAAAAATGAATGATATATATATATAGTCGGAAGTATTTAACTGAACTTCTTTTGGTAACTCGAGTTTTTGATATGACGAATTATTTTTGTTGTACCTTCGACTACGACTTATCGAGGTTCGACTGTATTAAGGAGTATCTGCACTTTCAAGCAAAAACTTTTTCCGAATAGAAAATCTGTATTTGAAGGATTTGTGATTAATATAGTCGAATCCAATGAACACGAAGATGTGCGCATTCGAGCGAAAAGTGGCACATTTCCGAGCGAGGGAGGCAAATGAAGCGCGACGCGGAGCGGCGCGCTTCATTTTCCCGAGATCGGAATGTGCCACTTTGAGCTCGAATGTGCACACTCGGTTTTAAGCACAATTCACATTAATTTAGGCCAATAAGTTAGACGAAAAAGCAGGTGAATAATTTTAATCGTTTTCTCTCGCTCGCACTGACGACATTGTCGTATCTTTTCGCTCCCTTCCACTCATTGCTATGGTAAATATATTTTTTTAACATAAAATCGGTATTTACAAAACTAAATTGAATTTTTTGATGTGAAAGAGTTAGGGATAAAGTAGACAAATCTAATAAATACGAAGATGTGCGCATTCGAGCGAAAAGTGGCACATTTCCGAGCGAGGGAGGCAAATGAAGCGCGACGCGGAGCGGCGCGCTTCATTTTCCCGAGATCGGAAATGTGCCACTTTGAGCTCGAATGTGCACACTCGATTTTAAGCACGATTCACAATTATTCAACTTCAACTGTCGTATTTTCGTTAGCTGTGCTAAAATTAGTTTTTTTTTTTGATATGACGAACTATTTTTGCTGCCCCTTCGACTTCGACTTATCGAGGTTCGACTGTACATATTTGGGAGCGATAAAAAGCGATCATAAGAAATCCAAGTTGGAATGCTGGGGAAAATGTAAGTTATCAACTAATTCATGGGTTATAATAGGGCTGTGTTATTAACGCTCTTTGAAAACTTGTTGAGGTAAAGTTTAAGTAGAAAACCTACTTTGTAACTTATGTTGCGGTTCCTACTAGTGCTTTTAAGCGGCATAACTAAGATAATGTTACTTAGGGAATTACTCGAACTTTAATGTTTGAAGGTGCTTTCCACGATGTACATATGTGTTATTGTCGTCGAAACTTTCGGGGTCGGCAGCATTTTCTTTTATGTCGGCTTTGGCGCGAGATTACCCCTTGCCGAATGGCGCAGATTATAATTCATTCGGAATAGTGCTAATGGCAGCAGCTTTATTTCTCCGGGCTTTTCACAATAAAATGATGGGCCGTAGCATGCACGCAACGTATGTGGGTGAAAGTGTCGTTATGTTGTGTTATTCTGTAATGAAGGTGTGGGGCGTTAAGTGCAAGACCATGTATCAACGTTAGTTATGGTATTTAACTTGTCCACAGTGCTCCACGTATGTGCAAATTGCAAAGTGGGGTTGCTCTCTTAACTCGAAAGAACTAATTAGGGTGCGAAATAAAAATTGATGTGATACATCTTCTTCCTTGATGTACAGTCGGCCTAAGAAGTAATCAACACCCTAAAAGCAGTACTTACCGTAATCGAGCTATTCCAAGAGATGGGTTTTAGTTAAAAATAGTGTTTAAGGAGATTTATGACGGCTTTTATAAGTACAACAAATAATTTTTTCTATTAATTGTTTAAAAATAGCTCGATTACGGTAAGTACTGCTTTTAGGGTGTTGATTACTTCTTAAGCTGACTGTACGTTGTCACAAATAGTTCGTAGCATTGCAATGGTTTAAGACTGGCTTAAAAAAAATGTTATTTAGTGAATTGTTAGGTATAGAATGCAAAGAACATTAAGTTATTAACGATACTTTAAAACCACTCATAAAAGTTGTCCCAAATTTGCAAGAAAAATAATATGGTTTTCTGTTTGTTTTGGTTGAGATTTTCTAAATGGCTAGAAAAACGATTATTTCAACTCCTTCGAATTTTATTGAGAGATGTTTCCGGCGGCCGACGGTTGTATTTTTACGATTAAGCGCGTGTTGAGTATTTATTTGCTTGCTGTTGGATGGCATTGAATATTATCAGTGAAAAGATTGAGCCCATGGACCAGCATTTCGCTCTTATCTTTTTCGCACCTGCAATAAAATATGAAATGGCATTGGAACAAAACTTTTTCAGTAATTAGATCGTTTAAAAACGCATTTATATTTAGTTAATGTAAGAATTCCCGAAACAACCCATGAAATTTAGCTTTGTGTTTGGGTACAGATTTTAGTAATGCACTTTTACTGTATTCAATTATAAAAAATCGGTATTTATCTTATCCGTTGAGTAAAACCCTTCAAAATTTTACAATGCGTATTTGATTTAATACAGATGTATATGGTACAGACGCCAATTCGATATATTTAGCCGTTTTTGAAAAAATAAAGTTTTTTGATTTTCTATAATTGACACCTGGATTCCTAGCGACATCTTACGGCGAATTGTCGACAACTTAACCAATACTCTAATTTGAATTATTTATTTACTACTATCATTCGAATTAGAGTTTTGAAAGTGTTTTAAAGCTATTTCTAAATGGGTAAATTACAAATTAGAATTACTCGAAAGTATCCCGAAAAAAACAGTATTTATTTGGGTTAAAACATATGTATTTACACAAATCCTTATTACAAACAAGAAAATAATAAAATAAAATATTACTTACCTTGTAATTGTTTATAATAATAACATATCCTTTATTTTCAATCTTATAAGTGTTAATTAAATGTTTTACAATCCCAATCGCAATGGTATTTTTTCTTAAGAATTATGTATATTCTAGGAGCTCATAATGAGGCGAAGAAGCAGACAATGAATTTTTTTTTATTTCTTTAAATTAACATTGCGCCCTTATTTTATATGTATCTTATGTAGAAAAGTCTCAGGATTCCGAATCCGTCTTGCTTTTGAAGATTGCATCGAACATGAGAGCGCTACGATTGTTTTTGTAAATCAAATTGTATTTTTTTTAAATATTTATTTTTGTCGAAAATTTTTATTTTAGAGCGAGAGCGCCAGGAAATGGCACCGGCTATAGTTACTAGGAGTACGTAGGAACATCCCCTTGCAATATAAAACAATTCAATTTTTTTCATTTTTTGCTAAAAAAACATGGGTTTTAACCCATGTATTTTCAAAATGAAAAACGTTTTTTTCAAAGCTTTGAAATAGCACGCCTATGGTTTCTTAGGCCTATCCGAAGCCCAAAAGGCTGCCAAATCCGAATCTGAATAGTTTTTAAAGATCCGTCCATAAATAACGGCACTACAATTTTTTTAAAGTTCAAAATCGTGCCAAAATGAAGCCAAAAAATTGAAATTTTTTACGTTCGAAAAATTTACGTTGTGCCCATTACCTATTTTACGTGTATCTTATGTAAAAAAGCCTCAGAATTCCGAATCCGTGTCGTTTGTAATGATTGGATCGAAAATAAGGGCGCTACGATTTTTTTTGTGAATCAAGGGGGTGCATCTCCCACATCGTATCCCTTGCTTGTGAGCACTTATTTTTATTGACCTGTAAACAATAAAATTTGTATTAAAACAACCAGAGTGCAATTCCAAAACTAAAAAATTCTCAGATTAAAACTTTAGAAAAGAAATTCTTAACTCGATATCTTCGAAATGGTATTCTAAATGGCGGAAGTTATTCGACCGCTTTATATAACAACATAAAAGTAAAATTGACATATAAAAGAAAACTGCCTATTATTAAGATAAAACAAAACCTATAAAAATAAAGAGAATGTATTCGAAATAAACCGAAAACAACATATTCGTCCGCTTTTATTATTTTTATTAAAATGAAAAATGAATCTAGAAGTAAATCAACATAGACTTAAACTAGATGTTTACCTTCATCCTATAAATCCGTATTTATTTAAGTTGTCTTTTGTATCCGTTTCTTTATTCAACAATGAATAACTAAAGTCAGGGTTGAACAAACACAGATGATAAGATAACAAACGTACTTACTGACCTTTCCATTTGGACAACCTGTGCTAATTGCTGTTCTGTAAGATTAATAGTTTCCATGATAATTGTATTTAGTTATTTTAGAATTGAAAGAATTAAAATGGAAAATGAAGTGTCTACAAATTAAAACCATATTTCTCAGTCCTTCATATAAAATTTACATTTTAATTATCTACTCAGAAGTCTAAGCCTCATAAAGCACTTATATTAGTGCAGTAAAAACTTTTAGAAACCACTATGTTCTATTTAACGAGCAACTGCTAAACGAAGTGGAAAAAGAGAAGGTAGATATATGAACAGTTTCGAAAACATCAACCACCCTTAATGCAATGACCGAATTTTCAACTTTTACCATTATAGAGAAAGAAAATGGCAAATCTCCATTCGCCCCAGCCTTTTTCCTACCGAACTTGTTCCATAAGTTTTCGTCAGGACGTGCATGTCAATTCTCCCAAAACTTTACGTTTTCTTCGGCCCGAAATAAAAACAGTTCGGAGTTAATTTAATGAAGTGAAAATGAAATCGTTTAATGCGGAGTAAAATACGAAAATCAAAATGTATGGAAACGGTTTTAAGTGTGGCGCGTTAAAATTTTCGCATAAAAACTTCTCGGAACGAGCTTCATATATTTCGGATTCCGTTCTCATCTTAATCTCTTGAAATACCATTGTAGATCCGCGGAGATGAGCTTTTGTCTTATTGTGCTGCGGCACTGCACGTTACGACTCCTCCGAGAGACCGAAATGCTCCTTTGTTAACTTTCATTTCGTTTGCTCATATTGTAATGTTTCTTACTTGGTGCTTAATTTTGATTTAAAATGTACCCGGGCACGGGTAAATGAAGTAGGCCAACATTGGAAGCAGGTGTGCTAAAACCTATACCTGCTTGTGTGGCTATCATCCTGCCTCCACCTGCTTCAATTTTCAAGTTAGCCACACTTACGGTTTTCGAGATATTTCAAAGAAATTTGTGGCCAACTTCTGACTTGCCACACTTTGGAAGCAGGTGTCATAAAACTTATACCTGCTTGTGTGGTATGCTTCACATTATCTGCTTTAACGCATTAGTACAGCAACACTTATTATTCGTGTTAAATATTTGACAATTAACTTTTGTAACTTTGATTAAATGAATTTATAAAACTTATACTGTTTTGCGTATTTTTCTCATATGTATCATTTAATACAAATTAATTATTCTTTACAATTTAATTTATAAAATAGTAATTATTCATATTTTTTAAATATTTTAAAAACAGTAAATTCTACGTACATTATATTAAAACTAGTATTGTAATACAAATCTAATTAATTTAAAATTTCTTCTAGTACTCGAATAATATAATTAATTCGTATGCTTTTTATTTTTGATAGTTAACTAAGTTTATATACATTATATTAAATGAATTATAATATTACTTTTATATGGTTTCTGGAAAATTATCTCTTTGTACTAAACTAATATAATAATTTCTTGTTACAATAGTTAACTCAATTTTAAGTACATAGGTCATATGTCGATCATTTTTTTAATATATCGTAAAATCAGGTAAATTTTAATACATGCCGATAAATTAATTACATCTGTTGCTCAGGATTTTGTATATAAAGTTATTACATTACAACGTTCAAATTAATAGTAAAAAGAATTAAACAGTTATACTTCGTTGATGTTTTTTAAATTGTATCGTTACTTTAATGTAAATTTGCATAAACTAATTAATATTTGTTTGGTGTACAATTTTACGTTAACTTATCATTTTAGAATTTTGTTACCTTCGGTCTATTGATACGAATAACATTATTTTTAATTTAATGTAGAATATCAGCTGCTTAAATTTTAATACTCATTATTAGTCCGACTAACTTTTTATCTATCATTACTATTTTTGCTAATTTTGTAGTGTTAAGTTTATTAAAAACCATTGGCTTACAACGTAGATTTCAAATTATTCTGTTAATAATGAGAATTAAAAATTATACCTACCTCGTTAGAATAGTTTTTAGACAACTTAATTTTTAATACTATTTACTTTACTTAAATTTGCATAATATTATTAGTATTTATCTGTTATTTTAACAAATCTTAAATGATTGAGTTATAATTTTAAATATTAACATATGATATGTATAATAACATATAATTTGTTTACCTTAAAAACTTATATTTAAGTTGTCTTTTGTATCCGTTTCTTTATTCAACAATGAATAACTAAAGTCAGGGTTGAACAAACACAGATGATAAGATAACAAACGTACTTACTGACCTTTCCATTTGGACAACCTGTGCTAATTGCTGTTCTGTAAGATTAATAGTTTCCATGATAATTGTATTTAGTTATTTTAGAATTGAAAGAATTAAAATGGAAAATGAAGTGTCTACAAATTAAAACCATATTTCTCAGTCCTTCATATAAAATTTACATTTTAATTATCTACTCAGAAGTCTAAGCCTCATAAAGCACTTATATTAGTGCAGTAAAAACTTTTAGAAACCACTATGTTCTATTTAACGAGCAACTGCTAAACGAAGTGGAAAAAGAGAAGGTAGATATATGAACAGTTTCGAAAACATCAACCACCCTTAATGCAATGACCGAATTTTCAACTTTTACCATTATAGAGAAAGAAAATGGCAAATCTCCATTCGCCCCAGCCTTTTTCCTACCGAACTTGTTCCATAAGTTTTCGTCAGGACGTGCATGTCAATTCTCCCAAAACTTTACGTTTTCTTCGGCCCGAAATAAAAACAGTTCGGAGTTAATTTAATGAAGTGAAAATGAAATCGTTTAATGCGGAGTAAAATACGAAAATCAAAATGTATGGAAACGGTTTTAAGTGTGGCGCGTTAAAATTTTCGCATAAAAACTTCTCGGAACGAGCTTCATATATTTCGGATTCCGTTCTCATCTTAATCTCTTGAAATACCATTGTAGATCCGCGGAGATGAGCTTTTGTCTTATTGTGCTGCGGCACTGCACGTTACGACTCCTCCGAGAGACCGAAATGCTCCTTTGTTAACTTTCATTTCGTTTGCTCATATTGTAATGTTTCTTACTTGGTGCTTAATTTTGATTTAAAATGTACCCGGGCACATGTGATGCGTACACTGTACATTCAATTAACACACTTAAATGTACAGTGGAAACTTGATTATCCGGACTAATTATTGTTGCAGCTCATTCGGATAATCGAAAATTCGGTTAATTGAATGTATAGAAAAAAGTTACAAATTATGAAAAATAAGCGAAGCCCAAAGGAGACATCTTGAAAGCGCAACTACGGTTTTAAAACTACTTGAATTTTTTTTAAATAAGTTGATCATTGTTAATTGTGGCGAAAAGCGGAGTGTGCACATTCGAGCTCAAAGTGGCACATTTTCGATCTCGGGAAAATGAAGCGCGCCGCTCCGCGTCGCGCTTCATTTGCCTCCCTCGCTCGGAAATGTGCCACTTTTCGCTCGAATGCGCACATCCTCGTGTTTATTATATTAGTGTAATTTACCACACGCTCTTTCAAATCAAAAATTTTAATTTAATTTAGTAAACATCGAATTTATATTGGAAAAACGTATTTACCATAGCAATGAGTGAAAGGGAGCGAGAAGATACGATAATCTTGTCAATGCAAGTGAGAGGGAACGATTGAAATTATTCAATTAATTTTTCGTGTGATTAATTGGTCTAAATTATTGCGAATCATTAAGAAATTGCCGTGAAATTAATTTATACAGTCGAACTTCGATAAGTCGAAGTCGAAGGGACAGCAAAAATAATTCGTCATATCAAAAACTCCAGTTACGAAAAGAAGTTCAGTTAAATACTTCCGTATATATATGTCATTTATTTTTTATAGAAAATAACTAAAATTGATCTACAATCATTAGCATTATTTATTTTTATTAAGACTCTAAAAAATATAGTTATTTACATATTCTGTACTGTTAAATTGAAAGTAATCTAAAATTGTCTTTTGCTTCATTGCTCCAAAATGTTATGTTTCTACAAATTTTTCTAATGATCTTACCGATAATAATATATCTATAGGAACATCTTCTTGAGCACATAGGAATAGAGAAATAGTATCTATTGCATTGTAAACTTGAGTTGTTGAAGGGATGTTTACTGTAACATCTGTATCACTTTCATATTCACTTTCACTTTCACAGTTTTTCTTATTTTCTTCTAGCACTTTACTTATAATGCTTTCATCGCTAGGAATTTCAGCAACTTCCAAATCTTTATCAACGTTGACATTTGTCATTTGTATCTTCAGCAGCTACAATTAGGTCTCTGTTTTTTAAAATGGTTGATAAAGTGTTTGCGGGAATACCAAAATCTTTAGCTATATCCTTTTTTCTTTTGAGCCCACGTTCCACTTCTTTTATAAGATTAATTTTTTCCCTTATGGTTAAACTTTTTAATTTTCGTTTACACTCCATGTTAATACGTAAATAATTTTAGAAAAAGTATTAAACTTTTTTAGATTTTCTGTTATACTCTGTTACAAACTATAAAGAACGTAAAACACATTTGTTAGTTTTCGTAGTTGACGAATAACTAGCAAATTGAAAACTAAAATGCAAAAATAGTTTCTTTTTTTGTAAAATAAACGGTAAAACCATCTCAAAAATTTATAACTGTTCATAAGGCATTTAAACATAAATTAATTTTTAAATTCAATTGAAGTGCCGCCGTCAAAACATTCTTGTAGTATAAACCTTTTATTCGTAGTTAACAATAGAGCTTTTAAGGCATCAATAACCCCAAAGCAAGCCGTCGTTAATCCTCTCTCAGGTAGAGAAATTTTTAGAAAAGTTGTAAAATTTAACTTCGAGTCATCAACCTATTTACTAATGGAAACTTGAATTTAATGAATTGTAAAACGCTTCGACTAATTCAACAATTCGATTTATTCAATTTCGAGTTATTGACATAAAAATATTAACGTTGAGATAGGCAAGTCCTAGGGAAACTAGTTCGAGTACGAGCTATCAAAAATTCGGCTTATCGGCGTTCGACTTATGGAAGTTCGACTGTATTTAAAAATCAAAGTAATTCATAAATGAAGTCTAATTACAACAGTGTATACAAAATGTGCCTAAAAACTAATTTGTTTATAATTTATAAATCCGATAAATACGAGGATGTGCGCATTCGAGCGAAAAGTGGCACATTTCCGAGCGAGGGAGGCAAATGAAGCGCGACGCGGAGCGGCGCGCTTCATTTTCCCGAGATCGGAATGTGCCACTTTGAGCTCGAATGTGCACACTTCGTTTTAAGCACAATTACAAAGCGTCTCGTTTTAACAGGAAAAAACTTGGTCAAATTGTTAGGTACCTATATGTTTACAAAAAACGCCAGAACGCGGTTGACAATCCTGATAATCGCGAATCCGTATAACTGAGGTCCGGATAATTGAGATTTTACTGTATAATTTTCTTATACTCACTCATAATGCGGTTTAACGCAGTTTTTAACACACTTGTGATGTGTTATTTCAAAACACTTACAAGTGTTAAATTACACATCAAATTTATAGCTCTACGAAATCTATTGTTTTGCAATCAAATAAATTAACAACCAATTAATTCTAATAACATTTTTTATTTTGGATCTGATTTACCATATGGAACATTATATGATGGTCCAATTTCCAAAAAAATTATATAAACCATTATTGGAACTTTACCATGATCTCATACTCACTTATAAATTGCCAAGTCAGCAAGTGAGCACCATTCAAAAGCAAAAAGCCAAAAATTAAATCTCTTAAATTAATCTTAAAACACTTTCTTGAATGGGACACTCCATATACCTAATGGGATTATCTGTAGCATTCCGAAAATTCAATACATTGCCCGCTGTTTGCATAAGATAACGCACAGACTGTACCACTCATTCTAAAAATTATAGTTACTCCCACTTAGCGAAAAGGGACATGGGTTATATTAAGATATAGTCGAAGATTAGATTAAAAATGCGGTATAAAAGTCGCTAGCTCTGCAATACACATCATACACAAAGTAAAGAACGTTAACGATAATTATATTAAAACGAAACAATACAAATACAAAATGAAACTCGTATTCGCTTTCCTCGTTATCACGATCGCTTGTTTGGCATATTCTGAAGCTGGGTTAGTTCCACCAGCAGAAATCGAAAATGCAATCCAAACTGATGATGTACAGCCATGCAAATGTATGAGTCGTCAGGCTTGTGGTGGTCGGGAAGTAAACAGCGAGTAAGTAAAAAACATTACCTTTATACGTTTCTTTAAATTTGAACGTCTTGATGTACTTACTTCAATTTTTTTGTAGCATTCAGTGCCATCCCAGCTATGCCTTTGTTTGCTGCATTGAAGACTCTCCATTTCCCTAAGTGATCCACGTTTTACCTTACTTCGTACAACAAAAAGTGAATTATTATAAGTATTATATTTAAATCAGTACACAGAGAAATTTTTCTATGGTAAAATGCTGTGGTACTATACTATCTTGGTTTTACAACTTAAATTCTTATAAAAATATGCAAAATTGCAATGTACCATAGCAAATATTGGTCTGCTTATTGAGATTTTGATAGTAACTTAAATTATAAGGGAAAGATAGTTCGGCATTACTGTAGTACCATAGCATTCTATCATAAAAATAGTCCTCTGTGTAGTTATGTAAATATAGGTAATAAATTAAATTGTTTATAATTTAAAATAAAGTTTTTATATGAGTACACTTAAGAGCTAAAGCTTTGGAAGTAAACGAGTGCCCATTTTTGCAATAACTCTTAGACGAAATATAAAATGCATTTATACGTGGGGATGTTCATAAAACTGGTTATAAAATAAAGTGAGCTCGAGGATCAAGAAATGAGCTGTAATAATAAAACTTCAACACTTGAGATGCTGAAAGTATTACTTAATGTTACATATATTACTTGGACATAAGCTAACTTTTCACTGGCATTACTAATTATTCATTATTAAATTCAGAGATGTGCCTATTTAAATAAATAATAATTTTTAAACGGTCTATCTAATAAAACAAATTCGATTCCCAAAGAAGGTTTTGCTTTAAACTAGTTCTGTTACATTTAATAAAATTTATGTATTGATTTCTTAATAAGTACTTAAAAATGTTTATGTATTGTATCTCTAATTTTATCTTAGGTACTTTTGAAATTGCATTATTATAACTTAAAGATTACCCAAAATTGAAAAACACAATAAAGCAAGTTGACATTGTTTTTTAGTGCTTAATTTTAATTAATTTTTTAATGTAGTACTTGAGATTTTATAGATTTGATAGATTTGATTCAATTTCATCTATCTACATAAGATAATACACATTTTGCATTACTCATTAAAAAAGACAAAGAATTTTCATACTGTTCCACTGTATTATTTCTTTTTATCAAATGAGGTTCATCAGAAACGTAATTAGTTAATTGATTAGATACAAATCTGCATATAAATTAGTATCTAGAATAGCTATAAATTGACAAGGCAAGAAATGTAAGACTAATTCAAAGTGAAATCTTACTAGAATTGCTTTCTTTTGTGGATACAGAAAAAAATTATTCGAAAATGAAACTCGTAGTCTCATTTATTGTTATTGCAATTGCTTTCGTGGCATTATCTAAAGCTGATTCAGTTTCACGAGATCAGAATGAAATTCAAACTGACGATGTAATTGGAAAACCATGCAAATGTATGACACTTCAAGCTTGTGGAGGGCGAGAAGTGAACGCCAAGTGAGTACAATAAGAGCTATTTTAGCACTTATCTAATTTTTCTGTTGAATTTATTTAAACAATTATTTTTAGTGTGTATTGTCGACCCAGCTACATTTCGGTGTGTTGTGTTGTATGAGAATGTAAACATATTTATTAATCAGATTGCAAAAACGTTTGTTACAACTTAATGAATAATTATGTATTTATACAAAGATCTTGATGATTTAAAATAAAGTTTTTCAACTCTTAATTTAGTGAAATCTACTATTACATAATAATAATAAACTAAAGGAGTGTAAAACGTTGAACGAGTTTGTAAAATATGTGAACATGTGCTGTTTAGAACTAAATCTTCCAACCCAAAAATCTTCAACAAACTGTGAGTGGGTATCCTACATTTATACCTGACAGTCTCTTAAGAATTTCCTTGAAAAAGATGAATGATTTAAAACGAATATAAAAATATTAGCTGTAATCCACCATCATAAATCTGAAACTTTCTGTATGGATATTATTCCTACCTGCATATTTGTAAATTTATTTCTGAGAAATTATTTAATTATTAACACTTAAATAAAATTATCGGGGGTGTACTGTTGTACGCAGAATTAATCGTATTTTATTGTGTAAAGATGCCAATTAATTCACTTTTTAGCAAATAAAGCAGAAAATTCACGAGTTGAATTAAATTAGTTGCAGTAATTGTTTTTGGGCGTGTACAAAGTT